>CM031235.1:878820480-878888789 GCA_018340775.1 Taxus wallichiana var. yunnanensis
GAGGCGTGACAAGTCTTCCGGTAGAAGCTTGACCAGGTAACTTGATTTCAAAGCATTGTTTACGATGTCCACCTTCAGAATATAAATATGCCCAATTTTTCTTAAATCTCAAATAAGAAATGTCTATTGAAACATGGAATCTAAATGTGGAGTCTAACACTACAAACGTGTTTTTTTGTTTTTATAGCATATTGAAACATGTTTATCTACCTATTTCCTTGTAAATAATATGTACATTTTTGTATTCATGTTTTCATGATTCATCTAGAAATAAATGTCAATAAGACTATGATTTAGGGAATTATTTTGTTATATCTGAAATTCATTGTGGGAATATTGATTTTTTACAGGCCTGCATATTTTCTATGTGAAGAGGAAATAAAGTGGTTACGTGGGAAAAAGGCACTAATGGTATGTTGTTTATTAAGAGAATATATTTGTTCTTTTGTTTTCATTTCACGATAAGAATGCAACGGGTTTAGCTATAATCATAAAATTTCAGGGAAAGGAAAAACATGTGCTATCACTCAAATGAGCCTAACATTGTCAGCTGATAACTAATTCTATGATGATCATATTGAGGTTGGCAATATTAGCACAAATAATACAACTCTCGTCTAAAATGTTTTGGAAAACACCTTACACGTAATGAATGATCAGTTTGAATGCAATTTGGAATAACATTGTTGAAGAGTGAAAATTGGCTTCATATGGTTTGACTGATTACAATTTTAGCATTTTTGGTCAGTGTTCTTTAGAGCTGGGCATAGGATTTTAATGTATGCATGATTGGCAAAAAAATATCCCACATCTGAATGTTTTGTAGTCTTGCATTAGATCAATTGTACCAATGAGATTTCCTTGCTCCATTACTTTGTATATATTTGAATCTTTTCTTGCATGGTTCTTCCACCTTAGCTATATCTCAAGTTCATTCAACGTATGGAAAGATTTCTGCATGAAACAAAGCCCAAGAAATTGCCAACTTTTCACTATGGTGGAAGAGAAATAATTCTTCTTCCTCCTCTTCCACATCACCAAGTAAATGTCTTGAATCTAAAAATACCCTGTTTCCTTCATCTCCCAAGCCAATTTATCCAACTTTACATAGATCTCATGTGGCTTTGGATGTGATCTATCTTCTACACAAAAATCATGAACTAGTTTTTGGCCTTCAATCCAACTACATCAAAGGATCTTTTCACTTCCTCTATCTTTCATCAATATCCTTAGCATTTAAAACTCACCCCACCTGCCCATATTTGCATAGATGTTTGAAAGAAGAAGATAAGTGGAGAATTTTAGGATCCAAATCAAAAAGCAATGTTGGTGTAAATACTTCTAAACCTATATTCATATGTGATGTACATGCACTAAGAAAAACTTCAATACCACCACCATAGGTTTAATTGAAATCTCATTGATAAATTTTAGGGTGTCCTTAAGATAGCCAACACATGGAGAAAGAAGGCCAACATGCAATAAGGGCTACTCATGTGATTGATGTATAACCCTCATCCACTAAACTGCATGGATGCACACACATAAAACAAAAGCAAAGGGTGTAGAATTTGGCTTTATACTTGTTAATTGAGTTTTATTGACAATTTAAAAAGCCTTTTCAACAAATCCATTTTGTGCATATCATGTTATCATGGTATTCCACGAGAACACATGTCTTTGAGGCTTTGTCAAATAGTTAACATGCCTTGTCGATGATTCCACATTTTGCATACATATCTACCACATTGGTTGCAACTTCATCTAACACGTCTCCTCTATCCTTTATCATTTAATGGATGTCCATACCCTACTCCAAGGACCCCATTTTGGCCAAGACAGGTAGGATTCTAGAAAAGGTTGTTGACTTTGGATTTAAACCTACTAATTGAATTTGGTTGAAAGTTTCTAAAGCATTTTCTACAAATCAATTTTTTTCATAGCCTGCAATCAACACTGTCCATGAGTATACATCTTTGAGACATTCTTTCAAACAATTCACATGCCTTTTCTATGCTTCCACATTTTGCATACATATCTACCAAGGTATTATGACTACAATATTTGACAAAATTCCACTATCATTTATGCTTTTATGAATGTCCATGCCATGTTCCCAATCTCCCATTTTGGCACATGCTGGGAGTACACTGGAAAATGTAAATTGATCAGGTTGGTGACATATTTGTTGCATATAGTGAAACAATATGACCGCCTCGTGAGGAAACACGTCTTCTGTATGTTGCAATAATTTTATTCCATGAGAATTGTTTCATTCTTTCATGTGTTCAAACACTTTATGGGAATATATCAAACTTGCACACTTGAAATACATACAATATTTTTTATGTGTAGAATTTATAGTCTTTTACATATAAACTCCTTTTTTAATAATATTTGTAAATGTTTGTATACTTCTGCAACTATGGTTTGTTTTATGATAGTTGATAGAGAAGATATGAAGATGAGAAAAAACATCCATATTTTTAGTAATGATTTCTTATAGTTGACATTACTTCTTGCACTCAACTCTTTGTAACATGTTTTATATCTTGGTTATTAGCAAAGCATGTCTTATTCTATCTTCTAACAACATGTTCCTATGAACAACTTATGTTTTGATTTTATTTTTCAGATTTCATAATATTAGCTGCATTATGCTTCAATTCATTATGGGTATGAGCATTTTTTACTAGCATGTTCTATTTTAATATTAACTCAGGGGTTCATGTTGTTTTTCAGTTCTTGCTATTGTTGCAAATGGCCAACCAACATGAAAACTGCTAGAAGATCCAAGAAACCATTTTGATCTTGTTTTAATAGAGGGGTAGTCATACCTTTCCTTCAAGGAATGGACTACTATGCAAGATCACGAGTCACCAAATCCACACATAAGAAGTAAGTTTTATAACTAAAATTACCTCCATTTTTATTAGAGCTCAATATAATGATGTCTTATTATAGTACTTAATAATGTAATGACAACGATGATGATTCTTCTTGTCTTCAGTGATGTCAACAGATGATATGAATAATGTTTTGAAATTCCTCTCAAAGGGATTTGTATATTGTCTTGTAAAACTAGTTAGAAAAAATCAAATAAATAATCTATGGCAACATATTTGGAGGAGGTTCCACACTTTTTGTAAATATAGTTAGAAAGAATCAACTAGAAAATCTATGACAACATGTTTGGAGGAGGTGTCATAGTGTAATTTTAACTCAATAAATAAGTATACCATTCTATGTCAAGGTTAACAACATTTAGGCACCCTTTTGTATTTTCTCTTTTTGATATTAATAAAATGTTTGTGGACCCATTTGTGGGCACATGATTCAACCAAAATTGTTTTTATTTATAATATTGATCATCTATCTCGCTTTGGTTACATTGACGATATGTATCAACCGATTGCACTAGAATTACATATAATATTTTTTATATGTGTAGAATTTATAGTCTTTTACATATAAACTCATTTTTTAACAATATTTGTAAACGTTTGTATACTTATGCAACTATGGTGTGTTTTATGATAGCTACTAGAGAAGATATGAAGATGGAAACACCATCCATATTTTTAAGTAATGATTTTGTATGGTTGGCATTACTTCTTGTACTCAACTCTTTGTAACCAATTTTATGTCTTGGTTATTAGTAAAGCATGTCTTATTATATCTTCTAACAACATGTTACTCTAAACAACTTATCTTTTGATTTTATTTTTCTCAGAGTTCATAATATTAGCTGCATTATGCTTCAATTCATTATGGGTATGATTATTTTTTTTACCAGCATGTTTCTATTTTATTATTAATTCGGGGGTTTCATGTTGTTTTTCAGTTCTTGAGGGGTAGTCATATCTTTCCTTCAAGGGAATGGGATATCTTGTGAAAGATCACGAGTCACCAGATCCACAAAAGTATTGCTCGTGTAAGTAAGTTTTATAACTAAAATTACCTCCATTTTTATTAGAGCTCAATATAATGATGTCTTATTATAGTACTTAATAATGTAATGAAAATGATGATGATTCTTCTTATTTTTAGTGATGTCAATAGATGATATGGATATTGTTTTGAAATTCCTCTCAGGGAGTTGTATACTATCTTGTAAAACTAGTTAGAAAGAATCAACTAAAGAATCTATGGCAGCATGTTTGGAGGAGGTTCCACACTTTTTGTAAAACTAGTTAGAAAGAATTAACTAAAAATCTATGGCAACATGTTTGGAGGAGGTGTCAGAGTGTAATTTTAACTCAATAAATAGGTGTACCATTCTATGTCAAGGGTTAACGACATTTAGGCACCCTTTTGTATTTTTTCTTTTGATATTAATAAAATGTTTGTGGACCCATTTATGAGCACAAGATTCAACCAAAATTGTTTTTATTTATAATATTGATCATCCGCCTACTTTGGTTGCATTGACGATATGTATCCACCCTTGTACTAGTGTGTTTTTCAATATAACTAAAAAGAGTGTGTTTTTCAACAAAACATGGAAAAAAACTAAGGCATTGGAAAAAAAGCTAAGGAAAATGGTAGGAAATGATGGGGTCCATGTGTCATGCATCTCATAAGGTACATTTTGTATAGAAAATATCCATCTGCTAGAAATGATGAGGTCTATGTGCCATACATTAGATTATATGCATTTTGTATAGAGAATAATTGTCACCTTATATGTTTTGGTTGACTATTGTACACATCGGTTAGTTTTAGGATGAATTTAAAATGCATTTTTAGTTCTTATATGACTAACAATTGCATACAAGGTTGCAAATTATGTCGAGGGGCATGTTAATGTTTGATTTGTTATGATTTTTGATATGCTAGTATTTTGATATTGAAACAATTTATATGCCTTATATATATATATATATATATATATATATATATATATATATATATATATATATACATATATATATATATATATATTTCATGAGAAACACACACACACACACATACATACACAATACTCATGAAACAAAATATATACATATTTGCATATCTCTCATGCAAAAAAATATACATATATATGAAAACTAAGAGTATAATCATTGACATGTACTAAGGAGACTATTTGATCCTGATTTTGCTCTTGCCCATGTAGATATATAACATGCAATAATCATTTAACATTTTGAATTAATTGAATAATTTAACTTATTTCAATATTTTAAAAACTTATATATTATGCAACTTATGTCACATGTATAGAATCCCGAGGATAGTTTGCATTATGCGTTGAGTTATGTCCAATATATCATTGTATGGAAAAAACAAAATTTAAACAACACATTAAAACATATTGTATATACACAAGAAGGTGATAAATTAAAAACTTAAATAAATATGTGATTATAATTTGAGAGTTCTATTCATTTAAACATAGTGTATATACCTATGCGAGAATATGTCTCATAATTGTCTTAGGTGTCATACACACCTTTTAATGCATCCACAAGTGATCTCAATGTCTAGACGTCACTTTAGATGGAAGTCTTCGTAACATCTACATAATGGAAAATAGATAATGTATGAATTGACCCTATAATGAAACTTGATAGATGATGTGTAAATCCGCTAATGTTTAACAATTATAAGAATGCCATATTTCCCTCACTACTTTGGAATTTTCTCGGGTATGTGCTAAAATGGTGGTATATTACATAATACATCACATACACACACACACACACACACACACACACACACACACATAAATATGTATGTTGCCTGTAATATTTCATGTCACTTCTTTCTTATATATGTAAAAGATGGATTGACTCATTGAAAATAAAAAATGAATACACAATGAATCACAATATTAATTTTTAAATTACACACACTAATGCAAAAAAAGGGTGAACATCTAGTTATAAGTAGAAGAAACATCTACACCTACTATAGGCATTGGAAAATTCTTCCTCGACTAAGGAAAAATGACTACCATGACCATTTCTATCCTCCAAATAAATCAAGGCACTTGACAGGGAATGTTTGCTCCTCAATGACCACCTTATATAAATGTAGGAGGTATGTTGCCATAATGTGTGCACACTGATGCAATTGAATAATATCAAACACAAACCAACCTCACAGGGATCTACAATAGAGGTTAGGTAAGCTAATTATTCCACTTTTGATGGGTCTAACAAATGTACAGCTCATGCTTGGGTGTAGAAATTGGACACATATTTCTCATTGAACCCCATGTATGAAGAAGAGGCCATCAAGTTTGCCACACTACATTTGGAGGGAATAGCACATGAGTGGTGGTACCATGGTCTAGTGACCCAAGGACATAGCCTCATCAGCACATATGAGGAATTCAGCTAGAGGCTCATTGAGAGATTTGACAGAAAGAATTTGATATCCATTTCAGAGAGTTAGCATAGTTGAGACAATATGGTATAGTAAATAGCTATATAGAAAAGTTCCAAAGACTATTAGGCGGGGTTCCTAATATCTCAAAAAGGAGGTTTTGTTGTGTTCATGGAGGGCTTAACTGAACCTCTCAAAGGTTGGGTAAAATATTTTGATCCACCCTCCTTACAGGATGCCATTAAGAGAGATCTCACATTTCTAATTCAGTTCCCAAGAATAAACTCTATACAAAAACACGAATTTTGGGGTAGTAAACAAAAATTTCCAAAAAGGGCCATTTCATCAAAATTATGTGCCACAAAGATCAAGCAAGGAAGAAGAATCCAGAAATGAGCTCAGGAGGAAGAAGCTTTGTTTCACTTGCAAGGATCCATGGGCACCTGGTCATAGATGCCTTGGCAAAGGCCAAGTTCACTACATAGAGGTAATATCTGATGATGACACTAATAATGAAGAACCCAAGGCACAAATAGTAAGGGAAGAACTTGAAACTCAAAAGATTAAGGATGAGGAACAAATAGGGGCACACTTGCAACTCTTTTAGGAGCACCTAGATATCATCCATTCAAAGGTCCACAGAGTGCTAGCTGGACAAAACATTGTGGTGCTCATTGATAGTGGGGCTACCCACAACTTCATTGATGAAGGTTTGGTGGTTAAGAGGGGACTAGAAGTTGAGGATTTTGAAGGTTTTAATGTTATTGTTGTTGATGGTTTCACCATCCCCTACACCAAAATAATTCGGCAACTCAACATCACTTTGGGAGACCATAAGGTATGTGATGATTTTTACGTTGTGGGATTAGGAGAGACTGATATGGTGTTGGGTGTACAATGGTTGCATTCCCTTTTGATTTTTCACAAAATTATCAGACTATGGAGCTTAAGTTTAAAGCTGAAGGGAAAGATGTGGTGTTTAAAGGCCTCTCAAATGGATCACCATATGTGGTCACAGCTAAAAGAATGGAGAGAACCTTTTGCAAAGGACAAGTGGCATGGGAAGCAAGTTGTTTAGTGATTCCTACAAATTCATCCATGGGTAAGCAGGGCACTTACTAGGCTAATATTTAAGAGATAATGAATAAGCATAGTGTGGTGTTTAGTGAATTGCCTCCAAGTCTCCCACCCAATAGAGGATTTCAGCACATCATTGAGTTGGAACCAAGATCTAAGCCTGTCATGACTACTCCCTACCGCCATCCAAGAATGTACAAAGAGGAGATTGAGAAGGCCATCAAGGAACTCTTGGAGATGGGACATATTAAGCCTAGTTCTAGCCCATTTACATCATCAAATGGTCCTCGTGAAGAATAAAGATAGTAATATGCGGATGTGTATTGATTATAGAGCCCTAAATAAGAAAACCATAAAAAACAAGTATCTTATCCCTATGATTGATGAATTGATTGATGAGCTGCATGGAGTTGTGTACTTCTCAAATATTGATTTGAGATCAAGATATCATTAGATTCGTGTGAGGGATGAGGATGTACACAAAACAACCTTTAGGTGTCATTATGGGCATTATGAGTTCTTGGTCATGCCTTTTGGCTTGACAAATGCATCGGCCACTTTCCAATCATGCATGAATCAGGTATTCTAGGAGCACTTGAGAAAGTTTGTTTTGGTTTTCTTTGATGATATTCTGATTTATAACAAGACTTGGGAAGATCATTTGAGGCATTTGGACATAGTTTTGGGTATATTAGAGCAATAAAATCTCTTTGCAAAAGATTCCAAATGTAAATTTGGGATGACAATTTTTTTGTACTTGGGCCACACCATTATTGATAAAGAGTTCGAGTGGTTCAACAAAAGGTCCAAATGGTCTTGGATTATCCTCTTCCAACCACGCTAACATAATTGAGAAGATTCTTGGGCATTTTTAACTATTATAGGAGATTCATTAAGGAATTTTCACTGACTTCTAACTTCCTTGAGAAATATGACCAAAATCAACATGAGAAACTTTTGATAAGTTCAAGGAGGTAATGAGTTCATGCCTCGTGTTAGTTGTTCTAGATTTTTCACTTCCATTTGTATTAGAGTGTGATGCATTAGGAGATGGGATTGTGGAAATTTTGATGCAGAAAAGGAATCCTATAGCTTTTGATGAAATTTTGGACAATTAGAAAAAGGATTCTCAATCTATGACAAGGAGATGTTGGCCATAATGCATGCCTTGGCCAAATTTAGGCAATATCTAGTTTGTGGCAGATTTGTGGTTAAGATTGACCACAACAACTTGAAATTCTTCCTCGGTTAGAGAGATCTGAATGACAGACAACAAAATGGGTAAGTAAGCTTCAGGAATATGATTTTGACATAGAGTATGTTAAGGGTAAAAACAATGTTATAGTTGATGCCCTATCTAGAAAACCAACTTTATGCTCTATGTCTCAAGTTTCTGTTCATTAGAAGGTTACTATAATATCAAAATATGCAAAGAATGCATTTTCTATTGATGTCCTTGAGGGAAAAATACAGGATGACTGAGTATAAGGTAGCAAATGATCTCATCCTTTACAAGGATAGGATTTATCTCATCCTAGAATCAAAGGTAAAGGATAAGGTCTCGAAGGCAGTGCATAAACACCATTACCTTGTCACCTAGGGTACTTCAAGACTTACAAGAAAATCATGGAGATATTTTCTTAAAGAGGAATCAAGGGAGATGTCCTCAAATAGATCAGAGAGTTTATTACTTGCCAACAAAACAAAACAAAATATGTATACCCAACAAGTTTATTATTGCCCTTATCAATTTTCAATAAAAATGGGAGAGCATCTCTATGGATTTCATCACTGGTCTCCCAAAAGTTCAAGGTAAGGATTGTATATATGTTGTAGTTGACAGATTCACTAAATATGCTCATTTATTTTCCATATCATTTGAGATTAAGGCACCACAAGTGGCTGATTTATTTTTCAGAGAAGTGTTTATGCTTCACTGGTTGTCTAAAAACATAATGACTTACAGAGATAAAAAGTTTCTTAGTTTATTTTGACATAATATCATTTATTTGACATGAAATGAATTGAATCCTAGTACCACTTACCACCGTTAGACAAATGGGCAAAAAAATATTGTGAATAAGTGAATTGAGGGATATTTGAGGAATTGTGTAATAGGACAACAAACATCTTGGATCAAATTGATCTACTTGGGAGAGAATTTCTACAATACATCACATCACATGTCGAAACATAGGATATTCATGCATACATAAAAATATTAATTCTTTTGAATAAACAAAATTTCATAGACAAGAAGACTTTTATGAAGCTAAAACTTCAAATTTACCGTTAAACATGAATGTAACAAACTATGGACTGGGCTTAGACTCTGAATCTGATATAGACACTTAGATCTTCCCTTGTCTTCCGATGTAGTGAATGAAACCTTCACCCCTTTATATAGGAGGAAAGTAGCTTTTCACAAGAAAGTGGAGACCGAAGATCGAATTACATTTTTATTGTTGTTTAGGTTGTTGTTTTCATTTATTATCATTTATCCTATTGATAATCCTAGTGGTCCAATAGAGGAACTTAAGTAGTTAATCAATAAAGGTATTATGAGCATGTAGGTTAGACATACAATTTGAATAATTAAAAGCACTTACCTTAAGGGGTCAGCCATCATTTTTATGTTATTAATTGTGATTATTCATATCTTGGACAAAACCCCTTGGGTTGAGGACCTCATCCAAGGATGAAAACCCTTGGTTGGGAAACTTGTGAAGGATGAAAACCCTTCATGAGGTTTTTGGTGTGCAAGCTAATTTGAACGGTAATAAAGTATCTTTCTCTTGCATGTTTGGTGTCTTGGGTGTAGTTTTATATTTTTAGAGTGGACCAACCTACCTTGGAGTGGAAATTTGGTATGTACATGATACTAATTTGGCAAATCTGAAAGTACTATCTCGGTCTTCATAATTTATAAGGCCAATATCTTGAGTTTCATGAATTTTGGAGCTCTCTAAGTTGATTTGTGAATTTTTAAAGTAATGTTGTAGACAAGGGTTTCGTTGAAATTCATATCTCCATATCTAGGGTATTAAAAATCAGATTTCTTGCATTATATGATTGTTTTTATATATCATAATTTTAGAGACTTAAGTCGAGCTGATTGGAAGGGTTTTGAAGGCACGAAGTTGGGTTTGAAACCCCAAAGTAGGTCGTTGCCTTAGAGAAGGGTTTGATTCACAGGTTTTATAGGTTCATAATAGCAGCTCTATAATCTAATTTGTCGATTTTGGTCATTTTCGAGTCCCCTAAAAAAGGGACATTAGGAAATACAGACTATCCTTCTAGGGCACAAAGAGTGGGAGGTGACCTTTGGGGTACAATAGAGATTTCATAGTGTTTTATTGGGGATTCCAACAATGATGAAGACGCTCAACCATTTTGATGTCCCTCTTCTCACACCCTAGTTGGTCATGGTAAGAAGGATGTGGTGGTTTTAGAATATATTTTCATATGACTGGGAGTTTTATATATAAATGGTTTTAAGGGCCTCTGTAATTTCCACAAGCTGCCATACACTCTTCTTTATAACTATGTCAAAAAATAGGGAATGTTGCCTTAAGACATTGTAGATAGAAAGATAGGACCACATTCCTACATATTAGTTATAAATATATAGATTGTATTATTTTATGTCTTGATGGTTTTAGTTGTGTGATTTTTTCAATTCACGAAATCTATAGAAAGGATGGTGTGTGAGATACTTTGCACATTGGGCATGATGTATGAGATGCTAGAATGTTCACCCTTGATAGATGGATTGACATGGTACACAAATTGTGGTTTTCCTTACCCATATTACATTTCAATTCAAGTGTGGCAATAGATGGTAACAAGAACTTTATATTTATATTCACATTATGAGTATGAGCACACTTATACTTATGTGTCTTAAAGCACAGGCACATTTGATGGAAGTATTTTTCTCACATACACTATGAAAAATTATTATACACATAATGGCATTGATGGATAGAGTGGGTGAAGGTAAGTGTGGATCTCATTATTTAATGCAATGCACTTACTATCACATCAAATCCAACGATCACTTGTATGTTTTACTATTAGAGGTTGGTTATTTTCGATTCTAGTTTGTGTAAAATTCATAGAGAGGGGCAGAAATGACTACACCTTGATGGTATTAAATCATATTGTAACTAAACATGTGCAAAAGTGGAAGATGTATGTCTTGAAAGCATGTATCCTTGCCTTAGAAGGTTCACTCAATTCAATTACTAGAAAATTATGGTTCAAAGTGGTGATATTTGGTTGGATGATATGGTAGAGGATGTCGTGCTCGTTCCAGAAATTCTAATTTTATGAAAATCAGAGCTCGGAGTCAAAAGTTATGGCCGTTTGAAGTTTGGGAGGTCAAACTTTGACTTTTCTCTTCATTGCGGCTATTTCGGCAAAATTGGGTCCGCGTGTCCCGGTTGTCCCAAACACATTCTTCCGCATCGGCTGATTAAGACCTCCTTCTCCCGTGCATCCATCGTTGACTGGGCCGTGAGGGTCGTTGACTTCCGCATTCGCCGCATCCATTTAGCTTGGCTCCTTGTGCGGTGATTTTGCCTTTCGCGTCCCACACATACTTTTGTCCCGACTGTCTTGGACAAAAATCTCCGCACCACCCGCAATAGACAAAAATCTCGCCTTGTATTGATCTTCTTCTACAAGATTTATCGACTATAACACGAGAATCCATCCATGAGTGAAAGCATCTCATAACTTTGTTGTAGAATCGACAATCATGTCAATGTTTAGAAGAGGAAAATCCTCCTTAGGACAAGCTTTGTTTATATCCCTAAAATTTATACACACTTGAATACTAACTAGCTTCTTTTGAACCGGGACCACATTTTAGATCCATTTTGAGCAGTTGATATCCGATAAATCCTACTTCTAGTAACCTTTCTAGCTTTTCCTTTACCAGTAAAGTGACACGAGGATGCATCTTTCAGAGATTTTGTTTGATGGCCTTGGCATCCGGGTGTACCACAAGATTATGCACCACTATTGTAGGATCAAGTCCTAGTATATCAGCATAAGACCAAGAAAATATGTTTGCATACTCTCTTAAGAGTCATGTGAATGTTTTTTCATTCTTTGGAGAGAGGAAGCTCCCAACTTAACTATCTGTGGTAGTTCCTCCATGTCGATATTAACATCTATTGTATCTTCCTCTAATAAATTTTATTCATCCCCATGTGTGTAGGATTAAGAGGGAGATTGAGATCCTCCTCTATCACAGGTGGCTCGGGGATCTCTTCATGTTGAAGAGGGTACATTATCTTTTCCATGGTTTGTTTCGCCTATTTGTACACAAGCACGAAAGAGGTTTTCGTTATAGGAATTCCCCTTTTTCTTTCTACAAGGATTTTCTTTGGAGCTTTTTCCCTTGCTCACATTTTTACTTAAATTCTAACACAAATCTACCTCCTCTATAAATTACATGCACACATTAAGCTTTTAATGGAGAACCCCTTTTGTTATCATTTCTTGGAATGTTGTCTTGTGATCATTCGAAACACGTCAATAGTTATGTGTTGTTGTTGATCCCAATGCACAAGTGATGGGTAGGTGATGGTTAATGGTTGAGTTATAGGGGATATGGTGGGTATAACAAGGGTTATAGTAAGGATATCCATATTGGCGAATAGGTTCGTAGAGGAAAGGTCTTCGTAAAGAAAACATCGGGAATCTATTTCGCTTTAATTTTTGCTTTCATTTCGAACAAACTATGCTCACTCTCGGAAGAGGCATACTCATTGATCATCTAAAGAGTGATACTTCTATAAATGGATTCCTATACTGATTTACCTACTATAAGTGGAGGTATTGCAAGATATTCTAATGGGCCTTGTTCTTGGTGATTTGTTAGGCGCTTTCATTTATACCTCATGGCAAGCATTATCCAATTATGAATGGGATACTTAGGTGATTTATAACATGTATCCATGTCATCATCATCTATATGGAATACAATGTCCATAAGAAACCTTTCATCTTCTTTGATTAAGTCATGAGGAGAAAAATTATTGAAAGGGAAAGCCTCTCTTGATCTCTAAACTTTGAAATCTGACCTACCATGCGCTTGGGTGATAGTAAACCGTTGTGAAACATTGGGGCTTGTTGTAGATCATACTCTTCACAACCGCTTGGTTTGACCTTCATCTCCCATGTAAACAAAGGATTTTATGAAGTGGAAGCACCATTGTCATTGATAAACAGGGTATCTGGATCCACTCGTGAAGCAAGGGCCTCTGACTGGATAGGAATAGAGATCTCTGTAGATGGACACTCATAGATTGTAGGGAAAAATCCTAACAACGCTCTAAAATGACCAAAAGGTTGAGGTACCCTGTATGGTGAGTGTTTGTCCCTCATATTGAAACTTTAAACAACGATGATACGTTGATGGCACGGCTGCATGGCGTGAATCCATGGGCGAACGAATAAGATAATGTAAGGGAGTTACAGGTCCAAGACGTGGCAATTTTTATCATGTGTTATGAAACCCACTTCTAATGAGAAAGTGATCATTCCAGCTTATTTTCATTCTTCATTGTCATGTGCCTTAATGGTGATGACCTTTATTTCCGAGATCAGGTTACATCGAGCCTAATTGGTAAACTAGTTTGAGAGTACATATGTTAAGACCCAATCCTCCATCCACAAGCACTATCTTAACCTTCTTACGTTTGATGATAACCTCAATATGCAATGGTAGGTTATGTGAAGGATCTTCAAATAAGGTTTATGTAGTTTTAAAGGTTATGTGTCCCAAAGGAACAAGTATTGCTAGCATGGCTTGCAAATGCGTCGGGTCAACATCGTGGGTACGCTTTGATCCCTATAAGGTTTTGTAAAGTATATCCTTATGGACGCTAGAGATCTTTAGAAGGTCTAAGATAGATATCTTAGATGTAGTTTTTTTGGTTGATCTAACACATCATAGTGACTCCCTTGAAGAGGAGGGGAGTAGGTTCAAAATTTTTAACGGCCATGTTTCCACAATGCATTGTCTTGTTTGATTCTAAGCGTATTGATTTTCTCAATGAGGGGGTCAACCACGACATATCGGGGCATCGAAATGGTCTTTGTTTGACACATAGTTAGAATTATTATTATGAGACGATTGTCCACGATCCAAATTTTTATTCTCCTTGATTGGGAAAAGGCTTTTTAAAGATCCCTAATTTTTCATTTGGAGATTTGAAGCTGCATGACAGAATCTACTTCATTATCACCGATGTCGAGTAGGTCTTGAATATAGTGTTTTAATATTAAACACTTTCCCATTTTGTGACCTTTTACGTGGTGGAACTCACAAAATTCATTCTCCTAAACCATGATGGTTTAGGTGTATTGTCCCCATGGGGTTTTGTTTCATGGTATTTTACCATGTTTACGACCTCTAAGCTGTTTTTAGTATATGTGATATGGACTTAGATAGAAGCGGTAAAGGGAGGCGTTTATACTCGATAGGTGGACTACCCTTTGCAAGTTTCAAATGGTGTGCGGTTCTACACGGCTTACACCCATTTAGAGTCTACTATCCCATCCATAACGACATTTTGTTTCTATTAGGAACAAACTTTGTTTTATCGTTAGATTTAGAATCATTGTGTTAACAGGAGAAATGTTTTAGAGTCCCCTAGCTACAATGCCTTTTTAATTTGAATCCATTTTTTTATTACCTTTTCAAATGTGTTACCATAATGCATTTGCAAGTGGAATTTAAGGTGCGGATGGAGGTTGGAAACAAATATGCCTATCACTTCTTTTTTTGGTAGGGAGCAAGGAAGCAACTAGCTAACACTCTCCATCTTTGTAAAAATGTAGTGAGGTTTTGGTTGTTTCGTTGCTTGGAATTGGAGAGATCTAACATGGTAACATCATTTTCTATATTGAAAGAGAAGTGTCGTACGAAACTCTCTGCTAGTTAAGCCATGTTGATATGGATCCCTTAAGGATATGCACAAACCATTCTAGTGTCATTGTTCTAAACTTCATAGAAACAAACGCATAAGATAATTGTCGCTAAATGCCACCTCTTGACATGCCCTATAAAAGTATTTTATATGATCATGAAGGTCACATTTTCCCTTATATTTATCAAATTTTGAAAATCAAAATGTCTTGGGAAAGGTATCTGCAGCATAGATTTGTTAAATGGGTAAGGATATAACTCATCAAACCGATACTTCTTGTTATTGTTACAGATTTGACCCTCTAAGTAACGCTTGAAGGGCATTCTTCATTATTAACCACTCTTGATTAAAAAGTGGATATTTCATGGGTGGCGGCGTATGTCTTTACAAAGGGTTAAGCCTAGGTATATGCCCACCCCGATTTTTGGCGAAAAAGTCCTCATAAGGATCCTTTCGTGTCTCCCATCGAGGATTGTTTATTTGGAATTTGTAAAATGAAGCTTTAGGTATTTCCTTTAGTATAGTTTGTTTCACAAATTTTGGTTCTTCCTTTTGTATATCTGAAAGCTAACTTGCAATTGACCGGTGAGGGCTTGGACCTATTGTTCTAACATAACCTCTTTAATACGTATTTCATGACAATCTTCATTAGGAGGAGGTTGTGCATGGATAAAAAGTTCTTCATGGTCTTTTATGCAACAGATTTTAATAGGAGGAAAATGATAGTATTCATTGTTTTCAAAGGTACTTCTTTATTATTTTTCGTGCGAAGTAGAGGCGTGACCTAGGTTTAATATGTCATCTATATGGCGATGAGGATGTTCCACTTCCTCTTCCCCTCAAACCATTCTGGAAATGAGAGAAGGGTCCACCGTGGTAAGTAACCTAGCTCTAGTTCCATAACATGCATAAGAACCGCATGTTTTTTTGAAAAATTTAATCGTCAAAATTGGCGGGAGGACACTCTATATTCATACGAGGAGACTCTTCCATTCCACCACTATGTTCAACCATGATATTATCCTCAAAAGAGAGTTGTCACCTCCAAATATACTGGTTCCTAATCTTGGGATCCCATCCTCATAGTAGGAATACTTGAGATAGGAAATACGACATGAATAATTTCCACTTAGGTTTACTAAAAGGGACCTTAGTCAAATTTGTGCGGTCTAACGACCCTAAGTTGTTAAAAAAAGTGACTATAGAATACCCACAAAGTTGATAGGAGAAAATGAACATTATGAATTAAACAATAACAAATAAGCTACCCTAGCAAGGTAATATATGACAAAAAAATTCCTTAGAATAATACAATGATGTATAACACTCAAAATTTAGTTACACCAAATAGTTTATTCTCTAAGATTTTGTCTAGATATGTTTCATGCAACCAAATAGTGACAACACAACATCACCGATTAGGTCAAGTGTTCAACAAACAACGCCTAAATGATAAGAGAATGTTTATGTGATCTTCTAACAAGATATACTAAAAACCAGTTTCTAAATACTAACAAAGTCCAAGTCTCATAAAATGGATGATAGTAATGTGAGAGCGTAACGACACTATTTGGACACGTGAACCAAGATTTTGGGAAAGCAACATTTCTAGTGTCAAAATGATGTTATTTGTGATGCTTAACATTGTATTCTCAAAACTCAAAAACTCAAGACAAAGTTAGGATGTAACAACTACATCTAAGAATAACAAAGAAATTGGTATGCGTGCGAACAAAGTAACTCTACAATATAGAGATTTAGGCCTAATTTCACAATGGAAATAAGACGTAAATATCTCAATTGTATGGCTACAATGTGGGCAGCGTAAAAAACTCAAAAGAAGACAAGGATGAAATCACCTAACTACAATGATAATAAGTCTCAAATATGGGTTTTGAGACAAGGGGGCCTACTAGATCGTGAGTATGTACCATGCACACTTTCAACACTTGCACTTCGGCATTGCAACCTAGTCGCACAAGTAGAATACAAAAGTGGTGGACACACGATATCTAGTGGTATACGTATATGTTGTTTCCTTTTGTCCAAAAATGGGAAACAAGAAAACAAGGGTGTAGACCAAGTGGTGTTGAAATAAACTTGGTGTTATTTTGGCAGAGTTTCGCCTTGTCTTAGGACAAGTGAAAAACTAGGACAAAATGAAACTAAGTAGATTTCGTGATGAAAATCATGCAATTTCAACTTTAAGATTATTTCCCTTTTTCGACAAACAAGAGTTGGAATCTAACAAAGTTATCACTTTGTGAGAGCTCTCAAGTATATTATCTAAGACAAAAACAATGGCTCCAAGCCACCAAGCTTCATAGGTGGTTCTCTCTCTAGGTGTCACAAGATATCTAGAGCAAACTTGATTTACAAAATTTTCCTAAGGAGTATCTCGGCTTTAATTTACCCCCTTTAGTATAATGAGCACCGAAGAAGTGCGTTCAGTTATACTTTCACTAGGATCCTGATACGGATATCTTTGACGTTAATCTCACCAAGGCGTACTAGACAAGTCGAAGTGTGGAGCACTTGCTTGTTTCATTCACGAGGTTCCCTCTTGCATGAACTACTTTAGGGTTCCTACGACCACCCCCATTGTTTCAGCTTAAGGCTTATGCCAAAGGGGTTATGTCTAGTTGAGCGGAGGAGCCATAGCTCTTAACCGAAACCCGTAAATACAACGTGATGATTGTGGTGTATTTTTATCTTTTAGACTTAATGTGGTTTTTTGTACTTTTTGGTAAACCTACAATCACACATGTAGTTAGAAAAATTGTTTAAGTCCTCCTTTCTTTGACTAGCGTTAGGTCCTTCACAACATGGTTAGTAGTTTTAAAATAGATTCACAATATCATAAGAAAATGGCAAATAAAAATGTTTGTAAATCAACTAACTACCATCAAACTTTGCGAAAAAAAGGTTTATTCCCAATTAATCCAAGTGCTTCTTAATGAGAGACTAAAATTGCTTTTGATTCCCAAGATCACACTAGGTGTAAGGAAGAGCATACACAAATTTTAGTCTTAATTTCTTTATTAAGTGAAAAAGCTCTTAGACTAAAAGATTAAGCACATCTACAAAGAAGATGAAGGTTTATTCTCTTAAGCACAAAATGAGTTATAATTGTTCCTACTTACTCCCAAGAAGCAAAAAGAATGGTTTAGAGGTGCTTTTGGTTCTTAAGATCACACTAGCTGCAAGAGAAGAGCATACACAACTCTATTCCAAACTCAATCAATGTATGAAAACACAATCACTCTTCAAACCCTAACCCAATTTACTCAAAAACCCTTTATCAAACCCTAGGATAATTTTGTTAGGAACATTGCTCTAAAATCAATAATTTAACAAAAACAACATCTAAAAACCTTTAAAAACTGATAGGAATCATAAAATTGAAGTTTTGGATTTTTGAGAAAATTTTACCTTGATGCACAGGCACCCCTCTGTCATCTTTCACAGAGTCAATGATGCAAAAACACTTCCAGTGAGGCACAGGTGCTCACAATCATGCACAGGTACTTTTTCCTGTAGATGGTACAAAATCCGAGTTTTGGAGCAATTTTTTTGAAAAAAGGTCCAATCTTTGGGATTTCTTGACAATTTTGATAGGAGTTTGCCTCCTTATATCCTGGAAAAAGCAAGAAAACACAACTTCTACCACTAATCTAGTTGAAACAAGTCTTAAAAATGGAAATTGATCTAAAACTTTGAAAATTACTCTAAAACTATGAAATTAATCTAAAAAGCTTGAGAAACTAATCTAAAAAGCTTAAAAGTACACTAGAAAGCTTGAAAGTAAACTACAAAACTTGAAATTAACATGGGAAACTTGAAACTAATCCAAATTTTGAAACTATATTTAAAAGCTTAAAAATTCAATGCAATAGGGTATTGTCCCACCAAGCGTGCCAAATGAAAGCACCCTAAACTTTACAAAGCAAATTACATGACTAAACAAGGAAATCTAACACCTTTTCCATCGATCTAGCCAAGATTCTAAGTCTAGGTATGTAACATTAAGATAGAAGCTTAAAAGAATTCTTAAATAGTATGAAAACAATACAAAATCTAACTAAACATGCGTACAAATATGCTTGAATTACCTAACATGGGCCTAACAGGACCTAAGAGGGAAATCAAATGGTTATGGTTGCTACTCCAAACAAGGTGAAATGGCCTCTCCAAATGACTACTTGGTCATTTGGATATCCATCTACTAACCCCATTTAAAGTTTTAAGCAAGGTTGAACTTGGCTATATATCATATTTATTATATGAGATGCAAATCAAAGCATGGTGTAAAGTATAAAGGAATGAGGTGCACTCTTTTTATAGTTTTTATTTTGGGAGAAACTTGTATTTTAATGCATGTGGGACTAAAATCCCCAAATTAGATTAGAATTGTTAATCATGATTAGGCTTTGCTAATCACAATTAGTGAATTGCAAAATGATTAAGAGGTGTGAGCCTTAATCCACCACTTAGGGTTAACTATGAGGCTAGGATAATATTTTGAAGCTTCTTTGAGACGTTATGAAGTGAAAGGGGTCATTTTGAGTGGTTGGAAGAGGGGTTTGAGTCAATACTAGGGTATATTGACCAAATCGGGGCAAAATAGGCTTAATTAGCCTATAATTGCTAATTGTTTGTTTTGAAGAGGATTTTGGCTTATGATTCGCCGTAAAGTGGCAACTGAATGTAAAAGGGGTTACGTGATCAACATCATGGTGTTAATTGGCTAAATTTGCAAAAAACGTTAGTTAATTAGCAAAGAACACTAATTATAATGGAATTGGGAAGAATAGGAGTGATTTGTGTGCATTTTGCCAATAAGATTGCAAAAGTAGAATTTAAGTGTCTATGTATGATAAAATAATTAATGAGAGAAATAAAATATAATATAATTAATGAATAAAATAGATATTACCAATGGTAAATTTTTTGGTGTCATTATATATTTAAAATGAAAGAGGAAAAAGAAAATAGTTATATTGTATATAAAATTATATTATCTAACATTTTTATGTAACATAAATAAACCTAATGAACTCAAGGTCTTGGGTTATTGGTGAGTTACAAGTAGTTTGTAATCATCAACCGAAATTCCATTCTCATTGAGTTCATTGGATGCTTTCAATAAGTGGCCATGGGGACACCTTTAGCTAGGGTCGAATTTTTCCATATGAACCAAGAAGAACGTAATGTGGGCGCCCGAATACAGATCGTTCAATGGACATTAAGAACCCAAGCCCAACCCCATGTCTCACTTAGAGAAAGTGCTCCTCTACCACTCTAGTTGATAGCTATGGTATAATAAAATCATTTACCATCTAAAGTTTTGAACTCAAAGTCTTGGGCTATTGGTGAGTTCAAGTATTTTGTAATCATCAACACAAGTTCCATTCACATTGAGTTCATTGGATGCTTTCAATAAGTGGCCATCGGGACACTTTGAGGTAGGATCCGAACTTCTCCATATGGACCAAGCGGGACATGGCGGGGTGCTCTAATGCGGAGCGCTCGGTGGACATTAAGGACCCAAGCCCACACCCATGTCCCAATTAGAGAAAGTGTTCCTCCGCCACTCTAGTTCATAGATTTGGTATAATAATAGTATTTATCATCATAATTTTAGACTCAAGGTCTTGGTCTATTGGTGAGTTCAAGTAGTTTATAATCATCAACCCGAGTTCCATTCACATTGAGTCCATTAGAAATTTTCAATAAGTAGTCATGGAGACACATTGAGGTAGGGGTCGAACTTTTCTATGTGGACTAAGTGGAACACACAATGGAGTGCTCCGAATGCGGATCGCAGCGAACATTAAGGACTCAAGCCCATCTCCATGTCCCACTTAGAGAAAGTGCTCCTCCAACACTCTAGTTCATAGCTCTAGTATAATAAAAGTGTTTACCATTCAAAGTTTCAAACTCAAATTTTTGGGCTATTAGTGAGTAACAAATAGTTTGTAATCATCAACCCAAGTTACATTCCCATTGAGTTCATTGGATGCTTTGATAAGTGGCCATGGGGCACCTTGAGGTAGGGGTCGAAATTCTCCATATAGACCAAGCGGAACATAGTGGGGTACTTTGAATGCGGATTGCTCATGGACATTAAGGACCCAAGCCCACCCCATGTCCCACTTAGAGAAAGTGCTCCTCCACCACTCCAGTTCATAGCTCTGGTATAATAAAAGTGTTTACCATCCAAAGTTCATTGATGGGGTCTGGGTGGAGTGGTTCATACGAATGGTTGTATTTGGCTCCACCAGGTTCAAATTTCACTTATGCGGGATCTTTTTCGGGGTGGTAATGTCCGAGGTGGCATGGTGGCAGGTGATTTAACAGAGGTGGATTACGGCTCGAGATTTCCTACGCTTTAAGTGTGTTCAAGTGTGGTGGATCTGGTTCACTAATTGTTGAGCTTAAATGCTATATCTTAGTTGAATGTACTCGGTTCATAGCTCCGGTCAAAAGTGTTTATCTATCTAAAAAACATAAATAAACCTAATATAATTATATGATAGAATTGAAACTACAGAGAAAATTGCAATAGTTAATAGATTATAGTATCTCTATAATTACAATATACAAAGAAGATATTATCAAATTCAATAAGTAATTATTATTAACAATTCAATAACTTGATAAAAATATCAATTTACCAATCATTTCAGCTTTATGCAACATGAAATATATAGTGTAATATATCATCTAACTTAAAGCCCAAATTACAAGCTATATTTACAACCAAATTAATGGAAGTAATCTCCGCAAAATTATTTTTCAATATATTTACTTAAACGAAACTAACATTTGATTTAATATAATTAAAACAATGTTAAATTATTTTATTTCTCCTTTTTTAAATACATGGTAGAACTCTCGATCTTACACTCACAAAAAGAGATGATCTCTTCATTAGGATAACTTTTAGTTAAAAGGATTTCCCATCATACTCTATTTTTTTTTTTTAAATCTTACATTTTTCCCTTAGAATGCATTTCAAGATATGTATTCTTTAAACATATTTTCCCTCCACAATATCAAATGAAAATTTTAATGTAATGTGATGGGTTGATTAAATTAATATTTATACCAAGCAAATTGAAATTCTTGATTGATTCACATCTCCCAATCTATAAATACAAAGAATAGATTCATAACAAAGCCATGAAATGAATCTCTTAGAAAGGTCTTTAAAATTACAAACCAACCTAGAATTCTTTGAAAGGTGAATTTTGCATTGTAAAGAATATCATACAAGAAAATTAATAATTCATATATAGAAAGGGAAAAAATATTGAAATGAAAACTGATATTAAAAAAGACATTTAATCGTTATATTCAACATTTTCTTGGACCAAAGGAGACAACACAATAATTTTCCAGAAATAATGTCTCTCCTACACATTTATAAAAGTAATACCAGAAATATCATCCAATGTAAAATTAATAGTTCTTACAAGATGGTACCACAATTTCATTTGTATACCATAAATATAATAGGTGGTATAAGCATTGTTATGAAAACAAATTCATTTCTAGATTTGTCCTTAGAAGATGGTGCCACAATTTCAAATCGATGGGAAATGATCATATTAAAATACTTAATATACAATTTCAACAGCTGCATTTACAGGTTGCTTTTGTGGGAATAAGTATTTTTGGTTCATCAATTTGGGTAGATACACAGATTTCCAACATGATCTCTCTTACTAATTTCACTCTGTTAATTGTGTAAGCAAGTGTATCAAGTGAGATTTGTGTTGACTGAAAACCTGTGTGATGGGTAGGCACTATGGAACAAGTTGGAAAGAAAGATGGGAAACAAAACACGGAAATTAGGGTGTGGAGATTGCCGGTTCGAGACCAGTACAAAATTAATACACATGTATTCCAAAGTGTGCTATTACGATCTACATTTGTAAAAAAGTAAAATTTACTTCAGATTATATAAACACATACCTATACACATGACGGATAGACATAATCTATTTATTACAATAAAATGTTTTGTCTTATATACTATATTTATCAATTAGCTTAATGAAACCAGATGTTAAGAGACTCATGAAGACATTTTCCAATTAAAGAAGAACCTTTTTCTGAGGCACAAATCCAATGATATTAGAGTATTGGGGAAGAAAATGAGTATAGTCCGGTCTATAATTACATTGGAAAGAAATATATAAATATCAAACAAATCTGTTATTAATTAGAATTCATGAACTTGTAACACCAATCTATGATATTTTCAAAATCACACACACATATAATAGTTCGCTGTAGCAGAAGCACATATAATAATTTCTTGTGGGTGGAATAGACAAAGTGATGAGGATCAAGAATTTGATTCTCAAATGTCTCGTCTAAGACTTATTTAGTACATATTGAATATTATAATTTACTGGATTTCCATTCCAGTAAATTACGTATATATCATTTTAAGCAGCACTGGGGATAACAACAGCGGGCTTTGCAAGGATAGTGAAAGGCATGAGTTACTGAATCACAGCAAGAGCATATTTGTGGGTATGCTATCCTTTCATGTGCCGCCACAGCCTTCACTGCAACAGCAAAACCAATTATAACAAGCTCTCTACTTAATATGATAATATTTAATAAAAACAACATTATAAACAGTTGCATATAATAAGTTTAAATTAAAAACCTTGAAAGGTGAAATCATGGGGAGATGCAGATGGTTGAGTAAGAAGCACGGTGGTAAGTAGCAGCGTTGAGAGGAAGCATATTAATAAAACTCGCCAGTTAGCTGCTGCTGCCATCTCAATGCAGCTTGTATTCCTTGCAGTACTCATCATCCCTCCAAGTTATAAAGAAATTAGGGCGACGGAGTTTATGTTTAATGAATTTCAAGGGCACTGTATTTGGCGGATGGATTAAGGTTTAAAATCATATAATATGATTAATGTTCTATCGTATTAGGGAATCGAATATGTTTCTTGTCTTGCATTGACCAGAAAAATTAAAAGGGATATTTTAATTTAGATTTTAAGGGGATATTTCTTGTCTTGATTGACATGAAAACTTTAGAAAATGATGCCTCTACTCCCTACTCGACTTGGAATCTAGTAATGGATTATCCTTCACAAGTTTTTAATCATTTCCAATAGCTATTTGTACTCTTTTAAATGACCATAATTTATTTTTTAATTTTTATTCATATTAATATGGCATTCAACATTTTACATATTTGTGTTGTAGGCTAATATAGGTGACCTTCCCTAAATAATGGTGGCTTGGATTGTTATACTATAATTTCATTTGATTTAATTGGAAATTTATAAGATGATGTTTCATGAAATTTGGTTGGGTTGTTACATAGAATGGCTTGCCTATCTTAAACAACATTTGGTCTATATTTATTAAGAGAGATTTTATATATTTGTCTTGAGTTCTTTTCAAGAAAATTTTTGATGTGTTTCACAAATTGTAAAAATGTATGTATTTAGAAAGTTAATTCAATATACCATACTTTATCTTCTTATAATGTTACAAAATTATTTGTCTAAATATCTCTAAAAGTCTCTCCAAATTCAAATAATGTAGTTTTTTTTTTTGGGAAAAAAGCCACCACTATTTATCCCACCTACCCCCTCCTTGTAACGTAAAAATGAAATTTCTAACTAAATGAAAATAAAATCATACCTTTGCAATGAGTTCAAGTTCTCTTGTAGACAAGGCATTACCCTCTCAAGGTTTATTTTTATTTTTTGGATTTAATTGTTACAATAGTATTTGTTATTACTTATTTTTGAATATGAGATGTTGAGACATGTTAGGCATTCTAATATGCCCTCAAATATCGAGAAGAACAAGAATAGGTATTATAATATGCATCCAAATTTGAGCGGACTTCAAGGTAGGCATCATAAGGTGCCCTCGATAGTATTCCATGTAATCCTATAATAAACTCTAATCTAAAAAATATCGTACTTGACGATAATAATTTCGTGAATGGATCTCAAGTTGATTACGCATGTGAGCTCCCGGATAATGGGGTAGATTGGAGGAATTCATCAAAATAATTTTTATGGTGTAGTAAAACGAAATCTAGACCAGCAGGAGGTATCTAGATGTGTTTTTAGATAAACAATGGGGACGAGTTAGTTTTAATTTTTGGAACAATATTAGCATTGATAACAAGAACAAGAAATGACCTCATTGAAAGTTTTGTGGTAGCCACGTTGAGAGGATGGAAACGCCACCTTGTTGAAAGTGATTCATATATTTTAATTAATGGATGAAAAGGAACAAGATTGAATCTAAAAAGAAGAATCTCAATGGTTTATGGCCCGACTTGAGGAGGTGAGAATTGTACAAATAAAAAGGTTAGGGTGCCAATAGTGAGGGGCACCAAATTTATCTATATTTGTTGTCGGTTATTTTTAGAATTCAATATTAAAACAATTTCTTTAAAGATTTAATATTAATTGACTTAATAACATAAATTATATGTATATACGTGTATAAAAATATTATATTTTTTTTGCAAATAAAAGTAAGTACAGTATTGTTATCCATGCTCCAACTCCAAATTATGCAGGTGCATAATTGTTTTAATGAAAATCTTCTTGTATGTTTAATTATGTCATTAGTGTAACTAGTAGTGGAGATTATAATTGAAAAAATGAAGTATTTAATTCTTTATTCTTAATTTTTGGGGGAATGTCTATCATTTTTATGGAGGAATTGATAGGTGTAGTCCAAATATCACACTTCGCAAAACTATAGGAGTTACGAAAGTATTTGTATTGTTTTACAAAATAATCATGATGTGTTCAAGTTTGAGTCCCATCAACCTCTTGATGTTAGTAAGTTGGGTGTGCAAGCATATTTGTATTAAAAATTGTATTTTAAGCATTTTGAGCATCTTATAATCAATTATATCCATCCATGGAATATTTCTTGGCCTTCTATGATAATTTTATAGGATAATTTTGTTCTTATTATATACAGTTTCTCTAAATTTGCTAATTATTATGACCATGACGCAAATTTCAAAATACGAGAATGCAGAAGCTTAAATTATTTATTTACTTGGTGGGAAATAATTCTTAATTATAATTGTGAGAAGGGTGTCCACTCGATTATTGTCTAGGCACTCCTAACGTTTAATCCAGCTCTAGTCCTATCTTCATGTGGAGTTTCATATCCCTATTGGACCACCAATATACTTGACAAGTTGAAGGAATCGTAGTTTTTCCAATGTCATTTTCAATAAGGATAGAACGTATCTAGGGATATAGCATAGATTAGGCATACACTGATATCAATTTCCCTTGTATGATTAATCAGCTACTATCCAATAGAAGGTGATGCTTCAATTTCTAATTAACCACATAAGGAGCATTGATTGACAGGTATGTCTAATCATTCCTTTATGTAGTATGAGGTTTGATGATCTAATTAAAAAATGGGTGGCTTGTGCAAGAGAGAGAATCCTTATTATACCATCATTGATCTTGTAGCTCGTATTTTACTCACTCTTGAACTATATTTGGGGAAGTGTAGCCTTGTGAACTATACAAGTAGCTTCATATTTTCTAACCACCTCAGCTAAGAAGATGAGTTTGGATGTTAGGGATGGAAACATGATCAAGGACGATGTAGAACATCGAAAGGTAGAATGCTAGGAGGGATGGAGAAGACGGGGAAAAGAGGAAGGAACTCGTGACAAGAGAAGATGCAGGAATTACTTTTGTGGATTTCCTTCACAAGGAAATTAAGAACCCAAAAATAAGAACTTGGTTGGGTTGGGTGTGGACAAGAGCAAGGGGTTTGATGAGTTGGATGATATAGAGTTGGGAAATCATATGTGAGGCATAATATTGGATCAAAGAAATATATGGGTAGAAGGATTGTATTTGAAATAGCCCAATTTATGAGAGGGAAAAACATTTTGTTTCTAATTTTGTTGGCCAACTCTTCTCATGCCAAGACCATGTAGCACTAGAGATTACAATGATAATATCCAACGATGAATCATCTACCCATAATCATTCTCATGTCCCTTTTTTGGATGTTGATTTTCGAAGACCTTAGCTTATTCTCTCCCGTGGGTCTAAGGAGAAAAGCAAGGGAAGATCGAATTACATTTTTATTGTTGTTTATGTTGTTGTTTTCATTTATTATCATTTATCCCTCGAGAATCCTAGTGGTCCAATAGAGGAACTTAAGTAGTTAATAAATAAAGGTATTATGAGCATGTAGGTTAGGCATACAATTTGAATAATTAAAATCACTTACCTTAAGGGGTCACCATAATTTTATGTTATTAATGGTGATTATTCATATCTTGGACAAAACCCCTTGGGTTGAGGACCTCATCCAAGGATGAAAACCCTTGGTTGGGAAACTTGTGAAGGACGAAAACCCTTCATGAGGTTTTTGGTGTGCAAGCTAATTTGAATGGTAATAAAGTGTCTTTCTCTTGCATGTTTGGTGTCTTTGGTGTAGTTTTATATTTTTAGAGTGGAACAACCTACCTTGGAGTGGAAATTTGGTATGTGTGATACTAATTTGGCAAATCTGAAAGACTATCTCATTCTTCATAATTTATAAGGCCAATATCTTGAGTTTCATGAATTTTGGAGCTTTCTAAGTTGATTTGTGAATGTTTAAAGTAACGTTGTAGACACTTGGGTTTTGTTGAAATTCATATCTCCATATCTAGGGTATTAAAAATCATATTTCTTTCATTATATGATTGTTTTTATATATCATAGTTTTAGAGACTTACGTCGAGCTGATTGGAAGGGTTTTGAAGGCACGAAGTTGGGTTTGAAACCCCAAAGTAGGTCAAAGTGCCTTAGAAAAGGGTTTAATTTGTAGGTTTTATAGGTTCATAATAGCAGCTCTATAATCTAATTTTTCAGATTTTGGTCATTTCCTAAGTCCCCCTAAAAAGGGACATTAGGGAATCAAGACTATCCTTTTGGGGCACAAAGAGTGGGAGGTGACCATTGGGGTACAATAGAGATTGCATAGTGTTTTATTGAGGATTCCAACAATGATGAAGACACTCAACCATTTTGATGTCTCTCTTCTCACACCCCAGATTGGTCATGGTAAGAAGGAAGTGGTGGTTTGAGAATATATTTTCATATGACTGGGAGTTTTTTATTAGTAAATGGTGGTAAGGGCCTCTGTAATTTCCAAAACCGACATATACTCTTCTTTATAACTACATCAAAAAATAGGGAATGTTACCTTAAGACATTATAGATAGAAAGATAGGACCACATTCCTACATATTAGTTATAAATATATAGATTGTATTATTTTATGGTCTTGATGGTTTTTAGTTGTGTGATTTTTTCAATTCACGAAATCTATAGAAAGGATGGTTGTGTGAGATACTTTGCACGTTGGGCATGATGTATGAGATTCTAGAATGTTCACCATTGATAGATGGATTGACATAATACACAAATTGTGGTTTTCCTTACCCATATTACATTTCAATTCAATTGTGGAAATAGATGGTAACAAGAACTTTATATGTATATTCACATTATGAGTATGAGCACACTTATACTTATGTCTCTTAAAGCACATGCACATTTGATGGAAGTATTTTTCTCACATACACTATGAAAAATTATTATACACATAATGGCATTGATGGATAGAGTGGGTGAAGGTAAGTGTGGATCTCATTATTCAAGGCAATGCACCCACTATCACATCAAATCCAATAGTCACTTGTATGTTTTACTATTAGAGGTTGGTTATCTTTTGAGTCTAGTTTGTGTGAGATTCATAGAGAGGGGCAGAAATGACTACACCTTGATGGTATTAAATCATATTGTAACTAAACATGTGCAAAAGGGGAAGATGTATGTGCGGAAAGCATGTATCCTTGCCTTAGAAGGTTCACTCAATTCATTACTAGAAAATTATGGTTCAAAGTGGTGATCTTTGGTTGGATGATATGGTAGAGTGGAAGGTGGTGGAAGCAAAATTTTCATTGACTTCCTTTATATTCTTATGTATTGGCATGATAATGTGTTTTATAGTCCACTTGGTTTTCATTTTTTCCATTACATGTCTAATTTTTGAAAGCCCTAGGTAAATGTAGCTAAACATAATGAATACAATGTTTTTGTAGCCTTGGATCAAATGGACACATTCTTCAAAATAGATTACGCTTATCTAAAATGTTCATGGAGGATACACAATCCAAAGCATTACCTATCACATAAATTCATATAGGGATTGTAAATTTTAGTCAAAATGGACCAATATATTTCCCCATATTAAGGGGTATAAGGGGTTAAAGAATAAAGGTTTTAAAAAATATATTAGGGGTAGGGTATGTAGAGTGATAGGGAGGATGGAGGAGGATTATTTGTGTGGTAGATGAAGAAGCCCTAAATTCATATCATTTTCATTATGTGTTGTTTCAAATTAGTGGTGTGTTTTTAGAGAGAAAAAACATGTATTTCTAGAGTAATGGTGTTGGGGATGTGTCTATGCGGAAACATTTGCAACTATAGAATATCAAATCCAAAACATGTAAATACGGATCTAACAATCCCAAAAAATATACAGGAATGGAAGTATAAGCAATAATAATCCAAATCACACAAAAGTACACACACATAACACAACATGTACCGTGGTTCACCCAATGTGGGCTACGTCCACCAAAGATAGAGATATCATATATATAATATAATAAGAGATTACAAACCAACTCTTCTGCACAAGAGTACATGTATCTCTACAAGAATATCTCCTCCTCCTAGATCTCCAACTAGATCTTCCTGAGTACACTAAACCGTGCCTCCATACCACCACATGTGTCTCCTCCAGATCTCTAACCGGATCTACCTAAGTGCACTACAACCGTGCCTCTGAAACACCACCAGATCTCACATACCTGAAGCTACCCTACATCTGCCAATGTGCAACCAAGCTCTCATTGTACTGTGAATCTGTAAACAAGACCTCTAGAAGGGTCTACCAATGTGCAACTATAACCATGCACCAAGAAGTAAGTCTCTCCTCCATCACTGCATCAACTCTGTGTAAACATGAAGACAACTTCCTCTACAATACTAGATTCCTATGGATCAACAATACATCATGATCTCATGGATCTGTAATACAAGATCTCACAACATGTGGATCTACAAGAATGAGCAATAACAAGATCTCACAACAACCTGTGGATCTAACAAGAAGAAACACTAAGTGCTTTGCATACTATGCAATCCATTACATGAGAATAAATAATACAAAGGAAATACAGTAGAAGAGAATATCATCTTCTCACCAACATTGTACATGCACTTTCCTTCTATTCAACTTATCTCTATGAAATCTCTTGTCTTCATGTAATCTGCTTTTACTTCTTCTTCTTCATCATCCTTTCAACCAAGGATTGCTCAATTCTTCTATTTTTCATTCCTTATGTTCTAACCCTATTTTTCTCTGTCTTATATAAGCTTAGACAAACTATAGATTAAATTAAAGTGAGTCAAATAAAAATTAGATTAAAAGTGAGTCAAATAAAAATTCCACGTAAAGGTAACGGCGTCAATTACCCGACCGATAGTAGTTCATACATTGGCGATGGCATTTAACTCTGTTGACCAAAGCGGTTAATATTTTGACCAACACCGGTTATTGTGTAAACCAACCACGTGTAATGCATGCTTATTGTGAAGCAATCTAGCTCCACAACCTAACAAATGGCACTACATAACTCCCAATAGCTTGGTTATCCTACTTAGTATCATTTCGAGGTATATTTTTTTCATTCGATTTATTTTTAAGGAGAATATATGTCATGAAAATTAATAAATTTAACTAGCGAATATGCAACCACATGTGACCCTTAATGTTCCTATACAAAGTTTGTTAGTGTGACAAGTGTAGATAGAAAAGAAAGGAAACGAGACATCAAATTGTGCATAATGATGGTTTGTACTTTTGAATCCAATATGAATTTTATCAAGGTTTTACATAGAAATATAATTAAATATTGTGAAATAGTATGACACTAAATCCAACATTGTAGAGGTGGAAATAAAAAGGGGTATTAAAAATGTTAGAGGGAAAATGGGTAGTTTTGATATATGGTAAAATAAGGGGTATTTTATAATTGAAAAGTTATATTTGAAGGGGGTATTAATAATCTAATATTTAGATTTGAAAAAAGGGGTATTATTAATTATCTTATGAATGAATGTCATAGGAGATAATTTTACATAGTGAATCCTCGTGAAAATGTTCCAAGTATGTCACTTAACATGTTTGGACATTGCCAAGTTTGTTTGTTGACAATTTAGACAAAGTTCTTTGCTTTCAACCCGACTTTTCTAGGCTCTCATTATCGAAAGCAAACGCTTGGTCTCATGATAATTACTACATGACTCTAAACCTTGCACACCACCTACTTTTAATTTCCATTGTGTGGGAATTAATTGATTAGGTTTTATTTGTTGTTATATCTATATATAGATCTAATTAAAATTATATAGATGGTTTTGTTGCTATTTAATTAAAATTGATTTTGTTGACACTAGAAATGCACCTTGTGCATAAGGTCTCCTATTCAAAAATATCAAAAACATCATAAAACACAATAATCCCAAAAAATCAAATAATCCCACAAAAAGCAACAAAAATATAAAACCCCACAAAATGGTGATAAAAGACACCTCATCACTCATTTACTAACCCTCGCCCACTTACATTAATTTTTTCATCCCACCTACCCATTTACATGCCCAATGCACTATGGACCCTTATCATCTCACCCATCTATGCACATTGCACCCATATGTGTCACATTCTTCTATGCACTCAAAAACTATAAAACACCACTCACCCCCATCATTCCAACCCCTTGACTCTTTGTGCACTTGAGCCCATACTTGAGTTTTTTCTTCTTTGCTCACATATTTCAAAGTATTGTAGGTTTTGGAGAGGTGAAGGTGGATCACAAAGGACTAGTGTAACTCGCAAGATCATTGTTTTGGAGAAATTCCAACACATGTGCCAATCACGCCCACAATAGGCCCGCAACTTCTACGTGTGATTTTGGTGAATCACATCTGCGACTAGTTTGTGTCGAGTCAAGTACACCATTGTTTTTCATGCATTGTTTTGTCATTTTTACTCAATAAAATGTATTTTATCTCCTTAAATGGTTAGGGATCTAACCGAGGCAAGTCCCCTAACCACAAAAAATTACTAACATTTTTCTAAGTGTGTTTGCAGTGTACAAGTTATAGATTTAGATCATGAAGTTTTCCCACTTTATTCATTGAAAGAACCCGTGATTTTCCTTCTCTTTTTCAATGACAGCGTAAGCCCATTTATTTAGTAGCATTGGTTTGGAGGATTTTATATCAACTAACACATCTTGAAGGTGATTTAAATCTAGGCACACATATTTATCTATATTATATTTTGGTAAACGCATGCACTCTAACATGCCTATTAGAGTAATGTGTTTCCCATATTGTTCTAGATCTGAAATTATGTATTTTTTCTAGAATTAATTGTGTTGATCTAATAATCCTAACTCCATTGTATGTGATAACAAACCTTAGCCCAATCTTCTTTGAAAACAATTCAAACCCCGGGCGTTATTTTGTGTGTGTTCATGTTTTATTTTATCATAAATAAAATGCTAAGATTTGTGGGTGTAATTAGAAAGAGTGCTAGGAGTAATCGAAAACCCATAGCTATGTTATGCATATCACAATTTTGGTCGTAAATCTTATGAATGTTGCACTTGTTGGTGATAATTTTGTTAATGGACCCCAAGTTAATAATGCATATGAAATAAATCATAATAATCAAACTTACTTAGAGGAACAAGATAGAGCTAAGAATACAACACATTTTCAAAAACATACATTATAAAACCTTCACAAAATAGCTCCATTCATGAATGGATTGAAAGAAGTTGCAAAACAAGTCATAGGTCAAGAGGATCCTTTCAAAATCCAAGTTAGGTTAGCATTGAGGATGTGCCCCCGCCCTTTTCTACCATTGTAGAAAACCCATCATCCTAATTAACAAAATTATTTGAAGGAGTATATTATGCATTGTAATGGTTATATACTTTACCATGTGGATTTATGTTTAATTGCAACCTTGAATGATGATTTCTTAGACCATTTTCAAATCAATATCGGTATGGAAGTCATATTTGCAATGCAATTCAAATCAAACAAGGATAAAATGAGACTACTAGTAAGTTCATGCTTCACGTCAAGACTATGATTACTAAGATAATTTACTAACCACTAGATAATAAAATTTGTAAGTATTTTTCCCAAGGGCTTGCTTCCAATTATAAAATATGTTAATGTTCAATATTTATCACTCTTTGTATGAACCTTTCATGTTTTGAGAAACTTTGAACTAAGGTTGTAAATTAAACATGTTGAAGTATGATTCAATATTCACACATCCAATTATACAATATTTTCAAAGAAGACTATATTTATGGCTAGAAGCATTGAAGAATACATTTCAACCAAAGAATGAGGGTAAGAGTAAGGTCAAGGCTATAAAAATCTATCTAGGATACTTATCTCACCTCAACAAATGAAGCATAAGCAATTCACTTGACTTAGTGTAAGTCTACACAAATTTTGAAGAGATTGTTTTATAGTATAAAATGACTCTTTTTCCTCCTACAAGAGAATTATATTGTTTACAACCATTGTGATTACCATTGAATTTTGATGCATTCTTTAAATAGATGCATGCATTACTATGAAGCATAACAATCAAATCCAAGTACATGGAACAAAAACAATTTGAATAAATATGTAACTCTATGAAATCAACATTTGTAAATTGTTGCTAATCCCCCTCTAACTCACAATAGCCAATAAGAAGATAAAGGAATTGTTCATATAAGTGACAATGTCATTGAGAAACACCAAAGGTTTATCTTTGCTCATCCACTTGATGGATGTATTGGTGTAGTTGGTTCAATTGAGATACAAAAACATCTCTAAGAATTGTGTTTAATGATATTGAAATCCCAAATATAAAAAATGCAAGTGAACCTTTATTTATTAGAGCTCTCTTCGAGAGGGATATTTATTGATATTAGTTCCGGCTTGAAGATTTTCATTAAATAATTTATTTATAGTCTTGGATTTACATACAATGTTTTTGCCTATGCACTTATCGTTATTATGTGATATGTTGGTATAGCTAGTGAGCCTCTTGGTTGTATTATATTACCTATTAGAGTGGGTCTCAAGATATGTCATAGTCCATCTCATGTGGTAACCAAAAATGGATCTTGTGATGTCTTGCTTGATAGACCTTGGATACATAAAATGAAAGCAATACCTTATACTTATCAATGTGAAATTAAGTAAATTAAAATTAAAATTTTTATACTTAGAACAGAGATTCATTTTCCAAAACAAACAACGAGAGAAGTCAAAACAAACAAATTTCTCATTCCATGTTGTATTTATTCAATGTTGATTGAAATAAACAATGAATTGACGTGAACATGAAATGATTCATCTTATTAAAACTATGATAAAGTTGTTCCCTCTTTTACTTAATCAATGAGTGTAATAAGATGCTTAATCATAGGACACAAATATGAGATGCATAGAATGAATTAGAAATAATAACAAACTTTTATGGAAGTAACATTTTAAATTACTTAAAATGAATTATAAATAATAACAAACTTTCACTAAGGTAACACTTTAGAATGACGTGAACCTTTAAACATAAATAAACTCCAAAACAATGATAATTGGCTCTACACAGAAAAAAAAAGTTCTTTATGTTTTGATAGGGAAATAAGGTTATAAGATCCCTCAACCTTGGGACACATTTAAAGCCCACTCCAAAAATGTGTTATTGCATGTTCTTTTGATACATTTACATGTGCAACAATCAACTTCCATGGTGAGATTATAATCAAGATCATTATTGTGATGACTAGGTCATAATCATTAGAACAATGTTGTACATGATTTTTATTTTTTATTTTAAAAAATAATATATTAGAATATTAATAGATAATTATATATTTTGATGTATGTATTCGCTTAAATATCATTATATAACTATGGTGGTTTGTATTTTTATGAATTGTCAATCATATGTGTTCAATAAAATATTATGTTACATTTTATTGGTGTGTTTAAAGAAAAAAATCTAAGGTGGTATTGTTTTTTTATGAAAAGAGATCTTATATATATATTAATGCAATAAGATACAAGATAGCTTTATTAAAAAAGCGGACGGTATGAGAGCATGCCCCAAAATAACAAACAAACTAGGTCTAGTCAAGATAAAACCAAACGAACTAAGCAATACTTAGGAAACCATTAGAACAAAAATTATGCAGCAACAAAAACATTCCTAAAGTAGGTGGATCATGATCATCTGCAACCCAAGATCCGGGAGGTCCTTGATAGCATTCGGAATATCTCAACCAATGGGATTCTCTTTTTCTTTTTCGCCTCCTCCCGAGTGGGGATGGCAATAGGGAGGTGGGAAAACTTGTCGAAGGCGGGGTGGTGGCGGGGCAAGTTCCAGCCATCCAATGTGAGTGGTTTGGGGCCGACAGAGAGCCCCACAGATTTGGATGAGTAGGAGACCCCCGCCTTCTTTGGCGAGATAGTGGCGAATGACTCCTCCGTTGTTGAGGGCGAGGAGACTAACGAGCCCGGTTGAAAGAACGTCGTTGAGAATGGTACGATGACCACCACGGCCATGCGGCGAGGAGTGTCGAGATAGCGAGGGTGGCTCCCGGGTGATGTTGCACGAGGCATCGCCCCAGTGCCGCAACATATTCTAAAGGTGGTCCACTTCTAGAGAAACTTTGTTTTCCTAGACTTGAATTTGCAACAACACATTGGAGATAACCATAGATTTGTTATACACTAAAAATTGTTGATCAACTTCAGAATTAGCAAAGAAAAAATCATTTCTTTCTTTCCATATCCAAAACAAAATTTCCCTCTAAAAACATGCCAAATTTGGGTGAACATAGGTAGAAGTTTGGGGTTATCTCCTAAAAGGATATTCTGCCAAGTAAAGCAATGCGGTCTGAGAGGAAAGAAAAATGAGTGTATCCAATTCCAAGCAAGTTGTGCTTTCAGACAAAACCAGAAGAGATGCATTAAAGTTTCCAAGTGGCCACAGAATGGGCACTTGGGAGCCGGGATCCCAATTTGAACAAGTCGAGACCCCACGGGAAGACCTTGGTGCAGAACACACCAGAGAAAGTGGGCAATTTTAGGCTCCACACAAATAGACCAGATAGTGTCAAATCACCGACTCCAGGAAGATGGAGTGGAATGAATCCCCCATCGAGTGTTGAGTTTTTTCAACCATGGGCAGATGAGGTGAAAGCCAGCAGTAGCCTTTACTAGCTGAATAATTGCGAAATGGGGTATCAACATACCACTTCCAGTCCATCCACTAAGGGCAAGAGGAGCGCACTGAAATTTTGTGCAGCATATGGTCAAGGACCGAATTGAGCACTTCATTAATACTAGCTTGATCCTAGTTGGTCACCAAAATTGAGCTTTAAGCTCAAGCCAAGAATACCAAGATTGAGAGTGTTTACAGAATAAGTCTTGGATGGTGCAAATTTCACGCTTGAAAAGTTTGAGCGCATGAATCCCCTGGATATCTGTGAAACACTTATCCTGAGCCTGAAATATCAGTGACCACCAAAGGGAATGATGGTTAATGGAGAGCCCATTATGAAAACCATTGCCTTTCCATTAAAGCCATGGTTTGATGCATTCCCATGCTTTCCAAATGATTTTAAGCACAAAAGTGCCAACCACTTTAACAGCACCGAGCAATAAGGAGGTTAACAAACCCCAAACCTTTCCATGCAGGTGGTCGTAAGGTGATCCTTCTTCGATGCCATGGCGCAAAGCACTTTCCACGCTTCTTGGCTAGTGATGCATCTAACAATCCATTTGGCACAGAGTGCCCGCCCTTGGCGTTGTATGTCAATAAGGCCTAAACCCCAAAATTGGGGGAAGGCAACAAATTTCCCAAGCCACTTGATGAAAACCTTTTCCAGTGGAAGTGTTGGCCCAAAGAAAGGCTTTGAGGAGTTTTTCCAGTTTCTGAATGGAGGCTTTGGAAGGCACCCAACATGAGGAGTAGTAAACATGTGTGGCCGCTAGAACTTTGGAACAAATTTGGAATTTTCCTGCCAAGGATAGAGGTCTGGTAATCTAATAATCCAATTTTTGGCCACCCATTGAATAACATACTACCATAGCTTGGTTAGTGAAGCTTGAAAGGAAAAAGGGATGCCAAGAAATTTAAACATTTCATCATGTGCAAGAATCTTCCACTCAAAAGAGGCTAGCCAAGCGGGTCCTTGGGAGGAAGGATTGTCAATAGCACTAAGTTTTCCGCCATGAATGGAAGAACCAAACGCTAAACAAAAAATATCAAGGCAATGCATGGCATTGCGGATATTGGATTCTTCCTCAATGAGCGTGAGAAAGGAATCATCTGTGAAGTGACCATTAAGCAATTGAGAATTATTCGTAGAAGGAAGTGATATCCCCTAACAAGCCCTTGGGTTTTGGCATGGGCCAATAGATACCCAAAACCTTTGGCAGCAAGCACATAGAGCGTAGGCGCTAACGGGCACCCTTGCCGAATGGAATGGAACAATCCGAAGGACTCAGAACTGAGGCCATTAATAGTGATATGGGCAGAGGCATCGCAAATAGCATTCTGACTGATTGGATGAAAATGGGGCCAAAACCAAGGGCTTGAAGCATGGCAAGGATAAACAACCATTCAATCGATCATAAGCTTTCTCAAAATCAATTTTAATGAACATGGCAGATTGATTGGATCTGCGAGCCCATTCCATGCCTTCCCAAACCGCAATGATGTTGTCCAGGATGTATCGCCCCTGAATGAACCCATGGGCTTTGTTTTGGTTGAATAACAATGGGGATAATATTTGTACTGCATAGCTAGAGCTTTGGCAATTATTTTGTAGGAGACATTCAACAAAGTGATAGGCCACCAACAGTAATTTGCTTTGGATCCCCTGTTTTGGGATGAATTTAATATTCCCTTTGTTGATACATAGCCCCAATGACTGATTCTGAAACCCCTCGAGATAGACTTGAAGAATTTTCTTGCCAAAAATCCCATAAGGCTTTATAGAATTCACAGGGGAAGCCATCGCATCCAAGGGCCTTATCATTGGCCATTTACATGACTGCATCGTGGAGGTCATCAATGGTGAGCATTTGGATCACCACCTTCTAATCTTGAGAAAGATTACACAAAAATCGAAAATTCGACATTGTCAAGGGTTGTTTGTCTTTCAGAGGGTTGTTGAGCTTGAAAGACCAACTTATAATGTCACACAAATGCTTGCAGCATGTGTTGAGGTCGATGACCGATCTCTGCCATCAAAGATGGCCCGAATTTGTTGAGATGGTTTTTGGCTCTGAGAGAAAGAAAGAATTCTTTTCGAGACTTGGTCACCAATTTTAAGCCAATGCATGCGGGCATAAATTTGAGCTCCCAGCGTTGTAATTATCAATAATTTGAATTTGTTGGCGAATGCAACTTGAAGTTGCAGAGTTTCAGAGAAGGGGTTACCAGGCATCACCACCACTCAACTAAGAGAGGAGGTGTTAGTGGAGTATGAGTGGCGTCCGATTTTGGCTAGTTGTTCTATCATTGATTCGAGGAATCTAGTAGTTCGAGTCATAACGTCCTCCCACCATTGAGTCCAGTGGCATGCATAGGTGGATGAAAGCGCTGACAGTGACTTGGCCACAGAGCTAAGTTCCACACACGCTTGATATGATTGAGTGTGGGCCCATGCTGCATCAAGGTAGTATTAAGAAAGAATTGGCCTTTATGAAAAAAGTCACGCTTATCATGCCAAGTGATATGAAATCGTATAGGGGAATGATCAGATAGTACAAAATTAGGCATGACCTTCATAGGCATGGAATAAATGTTGTCAAAATCAAAAAAATCTTGAGATGACAACATGGCTCTATCGAGCCATTTAAGAACCCGATCGATCCTCCTCGGAGATTGGACCAAGTGAACCAAGCTTCAAAAGTGGGAGTGCGAGAAGCATTAGGGTCATAAAACCCAAACTTATTACACATGAAAAACCATGCCTCCCTTTCACTAGCTATCCATCTCATCGACAAGTGGCCACATTTGTCAGTGGGTGACTCAACCATATTAAAATCACCACTTATGACCCAATAAGCATGGAAATTGTGTAAGCTATCCACCGCCAAAGATTGGCCCTTTCGGTTGCATCATTAGAGGCGTATATATTAATGAGGCCAAAAGGGTGGTCGTCAACATTAAATAGACCCATATGGCACAGTTGGTGGGGTCGATGCCATGGTCAATCAACAAGGGCCACCATTTGGGAGAAAAAGGGAAATTAAACCCCCACGCCCCACTTCATGATTACTACAAAAGGCCAAGTTGTCAAGCTAGATGGATTTACAAACCACCTGTAATTTTCACCTCCTGCAAAAACAAAACATCTAAATTGGAAAATATTTTCCGAGTTTCATAAACAACATACTTATGACAAGAGTCTGTTAGACCCCGAACATTCCAAGATAAACAATTCATGGGAGACGTTGGTCAAGAGCCATGTTGTTAACATCTAAGCCATCAAGGGTGTCAAACCAGATTTGTAGGAATTGAGCGGTGTTATTGTTATCCCAAATTTGTAACCTCGTAAATTTGGATAACTTGTTGCAATTTGTGAAATGGGCTTGAGACATTCTAACAAATGTCAAGTTTCATTCTCGGGTATCAGTGAAAATTGGAGGATTTCAACGAGTTGGACACCAAGTTGGTCGGTCGGGTTAGACGGCGGTTATACGGTGATCATGCGACACCCCGGGTTGGATGGTGGTTGGACATCTGGGTTGGTCAGCCGGGTTGGTAAGCCAAGTTGGTTATCCAAGATGGATGCCTAAGTTAGATGGATGATGGGTGTCGCCCAACCCCCTAGGGGGTTGGATGGCAGAGATAGACGGCGGCTCGGACGGGCTCGGGTGTTCGACGTGGTGCGCAGGCGATGGCGATGGCAAGGTTGGACGAAAGAGAATCGGTCATCTAACCCCCTTGGTTGGATGGACGGGTTGGTTGGTGTAATTTGGGTGGTGTCCAACCCCCGGGTTAGACATGTCATGAGGTTCGCCAATCGGTTGGTCGGTTAGGATAGACGAAATAAAGTGGTTGGTTGGCGCGGACGACGTATGGAGAGGATGGATGGATTGTAAGTCTATCGGTTGGGATGGATGGGTGAAAGGTTGGATGGCGTCCAACCCTCGTATGGAAGGTATTTGGTCAGCCCATTGGTAGACATGTAGTAGAGACAAATAGACGGCATCCAATTCCCCGGGTTGGACGGCACACGAGATGGACGACACCCTCTTCACATTTATATGGTCGGGACAGATAAATGGCATCTAATCCCTTTAGTTGGATGGTATATGGAGCACAAAAATGAGGCTCATCGGGCGTAAATTGATGCTCATTGGATGGCTTACTTGGTTGGACAACTTACTTATTTGGACAGTCACCAAGTTGGATGGCTCACGGGCCACTTAATCAAGCAGATCAAGCGTGAAAAGACATCTCAACTACCACATTGATGTGGTTTTTCAACCACCTATCAGGAATTTAATGAGGGTAGGTGAGGAAAATTCCTATATATATGTAAAAACCCCCTCATTTGAACGGTCAAGTTTTCTTTGTAGCAGCACCATGCCCAAATGGTGACCAATTTCCCACAAGTTTCAGACCTCAAATCTGGCCTCTGTAATGTAATTTTGGGCCTTTTGCCATGAATGTAATGTGATTATGCATATTTTAAGAAATTTAAAGTGTGTTTTGTGGCACTTTTGTCTACCCTTGCTAATTTTATTTTGTAGCCTTGCTTTTTCATTCATTTTTGGCATGTTGTGCTTTCCTACTTACATGTTCTGATTTTGCAGTGTTTTGAATGCATGGGGGCGAGTGGAGGAGGTTGGGTTTTGACATGTGGCACGTTTTGTCTTCCCTCTCTCCCTGGTTTCCTTCTCTTTCCTTCCCCTCATGGAGAGATCTCAACCACCCCCTTTTCTGGTGCTATCACCGCCTTTAGCTTAGGTTTTCCCATTTTTGCATCTCCTTCTATCCTGGTCCCTTGGCACTTTTAGGTTAGGATTTTGATTTTTGTTTTAGGAGTAGTGTTAGCAGTAGGAATAGGTAGAGGAGTTGGCCTTCTCCGGAGGTCTCTCTCAGTTTGCAGGTCCCACAACCAAGAGATATTCCCGTGTTGTCTCAAATCCCAAGTTGTCTATGACTCGAGGGTGGGTGTGCATTTGAGCTCCAACAATTATGCTGCAAAAAATCCTACAAATTGATTTTCTTTTTCTCGGCGTATCCAATATTTTAATCCTCTTCTATTGACCCCACACTGTGCATCGGGCTATAATTCTGAGAGATGTGAGAAGGACTATGGGGTCGTTTGGCTGGTCCCTGTGAGCTATTTGTTAAAAACAACGGCAAAGGTTACGACATGGTGACATTATAAACAAAATTTGTCTGGTCCATGAGAACCAAGGCCGCCTTAGGCGTGTTGGAGTATTTTGGTAATTGGAATGACAAGTTGGTTATAGCAGTTGGTTCCTTAGCAGCAGTAGGTTGCTCCTTAGCTTGCAGGCTATGGGATTGTTCTTTAATAGTTGGCTCACGCTGATCATTTGAACAAGAAGCCTTGAATTGTTGATTTTTATTCTTATTTTTCCATCCCCTGTTGTTTGCCAACCTTCCTCCTATGGGGGTTTGGTTGGTTTAGAAGTTATTTTGGCAACTGGGAAATTGCGAGGAACATAAAGTGGATAGTTCTTGATCTTATGATCATAGGCCTAGCAATGAAAGCAAGTGTTAGGCAAGTTTATATACAAAATATGCTGGGAGTAACGCTTGTCTCCCATCTAGATTTCCACAAATTCTTTCAAGTCTTGAGAAAGATCTACCTCAATAAAGACACATTTATGTGTTCGAGGCGTGACCACCCGCCCAATGGAAGAAGCAATCTGATGTAATAAATGAAACACAAGGCAAGGGTAGGCTAGGAAATTCTACCCAAATGGGCACTTTAAGTGCAACATACTTAGAGACCACAAAGTCTTTGGTCCATGGAGACAGGACCAACAAAGAGTTGCATGAACATACCAGGTGGCTTGTCGGGCCAAAATGTTGGGGGCATTGGCTAGGTCGAGGCGAAAAGTGAAAAAGGAAGAATCCTTTGGTCATATTTTGGACGCTTTCGAGTCGGACCCCATGAGGAGTTCAAACTATATTAATCTAGGATTTTAGCATGCTTTTAGAGGGGATGCGACCCACAAAATACCCAATGAGACATAATTGTTCCAACCATTGACAAGTAACATTAAAGTCAGGAATAGGTAAAACCACATCAGGAGGAGAAACATTACCTCGTGGAAGACCTTTAGGACAAACTTCGAGGACATTTTACAGCAGGCGGCACCATTGATCGAGCTCCACTATCTCCGGCCATGGGTTGTAATAATCGGGTTTGAAGAGGAGAGGTCATTATATAGGGGTGCCCAATGGGTGAGAAACCCTAGAAAAAATGATGGTATTAATATCCCATGAGCCCAAGAAGGCCATGGAATGACAAGTTCACAAGGAAGAAACCCGATAGAGCATACTCCAGAGAATCTAGCACTCTAGTATTTTTCACAACCTTTGTTCTAATTTTCAAGGCAATGTAACTAATCTTTCTCTAAATGAATTAATTGATTACAAAAACACCATTCCGAGGTGGTATTGTTATGAACCTCAATTATGGGAAACAAAATTTCATTTAAATTTAGTAATATGTCTCAATGGTAGATTTTGAACATGCCATGTATATCAATGATTGAATTTAGAGTACTTTGGTTTATTGGCAATGTTTTTATGCTGAAAGGTGTTCCCCCTATGGGAAAGAGCCTCCGGTCATTCACGTCATTATCTTAAATTTGACGGTCATTTTGACTTTTATCCACGTGATTAAATTTGACGGGTGTTTTGACGTTTTTTCTTTTTTAAAAGTTGTTTTTAGTTGTTTTTAACAGTTGCATGCTAAATGCGCAGTTACATGTTTTGATTTTTTTGTTAAATATCAAATTGTTCAATCTTTTTAAGGGATACAAGTTTCTTGGGGATTTCAAGCTTCAGTTTCTGGGTCGAGGTTAGTAGTATGCTCCATTAGATATTCATATTCACCAAATGTTGGTTATGCGACGGATCAATCCACAAAGCCATTGCCAGATAAAGCAGAAGAAAGATGCACCCGTGTTGTTTTCCTACCAAGTATGCTCTATATGTTTACGCCATCGCATCATAATTAGGCATTGATGAAAATGACCCTCCCTGCACCCACTATATTTATATCTTATTCTTTCTTATTCATTTACTCATGTACCTGATTTGGTCTACATAACTGCCAACAATTATCTTTCTGACACAAATTATACCCCAAAATTCAAATCACAAATTACCTTGCTTGTGTGTTAGAACATCCAACATGTCAAGTATAGTCATAGGAACCTTGTAGGTTCCAGTCCTAGCCAGTTCATTGAAATTAATATACCGTGAACGTGTTGGGGAATCATAATTGGTCCATGTAAAATAATAACAAATGGAGATGGTCCCAAAATGAGGTATCCCAACCATAACCGTCCCGCACAAAATAATAATAAATGGAGATGGTCCCAAAACGCGGTATTTGATTTCATGTAGAAAATATAACTACATTTGACAATGGATACATCCCGCTTCCATTTCAACTATGGATACATTTTATTGAACTTGCAGACCAGAATTTTTCTTCACAGAATTGAAGATTGAATGATTATTAAATTAATTTTATTGAACTTTCGACCACTTTAGGGAATTTTTATTATAGTTCTATTTTAACCTGTAATATGAAACATGCACAGGAACGAATGGGCTGGGCCTCATCTTATATCACCAGACTCTCGTTGAGTAAGTTCGTTCTAAGTGGATGTTTGAGATTTTTGTTTTGTGGTTTATGTATTCCTCATATATTTATTTTATCAATATTAGTCTTAAATTTCAAATAATGTCAGTCTTCATAGTTAGATATTAAGAACCAATTAAAATTTCATTTGATGCAACCTCTTTGAAGTTAGATGTTGGCATTTTCCAGTTATGGATCGGACTCCCTTTGAAGGTATTTTTTTATTCTTCTCGAAAACAGTTTTGTTCATGTTGTTGAGTCTGTACACAAAAGAGAGGTTAGAGGAGAGAAATGGAGGGGGAGGAGATTATTACGACGCAGTTATCTTGGTTAGTGCCTTAAAGAAATTTAAGTAATGTAATGCCCTATCGGCTAGCATTATATTCCATGAAAAGATAGCAGCTTTAATAGCAATACACAACAACCATGGTCACTTTGGATAAATGAAGAAAATTAATTAGAAAAACTATTCTAAACTCTTTCTTACCCACGACCATCTTCATAAGCTTTAGCGATTTCAAAAAACTTGCTTTTATGAAAAATCATGTCCTTATGTAAAGGAATTTCCAGTTGGGAACTTGGATTTAGGTCACACTCTACCTTAGTTTTACTTTAATTGTGTTTTTTTAATTTAATCATCACCAATACATGAACATAAGAAGAGGAAATCAAACAGTTCTTGCTTACCCATGGTCATCACACTCCATTTACCATATCATGGCCAGAGCTTGGGCTTTCACCAATAAATTATTACAATACAGAGGGCCTTTTCTCAACCCCACATGACATCAATTGCACTTGGGACTTTCTCAAGCACAACTACAAGTCGTGGCATGTTTTACGAACTACCGCAAACACAAGACATGCTACAAATGTTAGTTCTAACTATGAGGTTGAATGCGGTATTCAACAGAAGCATTGCATGAATGGTAGGTTTTGGCACAATTTTTTCCGGAAAACAACATGAGTCTTGACTATCTTGAAATGTTGGGGAAACGAGAATTTGACGTACACAATAATTGGAACATACATGACATTCCACCTAATTTGCAGATAATTGGTTCATCATTCATCGAGAGAGAAAAGGAAGACACAATTACACCAGCATGCAAGCCACACCACCATCTTCCACATCTCCTTTGTCTTTCATAACAACTAGCTCTTGGTACCATACTACACCACTCGGCAAACAAATCCCTTCTACCTCCATTAAGATTGATAATTCAAGAAACAACTCGGCACAAAAAATCATTTTTGATAAATAAAATTTGTAATTCATTCACAACAACATCAACCACATCTCCCTCACCTCTCCTTCTACTTGCCCCTACGGTGTTTCAAAGCATTCAACATCTCTGCGTCCATAATCCATGCAGCCTCTATATTCCAATGAAAGAACTAAAACCCTCAAGCCCATGTATTATCATTTTTCAAGAGTCACTAAAACATATAGAATATATTCTTATTGATGAAATGAAATTCATCGCCCAAATTTGCTAACCAAAATTTACTACATGCTACGCAAGGCTTTCCCACATTCTAAAACAACTAAATTTGGGAACATATATGTCATCCTCCTCGGCGACCTCAGCCAATTACCACCGGTTATGGATAGTCCTCTTTATGCAAGCAATTCATATGGAGCTAGCATTTGGAAGGGATTCCATTCTTCCATTACCTTGCAAACAATATTTCGACAACAAGGAACCATCACAGCACAAGTTTCATTTAGGCATTTACTGCTCCACATGCGAGATTCAACTCCTCTTATTGAGGATTGGGAACTCCTAATATCTCGCTCCAACTCACACCTAACTCACCATGAGCTCAACACTTTTAAGGGCGCACCACATTTGTTTGCAAAAAACAAATTGGTGGACTCCCACAACCTTCAGATGTTGAAAGCATTAAACGTTCCAATCATTAAATCCATTGTTGAAGGTAACAAACGAGCTACAACAAGAGACCGATGATGATCAGTTGGAACACAAGGTTCTTCTATGCAAACAACAAAAAATCATGCTTATTGCGAATTTATGGATTGACGTTGGCCTTGTAAATGGAGCTACAGGTACAATCACCGGCATTGTTTACGACACATCAATGCCACCACTAGCATTACCTTTATTTGTTGTTAAATTTGATAGATACAATCGCTGATGTTAGGATCCCTATAACCCATTATATATTTTGATACCCCTATTTCAAGAGGGAATCAAAGACAATTGCCAATTAAAATGGCTTGTGGATTAATTATCCATGTGTCAGGTGTACTTACTTTGCATAGAGCAATCGACATTGGAAACACGAAAGGCAAGGTCGACATTCACCGCTTCTCCAAAGTCCCTCGCTTGACAATCAATACATTTCAGCCTCCTTTTTCATTGAAAGGTACTCAAAAATGGCACATGTATCAACACTTTGACTAAGAAGAAAGGGGGTGTCAATACTTATATCACTCAACCAAAACAACCCGTCAAATACTAGCCTCTACTTTGATAAAGCACCTCCACTACTAATTTACTCAACACTTCTTCTATCCAAAGTGGTATCAAATGTATTCATGTTAACTACAAATAAAATTGGCCACAAAAGACTACCACTCATGATATAAAATCTACAAATATACGGAAGTCTTCATGTATTCATATTTAGTTTAAATAAAATAGCTCACAAAAGGCTACCACTTATGATATAAGATTTGCAAATGTATATGTACGAATTTGTAACAAATTTGAAATGTACAAATAGAACCTTTCAATGTAATGATTCATCTATATTCCTACACTTACACTTACACTTACACTATCATTTCTGATTGTATTTTTCATTTTTTAAGGAAAAATCTTACTATGCTTCCAAAAATTTGTTGATTGAGTGGGGTTGGTTGCCTATAGAAAGAAAAGCAATTTGAAGTTGAAGGTGGGTTTTTAACTCAAAGGTATACAAATAGAGATACATTGGTGAATATAAACTATAAGTTAAACCCAAATTGCTCTGATTCCTTAGACTTCTCTTTACGAATTGTCTGGACTCGCAATGGATTGTTTATTGCATCTTTCCGGCATATTTAATTCCCTTCATGCCCTCATCTCTTGAAGTGTTTTTGCCATGTTTTTCTCATAAAATTCCTATCCTCTGTGTCTTGTAGTGATCCTTTACAAGCCATATTGCAGCAACACCTACTAGAATCATCTTGGTTTAACGTCTTTACAGAGTAAATGCATTTCTGTAAGGCAATAGTGGAGCTGGGATCCTCTGATTCCACCTTGAAGTTGTCCTTTTTCCCTTCTTCAGCATTTATTTCAAAGCAGTTTTAGAATCATTGCCATTATTTGAAAAATATTGTTCTTTTTTCTCCCTCAGTCTCTATGTCATTTTGATTAACTTAATGACACTTTCAAATTCTACAATTGAAAGTCATGCACTTTAAAATCTTCTTTACCACTTCTCTGAATTATGATCAAGTGCTTTGGTGTGGTGAGTTGTACCAAAAATCTTTATTTGGGAGAAAATGCAAGGATTTGTACCATTCTGATATGTTGTGAGATTTGATTAAGTTTTAACTTCATTCAATATTAAATTTTAAATTGAACTTTTTAGTGGCCAGGAATATGGTGATGGGGAGAACGTTTTTGTCTCTTTGTTTTGCCCTACTTTGAATATTCTCCCTTTTCTTGTTCCTTTCTTTTTGTTTTTATATGTGAATTTTTCTAATACAGTGAGGATATGCAGGTTCAGATTGTTTTAGAAGGTGTTGATAAATTTAGTAACTTAATTGGTTCAGTGCATTACCCTAATGGTGATGTTGCGAAGGATCTTGCTTTAGAACTTGTAGAAAATGTAAGTAATTTTTAGTGATGTAGATATTTTGAAGTTTATTCTCTAAATTGATATTGCCATATTGTGGTGATGCCATCTCCAGAGTGTTTTATTCTGAGTTGTTGATGCTCCACATTATTTATTATTTTCAGTTTATTGTCTAGTGACCTTACTTCTTGAGGATTATCCCATATCTATCTTCCCTTTTCATCTGCTAGATTGAAGTCCATAAAATTGAACATGCTTTTTGTGCAGAAAACAAATCACACCCACAAAGATAAGAGATTTATGCGAAGTTGGAGAAATCATCTTTGGAGATGAAGGCAACAGGGTATATTCCAGCTTAAGTTGTATTGGATGATGTGAAGGAGGAGAAGGAATCACTCCTCTACTACTATAGTGAGAGGTTGGCAGTTTCATTTGGGTTGTTTGAATCACATCCCCAAGAACAACTATTAGCATTGTATGCGGATTGTTAAACACACCCCTTGGAACAACTATTAGCATTGTAGTGGTGACAAAATAATCAGGTTTAATTTTTTGTTTTTGAGCATGTAGAGAGTTATTTGTCCTACAAAGTTCTTCAAAAAGTGGTCATTGCAGTATGCATTACAAGATATCTCCCTCAATTTTCAGCGTTCACATCATACATTTCACATACGATTGCTAGTGAATATGACCTATAAGTTGATCTATGTGCCTTTAAAATTGCGAGATTTAGGAAAATAGTATTCTATCAAAATTTTAAAGATCACATGATGACTTATAAGATACATTCTAAAAAACAAGGCATAAATAAATGAGCATCTTTATTATTCAAATTGTCTTTAACTTGTAATAGCTTCCACCCATTTAATAGTGATTAATTAATTTAGAATTCTCTTAAAATTAATTGGGCCTAAATAAATTTATTCTTAAGGTTAATCAAGACATCTAGGCATGTGTAACAATTGTTGTAATTATGCTTTGAAGGCTTTTTCACAAGAAGAATCGTGGAGGGCTTCGACATGCCGTACCTTGAACACCAATCTAGACTGTCCACATCATTTTCCATATCATTGACCTTAAATTAATCTCAGTCATCCACGTTTTACGTCCCACACAGTAGGATTTGGGTTGGTTTCACTTTTACTACATTGGCATTCAATTTGGAATACACGGCGCGAGTTTTTAGAAAACTAGCCAAATAATCACACACAAAGATAAAGTCGATGGCTTTAATGGAGCATCCTGTACATGACAATTCAGGATGGTCAGAATTTTTTAAAGATTTTTAGTATTTTCTTGGGTTTTTCTTCAAGCAATCGGATTCAAACCCGATAACAGGAGCTCTTCTGTAATTAGGTTCAGATGAAAATGATAATACTAATTATTACTACGAGAAAATAAAATATTGTCTGCCCTCTCCTTTGTCAAAATTACTACCTTCCACGAAAGTAAATGGTGAAATTCAAATCGGTTTTAACCCCCGAGAAGATGAATTGTTTGAGGTCTGTGGTTGTATTCTCGGTGCCGGGTTTTCTGACTTGTATCAATCGGAAATTTTTGTAGTGCCAAATTAAGTGTCGGGTTTTTCTGGTGTGAGCTTTTACAATAGGGTGAATTTTGGGTTAGGGTAAAATATTGTTAACCATTTCAATTCCACAAAGAGGACAAAATAAAAATCGAAAAACTCAAAAAGGTTTAGGGTTAGAAACCTGTGTTTTTCATGCAACATTTTGTAGCGTCCTTTACCAATTGTAGGTTCATGTAATTATACAAACAACCATCAATAAGTGAGGCCCTAGAGTGCATGGATATACCAACAAATGAGAGATTGTATTTGTCAATCAATTTTGTTATTTATTTGTTTCTTGCCAACAACACTTTCTATTAAAAACATACAAACTATAATATCAACAAAATTATTAAAATATATTTATAAAATAATATATATATATATATATATAACTTATTATATTATATATATAAAAATAAATATTTTTTTAAAATAAATAATATAACTAATAAAAACAATATATATAGTATACAATATATAATATTACATTAATATAATATATTTAATATTTTAGTATGTGAAAAGTTCTTATTTAATAATTTAGGAGATTTGAAAAAAATTTGATGGGTGTAGAATTTAAATATTTTTCTCGACCATCAAAATTTGGTGATGCAATATCCCTTATAGGATATCACTTTAAAATATGCAAAATGCATACAAATTCATACCAAACAATCGATTTTTGCAGAAAATTAAATATAGGGTAGTGAATGAAAATAATGGATAACTCAAAATACTTGCTCAAATCTCTTGAAATTTTAAATGGAGCTTGCTAATACAATAACATATATTGTAGAACTATTTTTGGAATTTTTCGAATAATAGAATGCTGCGTAAAATTACAACATGCCCTAAACAACTCGAAAACTTCTAAAATTAATATCTTCCATAATATAGATGCAAAAATTATGAAACCTTGGAAATATTATCTATAAATATAGGAGATGATATCCCAACCTTCAAATCAGAATTTGAGGAAGTGGAAACCCTCCAAAACAGGTCTACAATCTCCAAAACAAGTCGCCCCACCTAGGAGATGGCTGGAAACCCTTGCAAATGCCTTCAAACTAATGCTAGACCTTGCCAAAGAGGTTGCCGTAGATCTGCCCTGAAAAACCCTAAAATCTCTCCTCCAAAATACCCAAAATCCTCCAAAACCCTTCACTGAAACCCTCTGGAAATATCTCTAAAGGACAGCCCTGATTTTAGCTCCAAAAATGACAAACTAGGGTGGATCTCTCACCACCAAAGAGTGCCCTACTAGCTAGGGGTGGATCTCACACCACCGAAGCTAGGGTTCCCGTGGGATCTTACTCCACAAGCTGGATATTTGCAAACAACAATTGCACATGAAAGGAAATATAAGTGTATGCATGAATGACCATCTTTTCACCCCTCCACTCCTTATATAACTTTTCCCATGCCAAGGAAACCCTAAAATCCCAAGTCACATTTTCCCTAGGGAAGATCAAATCAATAAAGTAACTTAAAGTTACTTTTTCCTTTTCAAGTCGCCATGGTCCAAAAGGTGACCCCCCAATGCAAAATTAGAACACTAGGAGTTAAGTGGCCCCTTCCAACGATAAAACATAACATCTAGTGCCTTGAAAGCACTTTATACTCCTCAATGAAAAATTATAACAACTAGACTAGATATTCATACCCAATAGCTCACAAAGATCCATAGCCCCCTGGGTATAAACCAAGGCCTAGACTCGAGAGTTGGCCCCTAGGCCTATGGCGTAGGAAAGGGGACATTATAGGTGAATGTTAAAAAATGCATATATATTCGAGGAGAATACCCCAAGAATGACAATAGGGGACTTGCAAATGATATTTCTTGAATCATGATATAACTACAAGACCAATAAGAAAGTTAGGTGTTGATGATATCTTGTCCTTTCTTAAACCGCATTACATTTCTAGAAGTCTTGCACCAACAAGTAACATATTTTATAGTGATATTTTTTTCACACGTCAAAAAAACAATTAGAAGATAAGCAAATAAATCCAAAACCAGAATGGCCTAAGTTGCTCGCTTTCAGAGCTACGATTTGGCAAATGTCCCAGACGTTTTTGGTTGTTTTAGTTGTATTTTACACTTTACAAAACATTGCCCGGCCGAAACACTTAGAACCAATAAAAAATACTTTTCGCTGGTATAACCACTTGCTCAAGGGACTCACTGATGATACGCTCAGCCTAATGCATCTCCTTCTACTCGCTCAAGACTTGAATGCCCCCATCTAGAAGTCTTTGGGATTGGGCATTCCGGCATGGGTGGGAGGCATGGTTGACTTTCTTATTGACATGTCGATGTATAACTTTCTTTATGGTGTATTGCCTCATGATGTAGGCATACTTTTATACGTATGTATGTATATTGTTTTTTATGATGCCTTGTGATGAAGGTACTTTTTGTATAAATACCCATGATGACTTGTTATATCGATGTATACGGAGACTTATCTTTTTATGATATATATGATGATAGATGGGTTACCCATGTATCACATGTTGTATGAGATATCATGCTTAATCTATTTCTTTATGTTTGTATCACCTATTAGATTCTCGAGATAGTCTTAGCTGATATCATATTGTACGTTAATGAGATACTTGAGTAAAACTTGTTTATATTTTTATACTAGTGTGGGTGGATAGATTTTTGATCATGTGCAACCCCTCTTGCCCCATTAGTGATACGGTAGTTGATGATTAGCTTTTAATATACATGCGTGATGTAGATTTAGCATATTTTTTATATATGATGTATAAATGTGATGGATATGTGTCATATGAGGATGAAATGGACTTCTTGAAGTTCATTTGAGGCACTAGGAGATGAAGTAGAAGCTTCACTTGAATTAACGAGCACAAGTTCAAACAAATATTATCAAAGCGACACATTTATTTACAAGTATGCAATACAAAATGGACTCAATGCAATACACTACAGACTAAAGTGATATTCAATCTAAGTTAGCAAGTGAATTCAATTTAAAGCATATGATACAAAAAATTAATGCAACCAAAACCATACACACCAACAACTAAAAGTAAGCAAACTACTGCTTTGTTTTTGTGGGACATTTTTGGGACGTTTTTCGTTGTTTTTGGTCTTTCTTTCTAAGACATTTTTTTATTGTTTTGGAGTTTTCTACGAAACATTTTTGAATATTTTGGTTTTTCCAAGAAACATATTTGCATTTTTTGGGGATTTTCAAAAGTTATACGAATGTTTTTGATGTTTTCTCAACAATTTTCCAAAGTAAACGTGCAAGGAAATGAAGAAACGTGGATGCCCCAATGTTAGATGGGATGTAAAAGGGTAGAATGCCACATGGTATATGTCAGAAGTGACGCTGTAAATTTTCCCCCAATGTGAGGTGGGCTCATTCAAATGTTAAATTTTTCTGCACTCAAAAGGTTAGATTAGCCGGATTAGGTCAAAGAAGGATAGGATCACAAGGGACTCAGATGAAGGTAAATATCAACTTAGGGAAAAGTTTTCATGCTCCTTAAACCTAGACTGCTTGTGCACAACGAACCCTCCCTTGGCACCAAAAGCTGGTTTTCACTAAAGGACTTATCCAAAGTGCCACCATTGTGTGGTTTTCACTATTGGACATACATGTTTATTTTTCTTTTTCTTTTTCTATTTTTATACTTTTTTTGTTTTACTTTTCTTGGTATTTTGCAAAGACCGCATACTTAAGCATAGAAGCGCTTAAAATTCATTAGAATTTTTAATCATGATTAGGCTTTTCTAATCACAATTAGTGAATTACCAAATGATTAAGAGGTGTGAGCCTTAATCAACCACTTAGGGTTAACTATGAGGCTAGGATAATATTTTGAAGTTTCTTTGAGACATTGAGAGGTGAATGGGGTCATTTTGAGTGGATGGAAGAGGGGTTTGAGTCAATACTAGGGTATATTGACCAAATCAGGGGAAAAATTAGCCTATAATTGCTAATTACCTGTTTTGAAGAGGATTTTAGCTTACGATTCACAAAGAAAGTGGCAACTCGAATGTAAAGGGGTTACGCAAATCAACGCTGACATGGTGTTAATTGGCTAAATTTGCAAAAACATTAGTTAATTAGTAAAGAACACTAATTATAATGGAATTGGGAAGAATAGGAGTGATTTGCGTGCATTTTGCCAATAAGATTCATGCAAAGCGTAATTTAGGTGTCTACAAAGATGATAAAATAATTAATGAGAGAAATAAAATATAATATAATTAATGAATAAAATAGATATTTCCAATGGTAAATTTTTTGGTGTAATTATATATTTAAAATGAAAGAGAAAAATAAAATAGTTATATCAGTATATAAAATTATATTATCTAACAATTTTTATGTAACATAAATAAACCTAATGAAATCAAGGTCTTGGGTTATTGGTGAGTTATAAGTAGTTTGTAATCATCAACTGAAATTCCATTCTCATTGAGTTCATTAGATGCTTTCAATAAGTGGCCATGCGGACACCTTGAGCTAGGGGTCAAATTTCTCCATATGAACCAAGCGGAATGTAACGAGGCGCTCTCAATACAGATCGTTCAATGGACATTAAGAACCCAAGCCCAACCCCATGTCTCACTTAGAGAAAGTGCTCCTCTACCACTCTAGTTCATAGCTATGCTATAATAAAATCATTTACCATCTAAAGTTTTGAGCTCAAAGTCTTGGGCTATTGGTGAGTTACAAGTATTTTGTAATCATCAACACAAGTTCCATTCACATTGAGTTCATTGGATGCTTTCAATAAGTGGCCATGGGGACACCTTGAGGTAGGAGCCAAACTTCTCCATATGGACCAAGCGGGACATAGCGGGGTGCTCCGAATGTGGAGCGCTCGGTGGACATTAAGGACCCAAGCCCACCCCCATGTCCCACTTAGAGAGAGTGTTCCTCCACCACTTTAGTTCATAGATTTGGTATAATAAAAGTATTTATCATCCAAATTTTAGACTCAAGGTCTTGGTCTATTGGTGAGTAACAAGTAGTTTATAATCATCAACCCAAGTTCCATTCACATTGAGTCCATTAGACATTTTCAATAAGTATCCATGGAGACACATTGAGGTAGGGGTCGAACTTTTCCATGTGGACTAAGTGGAACACAGCGGAGCGCTCCGAATGCAGATCACTCGGCGGACATTAAGGACTCAAGCCCACCTCCATCTCCCACTTAGAGAAAGTGCTCTTCCAACACTCTAGTTCATAGCTCTAGTTTAATAAAAGTGTTTACCATTCAAAGTTTTGAACTCAAATTCTTGGGCTATTAGTGAGTTAAAAATAGTTTTTAACCAAGTTACATTCCCATTGAGTTCATTGGATGCTTTCAATAAGTGGCCATGGGGCACCTTGAGGTAGGGGTCGAACTTCTCCATATAGACTAAGCGGAACATAGCGGGGTACTCCGAATGCAGATTGCTCGGCGGACATTAAGGACCCAAGCCCACCCTCATGTCCCACTTAGAGAAAGTGTTCCTCCACCACTCCAGTTCATAGCTCTGGTTAAATAAAAGTGTTTACCGTCCAAAGTTCATTGATGGGGTCTGGGTGGAGTGGTTAATACGGATGGTTGTATTCGGCTCCACCCAAGTTCAAATTTCACTTATGCACGATCTTTTTCGGGGTGGTAATGTTTGAGGTGGCATGGTCACAAAGCCTGATTTAACATAGGTGGATTCTGCTCGAGATTTCCTACACTTTAAGTGTGTTCAAGTGTGGTGGATCTAGTTCACTAATTGTTGACCTTAAATGCTATATCTGACCGAATGTACTCGGTTCATAGCTCCGATCAAAAGTGTTTATCTATCTAAAAACATAAATAAACCTAATATAATTATATGATAGAATTGAAACTACAGAGAAAAGTGCAATAGTTAATAGATTATATTATCTCTATAATTACAATATAAAAAGAAGATATTATCAAATTCAATAAGTAATTATTATTAACAATTTAATAACTTGATAAAAATCTCAATTTACCAATCATTTCAGCTTTATGCAACATGAAATATATAGTGTAATATATCATCTAACTTAAAGCCCAAATTACAAGCTATATTTACAACCAAATTAATGGAAGTAATCTCCTCAAAATTATTTTTCAATACATTTACTTAAACGAAACTAACATTTGACTTAATATAATTAAAACAATGTTAAATTATTTTATTTCTCCTTTTTTAAATACATGGTAGAACTCTCGATCTTACACTCACAAAAAGAGATGATCTCTTCATTCACGATAACTTTTAGTTAAAAGGATTTCCCATCATACTCGCTTTTTTTTTTTTTTAAATCTTTTATTTTTCCCTTAGAATGCATCTCAAAATATCATCGTTGTTTAAACATATTTTCCCTCCACAATATCAAATGAAAATTTTAATGTAATGTGATGGGTTGATTAAGTTAATATTTATACCAAGCAAATTGAAATTTTGATTGAGTCACATCTCCTAATCTATAGATACAAAGAATAGATTCATAACAAAGCCATGAAATGAATCTCTTAGAAAGATCTTTAAAATTACAAACCAAGCTAGAATTCTTTGAAAGGTGAATTTTGTATTGTAAAGAATATCATACAAGAAAATTAATAAATCATATAGAAAGGGAAAAATATTGAAATGAAAATTGATATAAAAACACATTTAATAGTTATATTCAACATTTTCTTGGACCAAGGAGACAACACAATAATTTTCCGTAAATAATGTCTCTCCTACACATTTATAAAAGTAATACCGTAAATATCATCCCATGTAAAATTAATAGTTCTTACAAGATGGTGGCACAATTTCATTTGTATACCATAAATATAATAGGTGGTATAAGCATTGTTATGAAAACAAATTCATTTCTAGATTTGTCCTTAGAAGATGGTGCCACAATTTCAAATCGATGGGAAATGATCAACCAACAATCGCATTTACAAAGTTGCTTTTGTGGGAATAAGTATTTTTGGTTCATCAATTTGGGTAGATACATGATTTCCAACATGATCTTTCTTACTAATTTCACTCTATTAATTGTGTAAGCAAGTGTATCGAGTGAGATTTGTGTTGATGAGAACTTGTGTGATGGGTAGGCACTATGGAACAAGGTGGAAAGAAAGATGGGAAACAAAACATGGAAATTAGGGTGTGGAGATTGGGGTTCGAGACCGAGTACAAAATTAATACACATGTATTCCAAAGTGTGCTATTACGATCTATATTTGTAAGAAAGTAAAATTTACTTGATTATATAAACACATACCTATACACATGACGGATAGACATAATCTATTTATTACAATAAAATGTTTTGTCTTATATACTATATTTCTCAATTAGCTTAATGAAACCAGATGTTAAGAGACTCATGAAGACATTTTCCAATTAAAGAAGAACCTTTTTCCGAGGCACAAATCCAATGATATTAGAGTATTGGGAAGAAAATGAGTATAGTCCGGTATATAATTACATTGGAAAGAAATATATAAATATCAAACAAATCTGTTATTAATTAGAATTCATGAACTTGTAACACCAATGTATGATATTTTTCAAAGTCACACACACATATCATAGTTCACAGAAAGGAAGCACATATAATAATTTCTTGTGGGTGGAATAGACAAAGTGATGAGGATCAAGAATTTGATTCGCAAATGTCTCGCCTAAGACTTATTTAGTACATATTGAATATTATAATTTACTGGATTTCCATTCCGAGTAAATTACGTATATATCATTTTAAGCAAAGACTGGGATAACAACAGGGGCTTTGCAAGGATAGTGAAAGGCATGAGTTATCGAATCACAAAGCAAGAGCATATTTGTGGGTATGCTTTATCCTTTCATGTGCCGCCACAAACCTTCATCGCAACAAAGAAACCAATTATAACAAGCTCTCTACTTAATATGATAATATTTAATAAAAACAACATTATAAATAGTTGCATATAATAAGTTTAAATTAAAAACCTTGAAAGGTGAAATCATGGGGAGATGCAGATGGTTGAGTAAGAAGCACGGTGGTAAGTAAAGCAGCATTGAGAAGAAGTATATTAATAAAACTCGCCAATTCTTTGCTTTGCCATCTCAATGCAGCTTGTATTCTCATGCAGACTAATCATCCCTCCAAGTTATAAAGAAATTAGGGCGACGGAGTTTATGTTTAATGAATTTCAAGGGCATTGTATTTGTGAGATGGATTAAGGTTTAAAATCATATAATATGATTAATGTTCTATCGTATTAGGGAATCGAATATGTTTCTTGTCTCAGATTGACATTTAAAAATTAAAAGGGATATTTTAATTTAGATTTTAAGGGGATATTTCTTGTCTTGATTGACCTGAAAACTTTAGAAAATGATGCCTCTACTCCCTACTCGACTTGGAATCTAGTAATGGATTATCCTTCACAAGTTTTTAATCATTTTCAATAGCTATTTGTAGTCTTTTAAATGACCATAATTTATTTTTTAATTTTTATTCATATTAATATGGCATTCAACATTTTACATATTTGTGTCAGAGGCTAATATAGGTGACCTTCCCTAGATAATGGTGGCTTGGATTGTTATACTATAATTTCATTTGATTTAATTGGAAATTTATAAGATGATGTTTCATGAAAATTGTTTGGGTTGTTACACGTAATGGACAAAGTGATGAGGATCAAGAATTTGATTCTCAAATGTCTCGTCTAAGACTTATTTAATACATATTAAATATTAGAATTTACCTGGATTTCCATTCCAAGAAATTACATATATATCCCTCCAAGTTATAAAGAAATTAGGGCGATGGAGTTTATGTTGAATGAATTTCAAGGGCATTGTATTTGGAGGATGGATTAAGGTTTAAAATCATATAATATGATTAATGTTCTTTCGTATTAGGGAATGAAATATGTTTCTTGTCTCGCATTGACCAGAAACATTAAAAGGGATATTTTAATTTATATTTTAAGGGGATATTTTAATTTATATTTTAAGGTGATATTTCTTGTCTTGATTGACATGAAAACTTTAGAAAATGATGCCTCTACTCCCTACTCGACTTGGAATCTAGTAATGGACTATCCTTCACAAGTTTTTAATCATTTCAATAGCTATTTGTACTTTTTAAATGAGCATAATTTATTTTTTAATTTTTATTCATATTAATATGGCATTCAACATTTTACATATTTGTGTTGAGGCTAATATAGGTGACCTTCCCTAGATAATGGTGGCTTGGATTGTTATACTATAATTTCATTTGATTTAATTGGAAATTTATAAGATGATGTTTCATGAAAATTGGTTGGGTTGTTACATAGAATGGCTTGCCTATCTTAAACAACATTTGGTCTATATTTATTAAGAGAGATTTTATATATTTGTCTTCGGGTTCTTTTCAAGAAAATTTTTGATGTGTTTCACAAATTGTAAAAATGTATGTATTTAGAAATTTAATTCAATATACGATATTGTATCTTCTTATAATGTTACAAAATTATTTGTCTAAATATCTCTAAAAGTCTCTCCAAATTCAAATAATGTGGTTTTTTTTTGGGAAAAAAAGCCACCACTATTTATCCCACCTACCCCCTCATCAGAACGTGAAACATGATATTTCTAACTAAATGAAAAATAAAATCATACCTTTGGAATGACAAGTTCTCAGAGACAAGGCATTACCCTCTCAAGGTTTATTTTTATTTGTTTGGATTTAATGGTTACAATAGTATTTGTTATTACTTATTTTTGAATATGAGATGTTGAGACATGTAAGGCATTCTAATATGCCCTCAAATATCGAGAAGAACAAGAATAGGTATTATAATATGCATCCAAATTTGAGCGGACTTCAAGGTAGGGATCATAAGGTGCCCCTTGAGAGTATTCCATGTAATCCTATAATAAACTCTAATCTAAAAATATCGTACTTGACAATAATAATTTCGTGAATGGATCTCAAGTTAATTACGCATGTGAGCTCCCGTATAATGGGGTAGATTGGAGGAATTCATCAAAATAATTTTTATGGTGTAGTAAAATGAAATCTAGACCCAACAGAGGTATCTAGATGTGTTTTTAGATAAACAAGTGGGACAATTGGTTTTAAGTTTTGGAACAATATTAGCATTGATAACAAGAACAAGAAATGACCTCATTGAAAGTTTTGTGGTAGCCACGTTGAGAGGATGGAAACGCCACCTTGTTGAAAGTGATTCATATATTTTAATTAATGGATGAAAAGGAACAAGATCAATCTAAAAAGAAGAATCTCAATGGATTATGGCCCACTTGAGGAGGTGAGAATTGTACAACTAAAAAGGTTAGGGTGCTAATAGTGAGGGGCACCAAATTTATCTACATTTGTTGTCGGTTATTTTTTAGAATTCAATATTAAAACAATTTCTTTAAAGATTTAATATTAATTGACTTAATAACATAAATTATATGTATTATGTGTATAAAACTATTATATTTTTTTGCAAATAAAAGTAAGTACAAGATTGTTATCCATGCTCCAACTCCAAATTATGCAGTGCATAATTGTTTTAATGAAAATCTTCTTGTATGTTTAATTATGTCATTAGTGTAACTAGTAGTGGAGATTATAATTGAAAAAATGAAGTATTTAATTCTTTATTCTTAATTTTTTGGGGGAATGTCTATATTTTTTATGGAGGAATTGATAGGCGTAGTCCAAAATCACTCTTCGCAAAACTATAGGAGTTACGAAAGTATTTGTATTCTTTTACAAAATAATGGTGATGTGTTCAAGTTTGAGTCCCATCAACCTCTTGATGTTAGTAAGTTGGGTGTGTAGGCATATTTGTATTAAAAATTGTATTTTAAGCATTTTGAGCATCTCCTATAATCAATTATATCCATCCATGGAATATTTCTTCGCCTAATATGATAATTTTATAAGATAATTTTGTTCTTATTATATACCAGCTTCTCTAAATTTGCTAATTATTATGACCATGACACAAATTTCAAAATACGACAATGCAGAAGCTTAAATTATTTATTTACTTGGTGGGAAATAATTCTTACTTATAATTGTGAGAAGGGTGTCCACTCCAATTATTGTCTAGGGCACTCCTAATGTTTAATCCATTTCTAGTCCTATCTTCATGTGGAGTTTCATATCCCTATTGGACCACCAATATACTTGACAAATCAAGGAATCGTAGTTTTTCCAATGTCATTTTCAATAAGGATAGAACGTATCTAGGATATAGCATAGATTAGGCATACACTCGATATCAATTTCCCTTGTATGATTAATCACTACTATCCAATAGAAGGCGATGCTTCAATTTCTAATTAACCACATAAGGAGCATTCATCGGCTGTATGTCTAATTATTCCTTTATGTAGTATGAGGTTTGATGATCTAATTAAAAATGGGTGGCTTGCAAAGCAAGAGAGAGAATCCTTATTATACCATCATTGATCTTGTAGCTCGTATTTTACTCACTCTTGAACCGTATTTGGGGAAGTGTAGCCTTGTGAACTATACAAGTAGCTTCATATTTTCTAACCACATCAGCTAAGAAGATGAGTTTGGATGTTAGGGATGGAAACATGGTCAAGGATGATGTAGAACATGGAAAGACATAATGCTAGGAGGGATGGAGAAGATGGGGAAAAGAGGAAGGAACTCGTGACAAGAGAAGATGCAGAATTACTTTTGTTGATTTCCTTGACAAGGAAATTAAGAACCCAAAAATAAGAGCTTGGTTGGGTTGGGTGTGGACAAGATTCAAGGGTTTGATGAGTCGATGATATAGAGTTGGGAAATCATGTGTGAGGCATAATATTGGATCCAAAAAATATTTGGGTAGAAGGATTGTATTTGAAATAGCCCAATTTATGAGAGGGAAAACATTTTGTTTCTAATTTTGTTCGCCAACTCTTCTCATGCCAAGACCATGTAGCACTAGAGATTACAATGATAATATCCAACGATGAATCATCTACCCATAATCATTCTCATGTCCCTTTTTTGGATGTTGATTTTCGAAGACCTTAATTTATTCTCTCCCGTGGGTCTAAGGAGAAAAGCAAGGGGAAGATCTGAATTACATTTTTATTGTTGTTTATGTTGTTGTTTTCATTTATTATCATTTATCCTTCTGAGAATCCTAGTGGTCCAATAGAGGAACTTAAGTAGTTAATCAATAAAGTTATTATGAGCATGTAGGTTAGGCATATAATTTGAATAATTAAAAGCACTTACCTTAAGGGGTCAGCCATCATTTTTATGTTTTTAATGGTGATTATTCATATCTTGGACAAAACCCTTGGGTTGAGGACCTCATCCAAGGATGAAAACCCTTGGTTGGGAAACTTGTGAAGGATGAAAACCCTTCATGAGGTTTTTTGGTGTGCAAGCTAATTTGAATGGTAATAAATTGTCTTTCTCTTGCATGTTTGGTGTCTTTGGTGTAGTTTTATATTTTTAGAGTGGAACAACCTACCTTGGAGTGGAAATTTGGTATGTGTGATACTAATTTGGCAAATCTGAAAGTACTATCTCATTCTTCATAATTTATAAGGCCAATATCTTTAGTTTCATGAATTTTGGAGCTTTCTAAGTTGATTTGTGAATTTTTAAAGTAACGTTGTAGACAAGGGTTTTGTTGAAATTCATATCTCCATATCTAGGGTATTAAAATCATATTTCTTTCATTATATGATTGTTTTTTATATATCATAATTTTAGAGACTTACGCCGAGCTGATGGAAGGGTTTTGAAGGCACGAAGTTGGGTTTGAAACCCCAAAGTAGGTCGTGCCTTAGAAAAGGGTTTAATTTGCAGGTTTTATAGGTTCATAATAAAGCAGCTCTATAATCTAATTTTTTAGATTTTGGTCATTTCCTAACTCCCCTAAAAAGGGACATTAGGGAATCAAGACTATCCTTTTGGGGCACAAAGAGTGGAGGTGACCATTGGGGTACAATAGAGATATCATAGTGTTTTATTGAGGATTCCAACAATGATGAAGATGCTCAACCATTTTGATGTCCCTCTTCTCACACCCCACTGGGTCATGGTAAGAAGGAAGTGGTGGTTTCAAAATATATTTTCATATGACTCGGGAGTTTTATATGTAAATGGTGGTAAGGGCCTCTGTAATTTCCACAAACCGATATATACTCTTCTTTATAACTACATCAAAAATAGGAATGTTACCTTAAGACATTATAGATAGAAAGATAGGACCACATTCCTACATATTAGTTATAACTATATAGATTGTATTATTTTATGGTCTTGATGGTTTCTAGTTGTGTGATTTTTTCAATTCACGAAATCTATAGAAAGGATGGTTGTGTGAGATACTTGCACGTTGGGCACGATGTATGAGATGCTAGAATGTTCACCATTGATAGATGGATTGACATGGTACACAAATTGTGGTTTTTCCTTACCCATATTACATTTCAATTCAATTGTGGAAATAGATGGTAACAAGAACTTTATATGTATATTCACATTATGAGTATGAGCACACTTATACTTATGTCTCTTAAAGCACAGCACATTTGATGGAAGTATTTTCTCACATACACTATGAAAAATTATTATACACATAATGGCATTGATGGATAGAGTGGGTGAAGGTAAGTGTGGATCTCATTATTCAAGGCAATACACCCACTATCACATAAAATCCAATACCAACACTTGTATGTTTTACTATTAGAGGTTGGTTATCTTTTGAGTCTAGTTTGTGTGAGATTCATAGAGAGAGGGCAGAAACGACTACACCTGATGGTATTAAATTAGAGCTCGAGTCAAAAGTTATGGCCGTTTGAAGTTGGGGATGTCAAACTTTGACTTTTCTCTTCATTGCCTCGGCCTGATTCAGCCTCCTTGTCCCTCGCAAGCATCTATCATCGATCGCGCCATGAGGGCCGTTGACTTCTACATCAGCCACATCTATTTAGCTTGGCTCCTTGTGTGGCGATTTTCCTTTCGCATCACATGCATACTTTTGTCCCGACTGTCCTGGACAAAAATATCTCGCACCACCCGCAATAGACTAACTTGCGGTAAAATCGGCTTTTCACCCCGTGCATCCCGACGTTCCCAACTGCCCTGCGGATCAAGCACAAAAGGTTCTCGACTTCACCAATTCCTTTGTATTTTAGCCACAAAATTGGTATGACGAACCTTCGTACGATCCACACTTGTACGAACCACAACCTCCGACACTCAATGCATTAAAACAAGCTCACAAATTCATTTTTTGGATTTTTTTGATTTTTCCTAACTTCTTGGATTTTTTCCTTAGATGGGGAAGTTAGAGAGAAGGCAAGGGGACCCCAAAAACACAATTTTGGGACTTGAATCAATTCTACTTACTCAGGATCAAGAATTTGGTACACACTATCAAAATTACCTCGAGGGGTGAATTTTGGATAACAAGACATTCCAAATATTCAGATACACCGACTATGCTTGATATAGCAGATATGCAAGATACACAGGATATACAAGATACATAGGTTACCGCCTTATAGCAGCAACTTCATATGGTAGTTAAGAGGGATTAGTTTATTGTTGAGAGCTATTGGGCTCTGCAGATGGTGACCAGCTTGTGATGACAGAGCTACACCGAGCCAAGACCGAGCTAGATCAGCCTTTCGAGTAAGATTGAATGATGCTAGATAGCCTACACTAGCAAACAGAGAGAAATCAAGTTATATTAGAGTGAGATCAGCTACGGGTGGAGCGATATCAGCCTACAGTGCAGTAGAGAGATCAACTACAAATAGAGTGAGATCAGCTACATGACATAGCGGAACCGAGTGATAACAGATAGCCTACAACTACAAGTAGAGTGAGATCATATTATGGCAGAGTGGTCACAGTTGTGGATAGAGCTATCTAGCATTAGGCATAGTGTGATACACTCGCAGAGGTAGATACATCCTCGTGGATACAAATTGATGATTGGTCAAGGTACTTACCGTAGCAAGTGAGACCACTTACTTATAGGATGTAGCACTAAATAGTTGTTCCTACTGATCGAAGAGTTCCCGAGTATAGTCACATAATAGGTAACAGTGTCCTAATCGCAGATCCCATAGACCATCCTAATTAGTGCAATCTGTAGAGGGTCCTTCGCAACAGTGTGGCCTCAAAGCAGCATGGGTCACCCACTGATGCGGCTTCACTTAATGCAGCTCCTTTAACTCGTTCAAGACCTCGAATGCCCCCATCTAAAAGTCTTCTTGGGACCGGGCATTCTGGTGTGGTGAGAGGCATAGTTGACTTTCTTATTGACATGTCGATGTATTACTTTATTTATGGTGTATTGCCTCGTGATGAAGGCATACTTTTATATGTATGTATGTATATTGTTTTTTATCATGCCTTGTGATGAAGGTACTTTTTGTATAAATACCCATGATGACTTGTTATATCGTATGTATACGGAGACTTATCTTTTTGATGATATATATGATGATAGATGGATTACCCATGTATCACATGTTGTATGAGATATCATGCTTAATCTATTTCTTTATGTTTACATCACTGTTAGATTCTCGAGATAGACTTAGCTGATATCATATTGTACGTTAATGAGATACTTAGAGTAAAAAATGTTTATATTTTTTTTTATACTGGTGTCTGGGGATAGATTTGTGATCATGTGCAACCCTCTTGCCCCATTAGTGATACGGTAGTTGATGATTAGCTTTTAGTATATATGTGTCATGTAGACTTAGCATAATTTTTTTATATATGATGTATAGATGTGATGGATATGTGTGATATGAGGATGAAATGATAACACAAATGTAAAGCTAAAAATTAACAAGCACAAGTTTAAACAAATATAATCAAAGAGACACATTTATTTACAAGTATGCAATACATAATGGACTCAATGCAATACACTACAGACTAAAGTGATATTCAATCTAAGTTAGTAAGTGAATTCAATTTAAAGCATATGATACAAAAATTAATGCAACCAAAACCATACACACCAACAACTAAAAGTAGGCAAACCATCGCTTTGTTTTTGTGGGACATTTTTGGGACGTTTTTTCGTTGTTTTTGGTCTTTCTTTCTAAGACAATTTATTACCATTTTGGAGTTTTCTACGAAACATTTTTGAATTTTTGGTTTTTCAAAGGAACGTATTTGTATTTTTTTGGGATTTTCAAAAGTTATACTTAATGTTTGTTATGTTTTCTCAACAATTTTCCAAATTAAACGCAAGGAAATGAAGAAACGTGGATGCCCGGTGTTAGATGGGATGTATAAGGGTAGAATGCCACATGGCATATGTCGAAGTGACGCTGCGAATTTTCCCAAAGGTGAGGTGGGCTCATTCAAATGTTAAATTTTTCTACACTCAAAAGGTTAGATTAGACGGATCAGTAAGTGGCAAAGAAGGACAGGCTCACAAGGGACTCAGATGAAGGTAAATATCAACTTAGGGCAAAGTTTTCATGCTCCTTTAACCTAGACCGCTTGTGAACAATGGACCCTCCTCGCGCCGGAAGGCCGGTTTTCACTAAAGGACCTATCCAAAGCGCAACCATTGCGTGGTTTTCACTATTGGACGCACCTGTTTATTTTTCTTTTTCTTTTTCTATTTTTATACTTTTTTGTTTTACTTTTCTTGGTATTTTGCAAAGACCACATACTTAAGCATAGAAGTGCTTAAAATTCATTGTGTTCATGGGTTCTCGAATCTCTTGGCCATCCGAATAGGCCAACTTATGTTCACTTGAACCGAACTTTGAAACCACAATGTATGGTCCTAATTGATTGGGCTCAAATTTCCATTTCTTTTCTCGATCTTTATTGGTGTTCTTTTGATTCTCTTTCAAAACCATGTCTCCTACCTCGAACCGACGAGGTATGACCTTCTTGTCAGTAGCTCCTCCACACTCTATCGTGATATACTTTCAGTGATGAGAGTTCAAAGGTGTTTCTCTTCCAATAGTTCCAACTCCGGCAATGAGCTACTCTATAGTCCTCTTCATTCATGTAATCCCTTACTCGATACGCAAAGAAGGGATCTCAATCTCTAAAGGCAAGAAATCTTCGAACCAAATACTAAAAAAATATGGATTTGCACATGTAGGAGTGTGGATAGAAGTTTTGAATTCCTAAAGGGCAGTGGTGAACTTTCATATGCCGCTTATAGCATGTGGTATTCACCATTTTCCATAATGTGAATTAAGGTTTTGTTGAAGCTTTGGCCTACCCATTACCTCGAGGGTAATAAGGGGTTAAAAACTTAAGCGAAATTTGAAAGAGTTTGTAGAGTGATTTAACATTTTTATTTTTGGATGAATTACCATTATCAATGATAATAGAAGAAGGGATTACATATCTCAGAGATGATATGATTTATTATAAAGTTAGAAATTTGGCGACTTCAGATAGGTTAGAGGAACAAGATCTACCCATTTTTAAAGTACTCGGTGGGCAATGTTAAATGAACTTGTGGCCATCTCGAGGAGATAGGATTACATTTCCCTATTAGATCAAGACCCCACTTTGAGAAAGGTGAGGGTGTCATGATTGGTTTCAGATGATTGTGTCGGGCATGTATTAGATTGCCGTACTTTTGACAATCCACACATTTCTTCACATGTTGACAATAAATATGCTCCACGGTAGGCCAATAGTAGCCTACTCGAATATCTTCTTTGCAAGGAAAACCCATTAGTATGAGCTTCACAAATTCCCTCGTGCACCTCCTGATTGCATGGATAGATTCGCTGAATTTAAATAGTGCAACAGATTCCCGTCATAGCTTCAAAGCAGAAGAGGGTTCCCCGAGTAGGGTATAGCGGGCTATACGCTAGATGAGGTTGCACTTTTCATCACAGGAAATGTTCACAGCCGAAGGTTCCATCATGGAGATAATTAAATATTTCTTGTACCACACGGTGAAAAGGGACCAACGACTTCACACACTAAACAAGAGTTTGGTATGTCGTATGTCGTTGTTTTTAGATTTTCAACAAAGAATGGCATATCATTACTCTCCTGGCGGAATGCTCAACATAGATCCTACTATAGCCATGACATCTACCACTCTATTCTAAGTTCTTGGTATTTTCTCAAATGTTATATGTTCAAAGAATTTTTTCAAGGAATCAACCATTCTTTTATATGGAAGTAATTTTTGATCTTTAACTTTATATTCATCTGTGACTTGTTTGATAATAAGCATTAAATCACCAATGCATTTTACTTGTCTAATATCCCATTTGATGGCCAGATTCATTCCTGCAATGAGAGCTTCGTATTCCGCTATATTGTTCGTGCAAGGGAATCCAATTCGAAATGCCTTTGGAATCAAGTCTCCCGTGATAATGATTAGCACAACTCTGGCACTGAACCATGAAAGGTAAAAGATCCATTGAATTACATTTTCCAAATGTATATTCTTTTACGTACATAATGGATGCATCTCATAG
>CM031235.1:878888889-878977670 GCA_018340775.1 Taxus wallichiana var. yunnanensis
TCAATGTAATGATTCATCTATATTCCTACACTTACACTTACACTTACACTATCATTTCGATTGTATTTTTATTTTTTTAAGGAAAAATCTTACTATGCTTCCAAAAATTTGTTGATTGAGTGGGGTTGGTTGCCATAGAAAAGAAAAGCAATTTTGAAGTTGAAGGTGGGTTTTTAACTCAAAGGTATACAAATAGAGATACATTGGTGAATATAAACTATAAGTTAAACCCAAATTGCTCGATTCCTTAGACTTCTCTTTACGAATTATCTGGACTCACAATGGATTGTTTATTGCATCTTCCGGCATATTTAATTCCTTCATGCCCTCATCTCTTGAAGTGTTTTTACCATGTTTTTCTCATAAAATTCCCTATCCTTTGTGTCTTGTAGTGATCCTTTACAAGCCATATTGCAGCCTAACACCTACTAGAATCATCTTGGTTTAACGTCTTTACAAAGTAAATGCATTTCGTAAAGGCAATAGTGGAGTTGGGATCCTCTAATTCCATCTTGAAGTTGTCCTTTTTCCCTTCTTTAGCATTTATTTCAAAGCAATTTTAGAATCATTGCCATTATTTGAAAAATATTGTTCTTTTTTCTCCTTTTAGTCTCTATGTCATTTTGATTAACTTAATGACACTTTCAAATTCTACAATCGAAAGACATGCACTTTAAAATTTTCTTTACCACTTCTCTGAATTATGATCAAGTGCTTTGGTGTGGTGAGTTGTACCAAAAATCTTTATTTGGGAGAAAATGCAAGGACTTGTACCATTCGATATGTTGTGAGATTTGATTGAGTTTTAACTTTGTTTAATAATAAATTTTAAAGTGAACTTTTTAATGGCCTCGAATATGGTGATGGGGAGAACATTTTTGACTCTTTGTTTTGCCTCTACTTTGAATATTCTCCTTTTCTTGTTCCTTTCTTTTAGTTTTTATATGTGAATTTTTCTAATATAGTGAGGATATGCAGTTTCGGATTGTTTTAGAAGGGTTTGATAAATTTAGTAACTTAATTGGTTCATTGCATTACTCAAATGGTGATGTTGTGAAGGATCTTGCTTTAGAACTTGTAGAAAACGTAAGTAATATTTAGTAATGTAGATATTTTGAAGTTTATTATCTAAATTGATATCACCATATTGTGGTGATGCCATCTCCGCAGTGTTTTATTATGAGTTGCTTGATGCTCCACATTATTTATTGTTTTCGCCTTTATTGTCTAGTGACCTTACTTCTTGAGGATTATCCCATATCTATCTTCCTTTTCATCTTGCTAGATTGAGGTCCATAAAATGTACATGTTTTTTATGCGAATACAAATCACACCCACAAAGATAAGAGATTTATGCGAAGTTGGAGAAATCATCTTTGGAGATGAAGGCAATGACAGGTATATTCCACCGGCTTAAGTTGTATTGGATGATGTGAAGGAGGAGAAGGAATCACTCCTCTACTACTATAGTGAGAGGTTAGTAGTTTCATTTGGGTTGTTTGAATCACATCCCCAAGAACAACTATTAGCATTGTATGCGGATTGTTAAACACACCCCTTGGAACAACTATTAGCATTGTAGTGGTGACAAAATAATCGGTTTAATTTTTTTGTTTTTGAGCATGTAGAGAGTTATTTGTCCTACAAAGTTCTTCAAAAGTGGTCATTACGATATGCATTACAAGATATCTCCTCAATTTTCAGCGTTCACATAATACATTTCACATACGATTGCTAGTGAATATGACCTATAAGTTGATCTATGTGCCTTTAAAATTGTGATATTTAGAAAATAGTATTCTATCAAAATTTTAAAGATCACATGATGACTTATAAGATACATTCTAAAAAACAAGGCATAAATAAATTGAGCATCTTTATTATTCAAATTGTCTTTAACTTGTAATAGCTTCCACCCATTTAATAGTGATTAATTAATTTAGAATTCTCTTTAAAATTAATTGGGCCTAAATAAATTTATTCTTAAGGTTAATCCAAGACATCTAGGCATGTGTAACAATTGTTGTAATTATGCCGAAGGCTTTTTCACAAGAAGAATCGTGGAGGGCTTCTGACATGCCATACCTTGAACACCAATCTAGACTGTCCACATCATTTTCCATATCATTGACCTTAAATAAATCTCAGTCATCCATGTTTTACGTCCCACACAGTAGGATTTGGGTTGGTTTCACTTTTACTACATTGGCATTCAATTTGGAAACACGGCGCGAGTTTTTAGAAAACTAGCCAAATAATCACACACAAAGATAAAATCGATGGCTTTAATGGAGCATCCTGTACATGACAATTCAGGATGGTCAGAATTTTTTTTAAAGATTTTTAGTATTTTCTTGGGTTTTTCTTCAAGCAATCGGATTCGAACCTGATAACAGGAGCTCTTCTGTAATTAGGTTCAGATGAAAACGATAATACTAATTATTACTACGAAGAAAATAAAATATTGTCTGCCCTCTCCTTTGTCAAAATTACTACCTTCGACGAAAGTAAATGGTGAAATTCAAATCGGTTTTAACCCCCGAGAAGATGAATTGTTTGAGGCTGTGGTTGTATTCCGGTGCCGGGTTTTCCTGACTTGTATCAATCGGAAATTTTGTAGTGCCAAATTAAGTGTCGGGTTTTTCTGGTGTGAGCTTTTATAGTAGGGTGAATTTTGGGTTAGGGTAAAATATTTTAACCATTTCAAATCCATAAAGAGGAAAAAATAAAAATCGAAAAACTCGAAAAGGTTTAGGGTTAGAAACTTGTGTTTTTCATACAACATTTTGTAGCGTCCTTTACCAGTTGTAGGTTTATGTAATTATACAAACAACCATCAATAAATGAGGCCCTTGAGTGCATGGATATACCAACAAAAGGCAGATTGTATTTGTCAATCAAGTTTGTTATTTATTTGTTTCATGCCAACAAGACTTTTGATTAAAAACATACAAACCATATTATCAACAAAATTATTAAAATATATTTATAAAATAATATATATATATATAACTTATTATATTATATATATAAAAATTAATAATTTTTAAAAATAAATAATATAACTAATAAAAACAATATATATAGTATACAATATATAATATTTACATTAATATAATATATTTAATATTTTGGTATGTGAAAAGTTCTTATTTAATAATTTAGGAGATTTGAAAAAAAAAAATTGATGGGTGTAGAATTTAAATATTGTTTCTCGACCATCAAAATTTGGTGATGCAATATCCCTTATAGGATATCACTTTAAAATATGCAAAATGCATACAAATTGCGAACCAAACAAGTAACTGATTTTTGCGTAAATTAAATATGGGGTAGTGAATGCAGAAATAATGGATAACTCGAAAATACTTGCTCAAATCTCTTGAAATTTTAAATGGAGCTTGCTAATACAATAACATATATTGTAGAACTATTTTTGGAATTTTCGAATAATAGAATGCCGCCGAAAATTACAACATGCCCTAAACAGCTAAAAACTTCTAAAATTAATATCTTCCAAAATATAGATGCAAAAATTATGAAACCTTGGAAATATTATCTATAAATATAGGAGATGATATCCCAACCTTCAAATCAGAATTTGAGGAAGTGGAAACCCTCCAAAACAGGTCTGCAATCTCCAAAACAAGTCGCCCCACCTAGGAGATGGCTGGAAACCCTTGCAAATGCCTTCAAACTGATGCTAGACCTTGCCAAAGAGGTTGCCATAGATCTGCCCTGAAAAACCCTGAAATCTCTCCTCCAAAATACCCAAAATCCTCCAAAACCCTTCACTGAAACCCTCTAGAAATATCTCTAAAGGACAGCCCTGATTTCAGCTCCAAAAATGACAAACTAGGGTGGATCTCTCACCACCGAAGAGTGCCCTACTAGCTAGGGGTGGATCTCTCACCACCGAAGCTAGGGTTCCCATGGGATCTTACTCCACAAGCTGGATATTTGCAAACAGCAGTTGCACATGAAAGGAAATATAAGTGTATGCATGAATGACCATCTTTTCACCCCTCCACTCCTTATATAACTTTTCCCATGCCAAGAAACCCTAAAAATCCCAAGTCGCATTTTCCCCTAGGGAAGACCAAATCAATAAAGTAACTTAAAGTTACTTTTTCCTTTTCAAGTCGCCATGGTCCAAAAGGTGACCCCCAATGCAAAATTAGAACACTAGGAGTTAAGTGGCCCCTTCCAACGATAAAACATAACATCTAGTGCCTTGAAAGCACTTTATACTCACTGTCGATGAAAAATTATAACAATTGGACTAGATATTCATACCCAATAGCTCACAGTCCATATCCCCTTAGGTATGACCAAGGCCTAGACTCGAGTTGGCCCTAGGCCTATGGCGTAGGAAAGGGGACATTACAGTGAATGTTAAAAAATGCATATATATTCGAGGAGAATACCCCAAGAATGACAATAGGGGACTTGCGAAATGATATTTCTTGAATCATGATATAACTACAAGACCAATAAGAAAGTCGGTGTTGATGATATCTTGTCCTTTCTTAAACTGCATTACATTTCTAGAAGTCTTGCACCAATAAAATATTTTATAGTGATATTTTTTCACACGTCAAAAAAACAATTAGAAGATAAGAAAATAAATCCAAAACGTAGATGGCCTAAGTTGCTCGCTTTCCGCTTTCGAGCTAAGATTTGGAAAATGTCCTAGATGTTTTTGGTTGTTTTAGTTATATTTTACACTTTACAAAACATTGCCCAGCCGAAACACTTAGAACCAATAAAAAATACTTTTCGCTGGTATAACCACTTGCTCAAGGGACTCCAGCCTGATACAGTTCAGCCTAATGCAACTCCTTCTACTCGTTCAGCACCTTGAATGCCCCCATCTAGCAGTCTTCTTGGACTGGGCATTCCTGGCGTGGGTGGGAGGCATGGTTGACTTTCTTATTGACATGTCAGATGTATAACTTTCTTTATGGTGTATTGCCTCATGATGTAGGCATACTTTTATACGTATGTATGTATATTGTTTTTTATCATGCCTTGTGATGAAGGTACTTTTTTGTATAAATACCCATGATGACTTGTTATATCAGATGTATACGAAGACTTATCTTTTTTATGATATATATGATGATAGATGGGTTACCCATGTATCACATGTTGTATGAGATATCATGCTTAATCTATTTCTTTATGTTTGTATCACCTATTAGATTCTGCGAGATAGTCTTAGCTGATATCATATTGTACGTTAATGAGATACTTCGAGTAAAACTTGTTTATATTTTTATATTTGGTGTGGGGGATAGATTTTTGATCATGTGCAACCCTCTTGCCCCATTAGTGATACGGTAGTTGATGATTAGCTTTTAGTATACATGCGTGATGTAGACTTAGCATATTTTTTATATATGATGTATAGATGTGATGGATATGTGTGATATGAGGATGAAATGATAACACTAGATGTAAAGCTAAAAATTAACAAGCACAAGTTCAAACAAATATAATCAAAGCGACACATTTATTTACAAGTATGCAATACAAAATGGACTCAATGCAATACACTACGGACTAAAGTGATATTCAATCTAAGTTAGCAAGTGAATTCAATTTAAAGCATATGATACAAAAAAATTAATGCAACCAAAACCATACACACCAACAACTAAAAGTAAGCAAACTCATCGCTTTGTTTTTGTGGGACATTTTGGGACGTTTTCGTTGTTTTTGGTCTTTCTTTCTAAGACAATTTTTTATTGTTTTGGAGTTTTCTACGAAATTTTAATGAATATTTTGGTTTTTCTAAGGAACATATTTGCATTTTTGGGGATCTTCAAAAGTTATACGAATGTTTTTTATGTTTTCTCAACAATTTTCAAAGTAAACGTGCAAGGAAATGAAGAAACGTGGATGCCCCAAGCGTTAGATGGGATGTAAATGGGTAGAATGCCACATGGTATATGCCAGAAGTGACGCTGTAAATTTTCCCCAATGTGAGGTGGGCTCATTCAAATGTTAAATTTTTCTACACTCAAAAGGTTAGATTAGCGGATCAGGGCAAAGAAGGATAGGATCACAAGGGACACAGATGAAGGTAAATATCAACTTAGGGCAAAGTTTTCATGCTCCTTAACCTAGAATGCTTGTGCACAACGGACTCTCCCTTGCGCTTGAAAGTGGTTTTCACCAAAGGACTTATCCAAAGTGCCACCATTGTGTGGTTTTCACTATTGGACATAGATGTTTATTTTTCTTTTTCTTTTTCTATTTTTATACTTTTTTGTTTTACTTTTCTTGGTATTCTGCAAAGACCACATACTTAAGCATAGAAGCGCTTAAAATTCATTAGAATTTTTAATCATGATTAGGCTTTTCTAATCACAATTAGTGAATTACCAAATGATTAAGAGGTGTGAGCCTTAATCAACCACTTAGGGTTAACTATGAGGCTAGGATAATATTTTGAAGTTTGCTAAGACGTTGTAGAGGTGAATGGGGTCATTTTGAGTGGTTGGAAGAGGGGTTTGAGTCAATACTAGGGTATATTGACCAAATCGGGGCAAAATTAGCCTATAATTGCTAATTACCTGTTTTGAAGAGGATTTTGGCTTACGATTCACAAAAAGTGGCAACTTTGAATGTAAAAGGGATTACGCGATCAACAAAGATGGTGTTAATTGGCTAAATTTGCAAAAACATTAGTTAATTAGCAAAGAACACTAATTATAACGGAATTGGGAAGAATAGGAGTGATTTGCGTGCATTTTGCCAATAAGATTGCAAAAGCAGAATTTAGGTGTCTACAAAGATGATAAAATAATTAATGAGAGAAATAAAATATAATATAATTAATGAATAAAATAGATATTTCCAATGGTAAATTTTTTGGTGTCATTATATATTTAAAATGAAAGAGACAAAAGAAAATAGTTATATTGTATATAAAATTATATTATCTAACAATTTTTATGTAACATAAATAAACCTAATGAAATCAAGGTCTTGGGTTATTGGTGAGTTACAAGTAGTTTGTAATCATCAACTGAAATTCCATTCTCATTGAGTTCATTGGATGCTTTCAATAAGTGGCCATGCGGACACCTTGAGCTAGGGGTCAAATTTCTCCATATGAACCAAGCGAAATGTAACAGGGCGCTACGAATACGAGATCGTTCAATGGACATTAAGAACCCAAGCCCAACCCCATGTCTCACTTAGAGAAAGTGCTCCTCTACCACTCTAGTTCATAGCTATGGTATAATAAAATCATTTACCATCTAAAGTTTTGAGCTCAAGGTCTTGGGCTATTGGTGAGTTACAAGTATTTTGTAATCATCAACACAAGTTCCATTCCCATTGAGTTCATTGGATGCTTTCAATAAGTGGCCATGGGGACACCTTGAGGTAGGAGTCAAACTTCTCCATATGGACCAAGCGGAACATAAGCGGCGGGGTGCTCGAATGTGGAGCTCGATGGACATTAAGGACCCAAGCCCACCCCCATGTCCCACTTAGAGAAAGTGTTCCTCCACCACTCTAGTTCATAGATTTGGTATAATAAAAGTATTTACCATCCAAATTTTAGACTCAAGGTCTTGGGCTATTGGTGAGTAACAAGTAGTTTATAATCATCAACCCAAGTTCCATTCACATTGAGTCCATTAGACATTTTCAATAAGTATCCATGGAGACACATTGAGGTAGGGGTCGAAATTTTCCATGTGGACTAAGTGGAACACAATGCGGAGCGCTCCGAATGTAGATCACTCGGCGGACATTAAGGACTCAAGCCCACCTCCATCTCCCACTTAGAGAAAGTGCTCTTCCAACACTCTAGTTCATAGCTCTAGTATAATAAAAGTGTTTACCATTCAAAGTTTTGAACTCAAATTCTTGGGCTATTAGTGAGTTACAAATAGTTTTTAACCAAGTTACATTCCCATTGAGTTCATTGGATGCTTTCAATAAGTGGCCATGGGGCACCTTGAGGTAGGGGTCGAACTTCTCCATATAGACCAAGCGGAACATAGCGGGGTACTCAGAATGCAAATTGCTCGCGCGACATTAAGGACCCAAGCCCACCCCCATGTCCCACTTAGAGAAAGTGTTCCTCCACCACTCCGAGCTTCATAGCTCTAGTATAATAAAAGTGTTTACCGTCCAAAGTTCGTTGATGGGATCTCTGGGTGGAGTGGTTAATACGGATGGTTGTATTCGGCTCCACCCAGTTCAAATTTCACTTATGCACGATCTTTTTTTGGGGTGGTAATGTTTGAGGTGGCATGGTTGGCAGTAGGCTGATTTAACATAGGTGGATTAAACTCGAGATTTCCTACACTTTAAGTGTGTTCAAGTGTGGTGGATCTAGTTCACTAATTGTTGAGCTTAAATGCTATATCTTGATGAATGTACTGTCACGGTTCATAGCTCGATCAAAAGTGTTTATCTATCTAAAAAAACATAAATAAACCTAATATAATTATATGATAGAATTGAAACTACGGAGAAAAGTGCAATAGTTAATAGATTATATTATCTCTATAATTACAATATAAAAGAAGATATTATCAAATTCAATAAGTAATTATTATTAACAATTTAATAACTTGATAAAAATCTCAATTTACCAATCATTTCAGCTTTATGCAACATGAAATATATAGTGTAATATATCATCTAACTTAAAGCCCAAATTACAAGCTATATTTACAACCAAATTAATGGAAGTAATCTCCTCAAAATTATTTTTCAATACATTTACTTAAATGAAACTAACATTTGACTTAATATAATTAAAACAATGTTAAATTATTTTATTTCTCCTTTTTTAAATACATGGTAGAACTCTCGATCTTACACTCACAAAAAGAGATGATCTCTTCATTCACGATAACTTTTAGTTAAAAGGATTTCCCATCATACTCGTTTTTTTTTTTTAAATCTTTTGTTTTTTCCTTAGAATGCATCTCAAAATATCTCGTTGTTTAAACATATTTTTCCCTCCACAATATCAAATGAAAATTTTAATGTAATGTGATGGGTTGATTAAGTTAATATTTATACCAAGCAAATTGAAATTCTTGATTGAGTCACATCTCCCAATCTATAGATACAAAGAATAGATTCATAACAAAGCCATGAAATGAATCTCTTAGAAAGATCTTTAAAATTACAAACCAAGCTAGAATTCTTTGAAAGGTGAATTTTGTATTGTAAAGAATATCATACAAGAAAATTAATAAATCATATAGAAAGGGAAAAAATATTGAAATGAAAATTGATATAAAAAAACACATTTAATAGTTATATTCAACATTTTCTTGGACCAAGGAGACAACACAATAATTTTCCAGAAATAATGTCTCTCCTACACATTTATAAAAGTAATACCAGAAATATCATCCCATGTAAAATTAATAGTTCTTACAAGATGGTGGCACAATTTCATTTGTATACCATAAATATAATAGGTGGTATAAGCATTGTTATGAAAACAAATTCATTTCTAGATTTGTCCTTAGAAGATGGTGCCACAATTTCAAATCGATGGGAAATGATCAACCAACAACTGCATTTACAGGTTGCTTATGTGGGAATAAGTATTTTTGGTTCATCAATTTGGGTAGATACACAGATTTCCAACATGATCTCTCTTACTCATTTCACTCTGTTAATTGTGTAAGCAAGTGTATCTCTCTTACTGATTTCGAGTGAGGTTTGTGTTGATTGAGAACTTGTGTGATGGGTAGGCACTATGGAACAAGGTGAAATGAAAGATGAGAAACAAAACACGGAAATTAGGGTGTGGAGATTGCGGGTTCGAGACGAGTACAAAATTAATACACATGTATTCCAAAGTGTGCTATTACGATCTGCATTTGTAAGAAAGTAAAATTTACTTCTGATTATATAAACACATACCTATACACATGACGGATAGACATAATCTATTTATTACAATAAAATGTTTTATCTTAATATACTATATTTCTTGAATTAAACAAATCTGAATTAATTAGAAAATAGTCAAAATCGTCTAAGAGACTCATGAAGACATTTTCCAATTAAAGAAGAACTTTTTCCATTCCAGTAAATTATCGTATATGATATTTTAGCAGCACTGGGGAAGAAAATGAGTATAGTCAAGGATATAAAGGCATGAGTTACTGAATCAGAAGAGCATATAAATATCAAACAAATCCTTTCATTAATGCCGAATTCATGAACAGTAAAACCAATTATATATTTTTCAAAATCTCACTTACATATGATAATAGTTAATAAAAACAACATTATAAACAGTTGCATATAATAATTTCTTTAAAAGACAAAGTGATCATGGAGATGCAGATGGTTGATTCTCAAATGTCTCGTGGTAATACAGCGTTGAGTACAAGTATTTAATAAAACTCGCCAGTTAACTGCTGCTAATTTCAATGCATTTCCATTCCTTAAATACTCATCATCCCTCCAAGTTATAAAGAAATTAGGGCGACGGAGTTTATGTTGAATGAATTTCAAGGGCATTGTATTTGGAGGATGGATTAAGGTTTAAATCATATAATATGATTAATGTTCTTTCGTATTAGGTTATCGAATATGTTTCTTGTCTTGCATTGACCAGATAAACATTAAAAGGGATATTTTAATTTAGATTTTAAGGGGATATTTCTTGTCTTGATTGACATGAAAACTTTAGAAAATGATGCCTCTACTCCCTACTCGACTTGGAATCTAGTAATGGATTATCCTTCACAAGTTTTTAATCATTTCCAATAGCTATTTGTACTCTTTTAAATGACCATAATTTATTTTTTAATTTTTATTCATATTAATATGGCATTCAACATTTTACATATTTGTGTTGTAGGCTAATATAGGTGACCTTCCCTAGATAATGGTGGCTTGGATTGTTATACTATAATTTCATTTGATTTAATTGGAAATTTATAAGATGATGTTTCATGAAAATTGGTTGGGTTGTTACATAGAATGGCTTGCCTATCTTAAACAACATTTGGTCTATATTTATTAAGAGAGATTTTATATATTTGTCTTCGGGTTCTTTTCAAGAAATTTTTGATGTGTTTCACAAATTGTAAAATGTATTTATTTAGAAATTTAATTCAATATACCATATTTATCTTCTTATAATGTTACAAAATTATTTGTCTAAATATCTCTAAAAGTCTCTCCAAATTCAAATAATGTTGTTTTTTTTTTTGGAAAAAAAGCCACCACTATTTATCCCACCTACCCCCTCGTTGTAACGTAAAACATGATATTTCTAACTAAATGAAAAATAAAATCATACCTTTGGAATGACAAGTTCTTGTAGACAAGGCATTACCCTCTCAAGGTTTATTTTTATTTGTTTGGATTTAATGGTTACAATAGTATTTGTTATTACTTATTTTTGAATATGAGATGTTGAGACATGTAAGGCATTCTAATATGCCCTCAAATATCGAGAAGAACAAGAATAGGTATTATAATATGCATCCAAATTTGAGCGGACTTCAAGGTAGGCATCATAAGGTGCCCTCGAGAGTATTCCATGTAATCCTATAATAAACTCTAATCTAAAATATCGTACTTGACAATAATAATTTTGTGAATGGATCTCAAGTTAATTACACATGTGAGCTCCCGGATAATGGGGTAGATTGGAGGAATTCATCAAAATAATTTTTATGGTGTAGTAAAACGAAATCTAGACCACCAGAGGTATCTAGATGTGTTTTTAGATAAATAGTGGGACAGTTGGTTTTAATTTTTGGAACAATATTAGCATTGATAACAAGAACAAGAAATGACCTCATTGAAAGTTTTTGTGGTAGCCACGTTGAGAGGATGGAAACGCCACCTTGTTGAAAGTGATTCATATATTTTAATTAATGGATGAAAAGGAACAAGATTGAATCTAAAAAAGAAGAATCTCAATGGCTTATGGCCCAGATTGAGGAGGTTGATGATTGTACAAATAAAAGGTTAGGGTGCCAATAGTGAGGGCACCAAATTTATCTATATTTGTTGTTGGTTATTTTTTAGAATTCAATATTAAAACAATTTCTTTAAAGATTTAATATTAATTGACTTAATAACATAAATTATATGTATATACGTGTATAAAACTATTATATTTTTTTGCAAATAAAAGTAAGTACAAGATTGTTATCCATGCTCCAACTCCAAATTATGCGGTGCATAATTATTTTAATGAAAATCTTCTTGTATGTTTAATTATGTCATTAGTGTAACTAGTAGTGGAGATTATAATTGAAAAAATGAAGTATTTAATTCTTTATTCTTAATTTTTGGGGGAATGTCTATATTTTTTATGGAGGAATTGATAGGCGTAGTCCAAATATCACTCTTCGCAAAACTATAGGAGTTACTGAAAGTATTTGTATTCTTTTACAAAATAATGGTGATGTGTTCAAGTTTGAGTCCCATCAACCTCTTGATGTTAGTAAGTTGGGTGTACAAGCATATTTGTATTAAAAATTGTATTTTAAGCATTTTGAGCATCTCCTATAATCAATTATATCCATCCATGGAATATTTCTTGGCCTTACTATGATAATTTTATAGGATAATTTTGTTCTTATTATATACCGGTTTCTCTAAATTTGCTAATTATTATGACCATGATGCAAATTTCAAAATAAGAGAATGCAGAAGCTTAAATTATTTATTTACTTGGTGGGAAATAATTCTTAATTATAATTGTGAGAAGGTTGTCCACTCCAATTATTTTCTAGGGCACTCCTAACGTTTAATCCAGCTCTAGTCCTATCTTCATGTGGAGTTTCATATCCCTATTGGACCACCAATATACTTGACAAGTTGAAGGAATCAGTAGTTTTCCAATGTCATTTTCAATAAGGATAGAACGTATCTAGGGATATAGCATAGATTAGGCATACACTCGATATCAATTTCCTTGTATGATTAATCAACTACTATCCAATAGAAGGTGATGCTTCAATTTCTAATTAACCACATAAGGAGCATTGATTGATGGTATGTCTAATCATTCCTTTATGTAGTATGAGGTTTAATGATCTAATTAAAAATGGGTGGCTTGTGCAAGAGAGAGAATCCTTATTATACCATCATTGATCTTGTAGCTCGTATTTTACTCACTCTTGAACCGTATTTGGGGAAGTGTAGCCTTGTGAACTATACAAGTAGCTTCATATTTTCTAACCACCTCAGCTAAGAAGATGAGTTTGGATGTTAGGGATGGAAACATGATCAAGGATGATGTAGAACATCGAAAGGTAGAATGCTAGGAGGGATGGAGAAGATGGGGAAAAGAGGAAGGAACTCGTGACAAGAGAAGATGCGGGAATTACTTTTGTGGATTTCCTTGACAAGGAAATTAAGAACCCAAAAATAAGAGCTTGGTTGGGTTGGGTGTGGATAGTATCAAGGGGTTTGATGAGTTGGATGATATAGAGTTGGGAAATCATGTGTGAGGCATAATATTGGATCCAAAGAAATATTTGGGTAGAAGGATTGTATTTGAAATAGCCCAATTTATGAGAGGAAAAACATTTTGTTTCTAATTTTGTTGGCCAACTCTTCTCATGCCAAGACCATGTAGCACTAGAGATTACAATGATAATATCCAACGATGAATCATCTACCCATAATCATTCTCATGTCCCTTTTTTGGATGTTGATTTTCGAAGACCTTAACTTATTCTCTCCCATGGGTCTAAGGAGAAAACAAGGGAAGATCTGAATTACATTTTTATTGTTGTTTATGTTGTTGTTTTCATTTATTATCATTTATCCTTCGAGAATACTAGTGGTCCAATAGAGGAACTTAAGTAGTTAATCAATAAAGTTATTATGAGCATGTAGGTTAGGCATACAATTTGAATAATTAAAAGCACTTACCTTAAGGGGTGAGCTATCATTTTTATGTTATTAATGGTGATTATTCATATCTTGGACAAAACCCTTGGGTTGAGGACCTCATCCAAGGATGAAAACCCTTGGTTGGGAAACTTGTGAAGGATGAAAACCCTTCATGAGGTTTTTTTGGTGTGCAAGCTAATTTGAATGGTAATAAAGTGTCTTTCTCTTGCATGTTTGGTGTCTTTGGTGTAGTTTTATATTTTTAGAGTGGAGCAACCTACCTTGGAGTGGAAATTTGGTATGTGTGATACTAATTTGGCAAATCTGAAATTACTAGCTTATTCTTCATAATTTATAAGGCCAATATCTTGAGTTTCATGAATTTTGGAGCTTCCTAAGTTGAATTGTGAATTTTTAAAGTAACGTTGTAGACAAGGGTTTTGTTGAAATTCATATCTCCATATCTAGGGTATTAAAAATCAGATTTCTTGCATTATATGATTGTTGTTATATATCATAATTTTAGAGACTTACGTCGAAATGATTGGAAGGGTTTTGAAGGCACGAAGTTGGGTTTGAAACCCCAAAGTAGGTCAAAGTGCCTTAGAAAAGGGTTTAATTTGCAGGTTTTATAAGTTCATAATAGCAGCTCTATAATCTAATTTTTCAGTTTTTGGTCATTTCCTAAGTCCCCTAAAAAGGGACATTAGGGAATCGAGACTATCCTTTTGGGGCACAAAGAGTGGAGGTGACCATTGGGGTACAATAGAGATTGCATAGTGTTTTATTGAGGATTCCAACAATGATGAAGACGCTCAACCATTTTGATGTCCCTCTTCTCACACCCCAGTTGGTCATGGTAAGAAGGAAGTGGTGGTTTCGAATATATTTTCATATGACCGGGAGTTTTATATGTAAATGGTGGTAAGGGCCTCTGTAATTTCCACAAACCGACATATACTCTTCTTTATAACTACATCAAAAATAGGGAATGTTACCTTAAGACATTATAGATAGAAAGATAGGACCACATTCCTACATATTAGTTATAAATATATAGATTGTATTATTTTATGGTCTTGATGGTTTCTAGTTGTGTGATTTTTTCAATTCACGAAATCTATAGAAAGGATGGTTGTGTGAGATACTTTGCACATTGGGCACGATGTATGAGATGCTAGAATGTTCACCCTTGATAGATGGATTGACATGGTACACAAATTGTGGTTTTTCCTTACCCATATTACATTTCAATTCAATTGTGGAAATAGATGGTAACAAGAACTTTATATGTATATTCACATTATGAGTATGAGCACACTTATACTTATGTCTCTTAAAGCACGAGGCACATTTGATGGAAGTATTTTTCTCACATACACTATGAAAAAAATTATTATACACATAATGGCATTGATGGATAGAGTGGGTGAAGGTAAGTGTGGATCTCATTATTCAAGGCAATGCACCCACTATCACATCAAATCCAATAGTCACTTGTATGTTTTACTATTAGAGGTTGGTTATCTTTTGAGTCTAGTTTGTGTGAGATTCATAGAGAGGGGCAGAAATGAATACACCTTGATGGCATTAAATCAGAGCTCGGAGTCAAAAGTTATGGCCGTTTGAAGTTTGGGAGGTCAAACTTTGACTTTTCTCTTCATTGCCTCAGCTGATTCGGGTCTCCTTGTCCCTGCGCATCTATCATTGACTGGGCCATGAGGGCCGTTGACTTCTGCATCAGCGACATCCATTTAGCTTGGCTCCTTGTGTGGCGATTTTGCCTTTGCGCGTCCCACGCATACTTTTGTCCCGACTGTCCCGACAAAAATATCTCACCACCCGCAATAGACTAACTTGCGGTAAAATCAACTTTTCGCATCCCTGCATCCCGACGTCCCAAATCTGTATCCTGCGGACCGCCCGGCACAAAAGGTTCGACTTCACCACTTCCTTTGTATTTCAGCCACAAAATTGGTATGATGAACCTTGGTACGATCCACACTTGTACGAACCGCACCTCCGGACCCTGATGCATTAAAACAAGCCCACAAATTCATTTTTGGATTTTTTTATTTTCCTAACTTCTTGGATTTTTCCTTAGATGGGGAAGTTAGAGAGAAGCCAAGGGGACCCCAAAACACAATTTTGGGCCTTGAATCAATTCTACTTACTCAGATCAAGAATTTGGTACACACTATCAAAATTACCTTGAGGGGTGAATTTTGGATAACAGATCTTCCAATATTCAAGATACACCGACTATGCTTGATATAGCAGGATATGAAGGATACACAGGATATACAAGATACATAGGTTACTATCTTACAGCAAAGAACTTCATATGGTATTTAAGAGGATCACTTTATTGTTGAGAGAGATAGGGCCTTTGCAGATGGGGACCAGCTTGTGAGAGCTACACCGAGGCCAAGATTGAGCTAGATCGGGCCTTTTCGAGCAAGATTGAATGATGCTAGATAGCCTACACTAGCAAGCAGAGAGAAATCAAGTTATAGTAGAGTGAGATCAGCTATAGGTAGAGAGAGAGATCAACTACAAATAGAGTGAGATCAGCTACGGACATAACGGGTGAGTGATAACAGATATCCTACAACTACATGGTAGAGTGAGATCATATTATGGCGGAGCGGTCACAATTGTGGATAGAGTTATCTAGCATTAGGGCATAGTGTGATACATGCGGTAGGTAGATACATCCTCGGGGATACAAATGATGATTGGTCACGGTACTACCAGTAGCAGTGAGACCACTTACTATAGGATGTAGCACTAAATAGTTGTTCCGGCTGATCGAAGAGTTCCCGAGTATAGTCACATAATAGGTAACAGTCCTAATCCGGATCCCATAGACCATCCCGATTAGTGCAATCTGCAGAGGGTCCTTCAAGACAGGTGGCCTCAAAGCAACATGGGTCGGTCCTAGCCGATGCGGTTCAAGCTTAATGCAGCTCCTTTAACTCGTTCAAGACCTCGAATGCCCCCATCTAGCAGTCTTCTTGGGGGAATTCTGGTGTGGGTGGGAGGCATGGTTGACTTTCTTATTGACATGTCGATGTATTACTTTCTTTATGGTGTATTGCCTCGTGATGAAGGCATACTTTTATATGTATGTATGTATATTGTTTTTTATCATGCCTTGTGATGAAGGTACTTTTTGTATAAATTCCCATGATGACTTGTTATATCGATGTATACGAGACTTATCTTTTGATGATATATATGATGATAGATGGATTACCCATGTATCACATGTTGTATGAGATATCATGCTTAATCTATTTCTTTATGTTTGCATCACTGTTGGATTCTTGAGATAGACTTAGCTAATATCATATTGTACGTTAATGAGATACTTCGAGTAAAAATGTTTATATTTTTATACCGTGTCGGGGATAGATTTGTGATCATGTGCAACCCTCTTGCCCCATTAGTGATACGTAGTTGATGATTAGCTTTTAGTATACATGTGTCATGTAGACTTAGCATAATTTTTATATATGATGTATAGATGTGATGGATATGTGTGATATGAGGATGAAATGATAACACAATGTAAAACTAAAATTAACAAGCACAAGTTTAAACAAATATAATCAAAGTGACACATTTATTTACAATTATGCAATACAGAATGGACTCAATGCAATACACTACGGACTAAAGTGATATTCAATCTAAGTTAGCAAGTGAATTCAATTTAAAGCATATGATACAAAAATTAATGCAACCAAAACCATACACACCAATAACTAAAAGTAAGCAAACTCTTGCTTTGTTTTTGTGGGACATTTTTGGGACGTTTTTCGTTGTTTTTGGTCTTTCTTTCTAAGACAATTTTTACTATTTTGGAGTTTTCTACGAAACATATTTGAATGTTTTGGTTTTTCCAAGGAACATATTTGTATTTTTGTGGATTTTCAAAAGTTATACGAATGTTTTTGATGTTTTCTCAACAATTTTCCAAAGCAAACGTGCAAGAAATGAAGAAACGTGGATGCCCCCGTGTTAGATGGGATGTACAAGGGTAGAATGCCACATGGTATATGTCGGAGTGACGCCGAAATTTTCCCCAGGTGTGAGGTGGGCTCATTCAAATGTTAAATTTTTCTACACTCAAAAGGTTAGATTAGCCGGATCAGGGCAAAGAAGGATAGGCTCACAAGGGGCTCAGACGAAGGTAAATATTAACTTAGGGAAAAGTTTTCGTACTCCTTAAACCTAGACTGCTTGTGAACAATGGACCCTCCTTGGCACCGAAGCCGGTTTTCACCAAAGGACTTGTCCAAAGTGCCACCATTGTGTGGTTTTCACTATTGGACATACCTGTTTATTTATCTTTTTCTTTTTCTATTTTTATACTTTTTTGTTTTACTTTTCTTGGTATTCTGCAGAGACCCCATACTTAAGCATAGAAGCACTTAAGATGCATTGTGTTCATGGGTTCTCAAATCTCTTGGCCATCTGAATAGGCCAACTTATATGCACTTGAACCGAACTTGGCAACCACAATGTATGGTCCTAGCCAGTTGGGCTCAAATTTCCCTTTCTTTTCTCGATCTTTATTGGTGTTCTTTTGATTCTCTTTCAACACCATGTCTCCTACCTCAAATTGACAAGGTATGACCTTCTTGTTGTAGCTCCTCCACACTCTATCATGATATACTTTCGGGTGATTGAGAGTTCAAAGGTGTTTCTCTTCCAATAGTTCCAACTCGCGCGGTCGAGCTACTCTATAGTCCTCTTCATTCATGTAATCCCTTAGCTTGATACACAAAGAAGGGATCTTGATCTCTAAAGGCAAGACATCTTCTGAACCGAATACTAAAAAAATATGGATTTGTACATGTAGGAGTGTGGATAGAAGTTTTGAATTCCTAAAGGGCGGGGTGAACTTTCATATGCCGAGTTATAGCATGTGGTATTCACCATTTTCTCCATAATGTGAATTAAGGTTTTGTTGGAAGCTTTAGCCTACCCATTACCTTGAGAGTAATAAGGGGTTGAAAACTTAAGGAAATTTGAAAGAGTTTGTAGAGTGATTTAACATTTTTATTTTTGGATGAATTACCATTATCAATGATAATAGAAGAAGGGATTACATATCTGTAGATGATATGATTTATTATAAAGTTAGAAATTTGGCGACCTTTTGTATAGGTTAGAGGAACAACATCTACCCATTTTTAAAGTACTCGGTGGCCGTTAAATGAACTTGTGGCCATCGAGGAGATAGGATTACGTTTCCCTATTAGATCAAGACCCCACTTTGAGAACGGTGAGGGTGTCATGATTGGTCGTAGTGATTGTGTCGGTGCATGTATCATATTCCCATACTTTTGACAATCCACACATTTCTTCACATGTTGACAATAGTCATGCTCCACGGTAGGCCAATAGTAGCCTACTCGAGTATCTTTTTGCAAGGAAAACCCATTAGTATGAGCTTCACAAATTCCCTCCCCTCCTATAGATGAGGTTTCCCCCAAGCTTCAGGAGGGTTCCCAAGTAGGGTATAGCGGGCTATACGCTAGATGAGGTTTCACTTTTCATCACAGGAAATGTTCAGTAGCAAAGGTTCCATCATGGAGATAATTAAATATTTCAAAGTGTACCACGGTGAAAAGGGACCAACGACTTCACACACTAAACAAGAGTTTGGTAAGTCGTATGTCGTTGTTTTTAGATTTTCAACAAAGAATGGCATATCATTACTCTCTGGCAGAATGCTCAACATAGATCCTACTATAGCCATGACATCTACCACTCTATTCTAAGTTCTTGGTATTTTCTCAAATGTTATATGTTCAAAGAATTTTTCAAAGAATCGACCATTCTTTTATATGGAAGTAACTTTTGATCTTTAACTTTATATTCATCTCGTGACTTGTTTGATAATAAGCATTAAATCACCAATGCATTTTACTTGTCTGATATCCCATTTGATGGCCAACTTCATTCCTATAATGAGAGCTTCATATTCCGCTATATTTTTCGTGCAAGGGAATCCAATTCGAAATGCCTTTGGAATCAAGTCTCCGTGAGAATGATTAGCACAACTCTAGCTCCTAAACCATGAAAGGTAAAATATCCATTGAATTACATTTTCCAAACTATATATTCTTTGACGTACATAATGGATGCATCTCATAGTTCTAGACTCAAGGGTTCAGTACCTTGTAGCAAAGCTTTTGCGATTGATCTGTTAATACATGTCCTTTTACTTGACTTTTGATGATTATATTCAATGTCAAACTCACTTAATAAGATGATCCAATTAGCCATCTTTCCGGTTAGTGTTGGTTTGGATAATAAATACTTCAAAGGGTCAACGTTTGCAATAAGCTTGATTTATTGTTAAGCATATAATGAGGTAGTTTATGGAAAGCAAACACCATGGTTAGACAAGCTTTCTTGGTTTGCGGTTAATTTAGCTCATATGCTACCAATGTCTAGTTTAAATAGTATACAACCTTTTCTCTTTGTTTGTTGTCATCTCACACAATAGTGCTCCAATTGCAAAATGTGTAGCATAGATATAAAGTAACAAGGGTTCTCTATTGTGGTGGCATGAGAATAGGGGGTTGGCCAAGTATTCTTTTAGCAAAACAAGTGTTTGTTATTTTTCTGGTCCCCATTGAAATTAACATCCTTCTTAAGAAATGTGTAAATGTATGACACTTGTCTAGTAGCTATGAAGTAAACCTTTTGATGGCCTGAATTTTCCTTGTAAGCTACACAATTGTCTCGATATTCTTAGGGGGGCATTTTTGTGATAGTCATGACCTTTTCATGGTACACTTTTATTCCTCTTTGTGACACAATGAATCCTATTAATTTCCCAAATAGTACACCGAAGACACACTCCTTTGGGTTAAGTCGACTTTGTAATCCCTTAGGCACTTAAAGATGTGTCTTTGTAAAATTTATGGGTGTTCCTCGCGGGTTCTAGATTTGCCAAGTATATCATCTACGTAATCTTCCATGATGTCACTTATCATAACATGAAATATTATAGTCATCACCCTTTAATATGTAGCGCCTCCATTTTTAAGGCCGAAAGGCATGACTTGGTAGAAAAATGTCCCCCATGGGGTTGTGAAAGTCACCTTGTATTGATCTTCTTCTACAATCTTTATCTAACTATAACCTGAGAAGCCATCCATGAGTGAAAGCATCTCATAACATGTTGTAGAATCAACAATCATGCCAATGTTTAGAAGAGGAAAATCCTCCTTAGGACAAGCTTTGTTTATATCCGTAAAATTTATACACACTTGAATACCAACTAGCTTCTTTTGAACCGGGACCACATTGGAGATCCATTTTGAGCGATCGATAGCTTTGATAAATCCTACTTCTAGTAACCTTTCTAGCTTTGAATTTACCATGTAAAGTGACACGAGGATGCATCTTTCAAGATTTTGTTTGATGGCCTTGGCATATGGGTGTACCACAAGATTGTGCACCACTATTGTAGGATCAAGTCCCGGCATATCAAAGCATAAGACCAAGTGAAGATGTTTGCATACTCTCTTAAGTGTCATGTGAATGTTTTTTTATTATTTGGCCGAGAGGGAAGCTCCTAACTTAACTATCTCTGGTAGTTCCTCCATGTCGATATTAACATCTATTGTATCTTCCGCTAATAACTTTGATTCATACCCCATGTGTGTAGGATCAAGAGGGAGATTGAGATCCTCCTCTATTATAGGTGGCTCGGGATCTCTTCATGTTGAAGTGGGTATATTATCTTTTCCTTGGTTTGTTCTACCTATTTGTCCACAAGCGCCTCAAAGAGGTTTTCGCTATAGGAATTCCCCTTTTATTTCTACAAGTATTTTCTTTGGAGTGTTTTCCCTTGCTCTCGTTTTTACTTAAATGCTAACACAAATATACCTCCTCTATAAAGTACATGCACACATTAAGTGAATGGAGAACCCTTCTTGTGATCATTTCTTGGAATGTTGTCTTGTGATCATTCTTAAACATGTCAATAGTTATGTGTTGTTGTTGATCCCAATTCACAAGTGATGTGTAGGTGAGGGTTAATGGTTGAGTTATAGGGGATATGGTGGGTATCACAAGGGCTATAGTAAGGACATCCATATTGGCGAATAGGTTCGTAGAGGAAAGGTCTTCGTAAAGAAAACATTGGGAATCTATTTCGCTTTCATTTTTGCTTTCATTTCCGAACAAACTATCCTCACTCTTAGAAGAGGCATACTCATCATCTAAAGAGTGATACTCGTATAAATGGATGCCTATACCTGATTTACCTACTATACGTTGAGGTATTGCAAGATATTCTAATGGGCCTTATTCTTAGTGGTTCTTAGCCGCTTTCCTTTATACCTCATGGCAAGCATTAACCAATTATGAATGGGATATTTAGGTGATTTATAACATGTATCCATGTCATCATCATCTATATGGAATACAATGTCCATAAGAAACCTTTCATCTTCTAGCAAGCCACCAAGAGTAAAATTATTGAAAGGGAAAGCCTCTCTTGATCTCTAAACTTTTAAATACAGCCTACTATGTGCTTGGACTGATAGCAAACCATTGTGAAACATTGGGGCTTGTTGTAGATCATACTCTTCACAACCGCTTGGTTTGACCTTCATCTCCCATGTAAACAAAGGATTTTCTGAAGTGGAAGCACCGTTGTCATATATAGACAGGTGGTATCTGGATCCACTCGTGAACCAAGGGCCTCTCGATGCATAGGAATAGAGATATACAAGATGGACACTCATAGATTGTAGGAAAAAATCCAAACAATGCTCTACAATGAGAAAAAGGTTGAGGGTCCCCCTGTATGGTGATTGTCTGTCCCTCATATTGCAACTTTAAACACTGATGATACGTTGATGGCATGGCCTGCATGGCATGAATCCATGGGCGAATGAACAAGATAATGTAAGGTAGTTACAAGTCCAAGACGTGGCACTTTGTATCATGTGTTATGGGACCCACTTCTAATGAGAAAGTGATCATTCTAGATTATTTTCATTCTTCATTGTCATATGCCTTAATGGTGATGACCTTTATTTCCAGATCAGCTTTTATGTAGCCTAGTTGGCGAACTAGTTTGAAAGTACATATGTTAAGACCCGATCCTCCATCCACAAGCACTATCTTAACCTTCTTATGTTTGATGATAACCTCAATATGCAATGGTAGGTCATGTGAAGGATCTTCAAATAAGGTTTATGTAGTGTTGAAGGTTATGTGTCCCAAAGGAACAAGTATTGCTACCATGGCTTGCAAATGTGTCGGGTCAACATCTTTGGGTACGCCCGATCCCTATAAGGTTTTGTAAATGTTAGCTTTAGTTTTTTTATTAGATCTAACACATCATAGTGACTCCTTTAGAGGAGGAGGAAGTAGGTTCAAAATTTATAACGAGGCGAGGCCGCCATGTTTCCACAACGCATTGTCTTGTCTTGATTCTAACTGTATTGATTTGCTCAATGAGGGGGTCAACACAACATATCAGGCATCAAAATGGTCTTCATTTGACACATAGTTAGCATTATTATTATGAGACGACTGTCCCCGATCCGAATTTTTATTCTCCTTGATTGGAAAAAGGCTTTTTATAGATCCCTAATTTTTCATTTGGAGATTTTGAAGCTGCAATAAATCTACTTCATTATCACCGATGTCGACTAGGTCTTGAATATAGTGTTTTAATATTAAACACTTTCCCATTTTGTGACCTTTTACGTGGTGGAACTCACAAAATTCATTCCACCTAAACCATGATGGTTTAGTTGTATTGTCCCCATGGGGTTTTATTTCATGGTATTTTACCATGTTTACGACCTCTAACTATTTTAGTATATGTGATATGGACTCGAGATAGAGCAAGTAAAGGGAGGCGTTTATACTTGGTACGTGGATTACCCTTTGTAAGTTTCAAAGGTGTGTGGTTCTACATGGCTTACACCCATTTAGTGTCTACTATCCCATCCATAAGGACATTTTGTTTCTATTAGGAACAAACTTTGTTTTATCGTTAGATTTAGAATCATTGTGTTAACAGAGAAATGTTTTAGAGTCCCCTAGCTAACAATGCCTTTTTAATTCGACTCCATTTTTTTATTACCTTTTCAAATGTGTTACCATAATGCATTTGCAAGGGGAATTTAAGGTCTAGATGGAGGTTGGAAACAAATATGCCTATTAGTTGCTTTTTCGGTAGGGAGCAGCAGGAAGCAACTAGCTAACCCTCTCCATCTTTGTAAAAATGTAGTGAGGTTTTTGTTGTTTTGTTGCTTGGAATTGCAGAGATCTAACATGGTAACATCATTTTCTATATTGAAAGAGAAGTGTCGTATGAAACTCTCTGCTAGTTTTGGCCATGTTGATATGGATCCCTTAGGGATATGCACAAACCATTCTAGTGTCGTTGTTCCTAAACTTCATAGAAACAAGTGCATAAGATAATTGTCGCTAAATGCCACCTCTTGACATGCCCTATAAAAGTCTTTTATATGATCACGAAGGTCACATTTTCCCTTATATTTATCAAATTTTTGAAAATCAAAATGTCTTGGGAAAGGTATCTGCAGCATAGATTTGTCAAATGGGTAAGGATATAACTCATCAAACCGATACTTCTTGTTATTGTTACCAGTTTGGCCCTCTAGTAACGCTTGAAGGGCATTCTTCATTATTGACCACTCTTGATTAAAAAGTGGATCTTGATAGAGCTCCAAAATATATTGTATATTGCTTGTCTCAAATGATACAGAGATCACGCCTTTATATAGGCTGAGAGGGAGGGAGCCGTGAAAGAAACGGTTACACAACTGTTCTTTAACAAACAATAACAAACAAATGTATTAATGCGCTAACATTCCCCCCCTTAATACATTGCTCTTACAAATGTACCCCCTAAACAAATCAAACTTCACCTTGCCGAGAGGCTTGGTGAGAATATCTGCAATCTGAAAATCAGTAGGGCAGTACTGGAGCTGAATTTGGTGGTTCAAGACCTGTTCACAAATGTAGTGACATTCGACCTCAATATGCTTTGTTCGTTCATGGAAAACAGGATTCTTCACAAGCTTCAACACACCTTGATTGTCGCAGTGAATGATGGGAGGTTTCTCTTCAGGAATCCCTATATCTGCAAGAATGCGACGTAACCAAATTGCTTCACACACAGCTCCTCGTGCAACATGTGGTATTCACCTCGGGATGAGAGAGCAACAACAGTTTGCTTCTTGCTGATCCATGAGATAGGTCCAGATCCGAGATGAAAAACATATCCTGAAGTGGATTTCCTGTCATCAATGGATCTCGCATAGTCCTGAGTCTCAGATATCCTCGTAAGAAGAACGAGTATTCTTCGATACTCACTAAAGTCAATCAGTACCTTAGACATATCTCAACACATGCTTTATCAAGTATCCAATGACATTTCTTTGGCTCCTGCATAAATCTGGTGAGATAACTCACCGCAAAGAAAAGATCTAGTCTGGTATAAGTCAAGTAAATGAGACTCCCCACAAGCTACCTGTAGTGAGTGCCATCTACCTGTGGTGAATCCTGGAATCTAGATAGTTGCAAACCTTTTTCCATAGGTGTGGACATTGGTTTACAATCTGACATCCCATACTTTTCAAGGAGTGTCTTGGCATATTTCATTTGGGAGACGAAGATATGATTCTTCTTCTACCATATCTCTAAGCCAAGACAATAGTGAAGTAGCCCCAAATCAGTCATGTCAAAGGATTTCTTCATATCATTCTTTACATCATCTACAAGATTGTCAAAACTTCCTGTGATCACAAGATCATCTACGTACAAAACCAAAATGACAATCTCTGTTCCTACCTTCTTGATATACAAATTTGTATCTGAGGGGCTACGAGTGAATCCATGCTTTATGAATAGGTGATCATCAATTTTTATATACCATGCCCTAGGTGCTTGTTTGAGTCCATAAAGAGACTTTATCGCACGACATACCTTCTGTGGTTGATGCTCATCTACAAACCCTTCAAAGTTGGGCCATGTACACTTCTTGTAGATCACCGTTTAAAAAGCACTCTTGACATCCATCTCACTGAAGTTTCCATCCATTTTTGCTACCAAGACACATACAACTCTAATGGTTTTGATCTTCGCAGTGGGTGCAAAGGTCTCATCATAGTCAATTCCTTCTTCTGAGCATAACCCTTTCAACAAGTCGTGCTTTGTGTTTGTCAATTGAACCATCTCCCTTATATTTTGTTTTTAAAATCCATTTACAGCCAATGGATTTCTTACCCGAGGCAGATCGACAAGTTTCCACGTCCGATTCTCAATCGTGGAATCATATTCAAAGATCCATAGCCTGTTTCCACTGTGGTTAGTCTAATGCCTCACAAACAATGTGTCGTCGTTCGGTGCTCAACAATCGAACTCATGAGTGTAAAATTTACCTCATGTCTAGCTTGACTTCGTGTTCTAACTCCCGTAGAAGTACTGGAAGTGAGTTCAGTGTCCATCCTGATAGTACTGACCCATTTCAGACGTTGGTGCTGCTGATGTGAAGATGTGTTTTCCAGTGTGCCAAGATCAACGAACAAGTCTCCACTCAGCTCTTCTTCTCTCTGAGAAGAATCATCTTGCTCATCATCTGGATGTGTGAGCAATCTATGTGACGAGGTCGGTACTAGATCTCCATTATGTGGTAGGGAGTCAAAGGACGACTCATCACATACCACATCTCGACTCTCGTAGATCTTCTTTGTCTCAGGATCCATGAGACGATATGCTTTTGAGGTAGTACTATACCCCAAGAAAAGACATGGCAGTGTCTTTGGATCGATCTTCTTCCTTCTCTTATCTGGAACATGCATATATGCAGTACAACCAAAAACTCTCAAATGATGAATAGAAGGTTTACGACCAGTCCATACCTCTTCCGGTGTCTTGTTCTGCAAGATCTTTGTGGGTGCCTGGTTGAGTAGATACACTTCTATCTCTGACTGCTTCGCCCAAAACTCGATCCTCCAACTTGGCGGTTGAGAGCATACAACGAGCCATCTCCATGACACCTGTTGTGGCGCTGAAATCCCTGCTCTGGGCGCGTGTAGGGTGCAATCAAATGTTGTTGAATGCCATGCCGCTTCCAGGTATGCTAAGAACTTCTTTGACACAAATTCCCCCTCGATCTCGAGTGGAGGTGAAGAAGAGGCTTCCCAGACGCCCGGTGGCTTGCCGGGTAGAAGGTTTGGAAATTTGCAAGTGCTTCACTTTTATTTCAAGGAAATATACCCACATTTTCTCATGTGAGTAATCATCAATGATGAGCTAAAAGTACGCAAAACCTTGAAAGCTAGTCGGGTAAGGGTCCACACAGAGATCGGTGAACGACCAAGATGCTCTGTAGAATGATAAGAGCTTTGTTTGAATGGACCTCTATGTTGTTTGCCCGTAAGACATCCCGAGCAAACAGGTAAGGAATGGGAGAGTGGAGGAAGCCCTCTTACCATTTCCTTCGCACTGAGCTGATGCAGAGCCCCGATAGAAAGATGACCATATCGAAAGTGCCAAAGTGTAGTGGACTCTGCCGTTGATGCAGAGAGAGCAATGCTAGATGAAGTGACCGCATCCAGTGCAAATAGACGGCCCTTCAGAAATGCTTGAGCAATGACTGACTCTCCCTGGGAAATGATGCAGGACTTGACCCCTTTCTCAACAAAGAATTCAACCTACATTCTATGGTTAAGAAGTTGACTTACAGACAAAAGATTTGAAGTCAAACCTGGAACATAGAGCACCTTTGTGAGTGTACATCTTCGTGTTCCAAGAGGAATGATGACATCACCAATCCTCGCCGCAATATACTCTTGATTGTCTCATAATGGTGATCTGATCTCCAAAGGGGCGGTCACTCGAGTATGGAACAACTTCTTGTTGCCGCTACCATGTGTTCACGGGCACTGATCAATCAACCGACATCTTCCGACGGCCGCTAAGTATGTGAGACTAGAACAATGTCGAATGAGTCGTATTCCGTACCTCTTCATCGAAGGTGACATCCTGTTGAGCAGCAATGTGGCCCTTCGCCTCCGACACGGCATGCCATCGGGATTTCTTGGAATATCCTCGGCCAGAAGTGCTCTCTTCGCCAGAATTTCCATACTTGCGACCGTTGTAATAACAGTTCGCAGTCATGTGCGTATCCGTGGAGTAAATGTGGCACCACCGATCCGCCTTGTGATTATGCTGCTTCTGGGGTGGCCGTGGTGGCCGCGCATGAAGATGGCTCACTGAGCATGTTGCTTCGATTCTGGGGCAGATGCCCTTCCGAGGCTTATGTTTTTGCCTCGTGATGAGAGCCTTGTCTTCAAAGGCTTCTTGTACATTTTGCATGGCTTCTTCCTACTGGAGATAATTCACTGTGGTTGAAAACTCACCTCCTATTGAGTGATTGTCAACGTGGTGATCGGTGTCTCAAACCGGGAAGGAAGAGCTCACAGGTGACCGGGACTAAAGAACTTGTCATCCACTGGTTCACCGAGTGCAGAGAGTTCTCGCACGTAACTCAGCCTACACGCCGTAAAAGGCTTCTACTAACTCACCATCATGCATACTCATCGTTATGAAGCTTTGTCTCAAGTCAACTTTGTTGTCGATTCTTAGCTTCGTAGATGGTACACAATGCGCTCCATGCCTCGAGAAGAAGCATTTGCTTCCCGAATGTATGGCTGCACCTCATCGTAAAGACTCGGGGTGATGAGCATTAGCACTTTCGAATCAGCCTTTTCATATTTTTCCAACAGATCATCGTCTGTGGGAGGGGCGTCTTTGCCAGAAACGATCCCCAAAGATCTTCGAATTGAAGAATCGTCCGCATTTTGGTTTTCCATGCGGTGAAATTTGGCCCTTTCAAGAGTTGGGCATCAGATAGCAATATTTTTGGAGCAGACATTTTCAAAACTCAAAAATGTATTTTATTTATTTCTTTATTTTCAAAAATGGCTACAATGCTTACCAAGGAATCTGTCCCCGAAGATGGGCTCTATAGGCTCAAAGAAGACGTCAACGCTCCCGTGGGCATTCTATTTCGCGTTCGCCATCTCGCATCATAACCATGTTCAAGTTCTCGCATGAATCCTCCGTTCTTAACATCAAACGTCAAACCAAAAATATTCCAACAGTCCTCGGCACACAATCTCGTCAAAGAGAATGTTCCCAGTGTTGTGTAGCTCGTTGACCAAGGAAAAGAACAGCCCAGTGGTGTCTTCGTTGTCACTCAATGCCCAAATATTTGGTGCATTGCTCGCGGTGCTTTGTGCATCGAAATTTGAGACATACGCGCACACACAGCTTTGCAATTTCCCGGCTTTGCTTACACATACAGGGGTTTGGATGGTCTTTCACGTGGTTCTACAGGCAGTATGATTCTTCTTGTCTTCCACGCTCCAAGGACAGCACACAGCTTGCTGTTCCTCCATGCACAGCCACAGCTTGTTGTTCCTCCACGCACAGCCACAGCTTCCTCGCAGGCAGAGTTCACGCACGGGTTCTGAATCTCCACGCACAGCAAGCAACTTCCTCGCAGGCAGAGTTCACGCACGGGTTCTGAATCTTCACGCACAGCAAGCAAAGATCTTTCACGCTCAGCGGCTCCTCCAACTGTCCCTCCACGCACTGCAATCCATGCGGGGTTCCTTGGTCGCCTCTCCACACGTTTCTGAGTGTCAAACAAAAACGCCACGCAAAATGCACGCACGCAACAGTCTTTCCCTTCCACACAGCAGCAGAGGACGAAGACGCACCAGAAACTCCCACGCACAGGTTCTGAATCTCCACGCCACGCACAAAGACACAAAGAAATACGCCACGAAATGTTTTCTTTCCACGCAACAATAGAACACAGTCAAGTTTCGCTGGTTGCTTCTTCACGCACCGATCAACGCCGCTCTCCTCCACGCATAACAAAACCCACTCCGATACCAATGATAGAGCTCTAAAATATATTTTGGAGCTCTATCGATCTTTCATGGGTGGCGGCGTATGTCTTTACAAAGGGTTAAGCCTAGGTATATGCCCACCCCGATTTTTGGTGAAAAATTCCTTATAATGATCATTTAGTGTCTCCGTCGAGGAGTGTTTATTTGGAATTCGTAAATGAAGCTTTAGGTTTTTCCTTTGGTATATTTTGTTTCACAAATTTTGGTTCTTCCTTTTGTATATGCGAAGCTAAACTTGCTAATTGACCAGTGAGGGCTTGGACCTATTGTTCAAACGTAACCTCTTTAATATGTATTTCATGACAATCTGCATTAGGAGGAGGTTGTGCATGGATAACAAGTTCTTCATGGTCTTCGCAACAAATTTTAATAGGAGGAAAATGATAGTATTCATTATTTTCAAAGGTACTTCTTCATTATTTTGTCGTGCAGAAGTAGAGGCGTGACTGGGTTTAATATGTCATCTATATGGCGATGAGGACGTTCCACTTCCTCTTCCCCTCAAACCATTCTGGCAATGAGAGAAGGGTCCACTGTGGTAGGTAACCTAGCTCCTAGTTCCATAACATGCATAAGAACCACATGTTTTTTTGAAAAATTTAATCATCAAAATTGGCGGGAGGACACTCTATATTCATACGAGGAGACTCTTCCATTCCACCACTATGTTCAACCACGATATTATCCTATAAAAGAGAGTTGTCACCTCCAAATATATTGGTTCCTAATCTTCGAGATCCCATCCTCATAGTAGGAATACTTGAGATAGGAAATACGACGTGAATAATTTCCACTTAGGTTTACTAAAAAGGGATCTTAGTCAAATTTGTGCAACGCAACGACCCTAAGTTGTTAAAACAAAGTGACTATAGAATACCCACAAAGTTGATAGGAGAAAATGAACGTACGGATTAAACAATAACGAATAAGCTACCCTAGCAAGGTAATATATGACAAAAACATTCCTTAGAATAATACAATGATGTACAACACTCAAAATTTAGTTACACCAAATAATTTATTCTCTAAGATTTTGTCTAGATAGGTTTGCAACCAAATAGTGACAACACAACATCACCAGCTAGGTCAAGTGTTCAACAAAAAATGCCTAAACAATAAGAGAATGTTGATGTGATCTTCTAACAAGATATACTAAAAACCAGCTTTCTAAATACTAACAAAGTCCAAGTCTCGTAAAATGGATGATAATAATGTGAGCAGAACGAACGACACTATTTGGACACGTGAACCAAGCTTTCGAAAGAAATATTTCTAGTGTCAAAATGATGTTATTGTGATGCTAACATTGTATTCTCAAAACTCACAAAACTCAAGACAAAGTTAGGATGTAAAAACTACATCTAAGTATAACAAGAAATTGTTATGCGTGCGAACAAAGTAACTCTACAATATAGAGATTTAGGCCTAATTTCACAATGGAAATAAGATGTAAATATCTCAATTGTATGGCTACAATGTGGGCAGCGTAAAAACTCAAAAGAAGAAAAGGATGAAATCACCTAACTACAATGATAATAAGTCTCAAATATGGGTTTTTGAGACAAGGGGGCCTACTATTTTGTGAGTATGTACCATGCACACTTTCAACACTTGCACTCCGGAATTGCAACCTTGTCACACAAGTAGAATACAAAAGTGGTGGACACGCGATATCTAGTGGTATACGTATATGTTGTTTCCTTTTGTCCAAAAAATGGGAAATAAGAAAACAAGGGTGTAGTCCAAGTGGTGTTGAAATAAACTTGGTGTTATTTTGGCAGAGTTTTGCCTTGTCTTAGGACAAGTGAAAACTAGGACAAAATCAAACTAAGTAGATTTCGTGATTAAAATCATACAATTTCAACTTTAATATTATTTCCTTATTCGAAAAACAAAATTTTGAATCTAACAAAGTCATCACTTTGTGAGAGCTCTCAAGTATACTATCTAAGACAAAAACAATGGCTCCAAGCCACCAAGCTTCGTAGGTGGTTCTCTCTCTAGGTGTCACAAGTTATCTAGAGCGAACTTGATTTACAAAATTTTCCTAAGGAGTATCTCGACTTTAATTCACCCCCTTTAGTATAATGATCACCGAAGTTCGCTTTAGTTATACTTTCACCGGGATCCCGATACGGATATATCTTTGACGTTTATCTCACCAAGGCGTACTAGACAAGTCAAGTGTGGATCACTTGCTTGTTTCATTCACAAGGTTCCTCTTGCGTGAACTACTTTAGGGTTCCTAGGACCACCCCCATTGTTTCAGCTTAAGGCTTATGCCAAAGGGGTTATGTCCTAGTTGAGTGGACGAGTTGTAGCTCTTAACCGAAACCTGTAAATACAATGTGATGATTGTGGTGTATTTTTTATCTTTTAGACTTAATGTGGTTTTTTTGTACTCCTTTTGGCAACCTACAATCACACATGTAGTTAGAAAATTGTTTAAGTCCTCCTTTCTTTGACTAGCGTTAGGTCCTTCACAACATGGTTAGTAGTTTTAAAATAGATTCACAATATCATAAGAAAATGGCAAATAAAAATGCTTGTAAATCAACTAACTACCATCAAACTTTGCAAAAAAAAGGTTTATTCCCAATTAATCCAAGTGCTTCTTAATGAAAGACTAAAATTGCTTTTGATTCCCAAGATCACACTAGGTGCAAGGGAAGAGCATACACAAATTTTAGTCTTAATTTCTTTATTGAGTGAAAAGCTCTTAGACTAAAGATTAAGCACATACAAAAAGATGAAGGTTTATTCTCCTAAGAAAAAAATGAATTATAATTGTTCCTACTTACTCCCAAGAAGCAAAAAGAATGGTTTAGAGGTGCTTTTGGTTCTCAAGATCACATTAGCTACAATAGAAGAGCATACACAAGTTACATTCCCATTGATTTCATCGATGCTTTCAATAAGTGGCCATGGGGCACCTTGAGGAAGGGGTCGAATTTCTCCATTTAGACCAAGCTGAACATAGCGGAGTACTCCAAATGCGGATTGCACGGCGGACATTAAGGACTCAAGCCCACCCCCATGTGCCACTTAGAGAAAGTGTTCCTCCACCACTCCAGCCATAGCTATGGTATAATAAAAGTGTTTACCGTCCAAAGTTCGTTGATGGGGTCCGGGTGGAGTGGTTAATATGGATGGTTGTATTCGGCTCCACCTGTGTTCAAATTTCTCTTATGCACGATCTTTTTTTCGGGGTGGGAATGTCTCGAGGTGGCATGGCTGGTAGGCTGATTTAACAGAGGTGGATTCTCGCTCGAGATTTCTTGCGCTTTAAGTGTGTTCAAGTGTGGTGGATCTAGTTCACTAATTTTTGAGCTTAAATGCTATATCTTGACTGAATGTACTTTGGTTCATAGCTTTCGATCAAAACTGTTTATCTATCTAAAAAAACATAAATAAACCTAGTATAATTATATGATAGAATTGAAACTACAGAGAAAAGTGCAATAGTTAATAGATTATAGTATCTCTATAATTACAATATACAAAGAAGATATTATCAAATTCAATAATTAATTATTATTAACAAGTTAATAACTTGATAAAAATCTCAATTTACCAATCATTTCAGCTTTATGCAACATGAAATATATAGTGTAATATATCATCTAACTTAAAGCCCAAATTACAAGCTATATTTACAACCAAATTAATGGAAGTAATATCCGCAAAATTATTTTTCAATACATTTACTTAAATGAAACTAACATTTCATTTAATATAATTAAAACAATGTTAAATTATTTTATTCCTCCTTTTTTAAATACATGGTAGAACTCTCGATCTTACACTCACAAAAAAAAGAGATGATCTCTTCATTCAGATAATGTTTAGTTAAAAGGATTTCACATCATACTCGTATTTTTTCTTTTTAAAATCTTATGTTTTTTCCTTAGAATGCATCTCAAAATATGTATTGTTTAAATATATTTTTCCTTCCACAATATCAAATGAAAATTTTAATGTAATGTGATGGGTTGATTAAGTTAATATATATACCAAGAAAATTGAAATTCTTGATTGAGTCACATCTCCCAATCTATAAATACAAAGAATAGATTCATAACAAAGCCATGAAATGAATCTCTTAGAAAGGTCTTTAAAATTACAAACCAAGCTAGAATTCTTTGAAAGGTGAATTTTGCATTGTAAAGAATATCCTACAAGAAAATTAATAAATCATATAGAGAAAGGGAAAAAACATTGAAATGAAAATTGATATTAAAAAGACATTTAATCGTTATATTCAACATTTTCTTGACCAAGGAGACAACACAATAATTTTCCGAAATAATGTCTCTCCTACACATTTATAAAAGTAATACCGAAATATCAACCAATGTAAAATTAATAGTTCTTACAAGATGGTGCCACAATTTCATTTGTATACCATAAATATAATAGGTGGTATAAGCATTGTTATGAAAACAAATTCATTTCTAGATTTGTCCTTAGAAGATGGTGCCACAATTTCAAATCGATGGGAAATGATCAACCAAAGAAATGCATTTACAAAGTTGCTTGTGTGGAATAAGTATTTTTGGTTCATCAATTTGGGTAGATACACGATTTCCAACATGATCTCTCTTACTAATTACACTCATAATTGTAAGAACAAGTGTATCGAGTGTATCAAGTGAGGTTTGTGTTGACCGAGAACCCGTGTAATGGGTAGGCACTATGGAACAAGGTGAAAAGAAAGATGAGAAACAAAACACGTAAATTAGGGTGTGAGATTGCGAGACCAAGTACAAAATTAATACACATGTATTCCAAAATGTGCTATTCCGATCTATATTTGTAAGAAAGTAAAATTTACTTCCGATAATATAAACACATACCTATACACATGACGGATAGACATAATCTATTTATTACAATAAAATGTTTTGTCTTATATACTATATTTCTCAATTAGCTTAATGAAAACAGATGTTAAGAGACTCGTGAAGACATTTTCCAATTAAAGAAGAACCTTTTTGAGGCACAAATCCAATGATATTAGAGTATTGGGAAGAAATGAGTATAGTCCGGTCTATAATTACATTGGAAAGAAATATATAAATATCAAACAAATCTGTTATTAATTAGAATTCATGAACTTGTAACACCAATCTATGATATTTTTCAAAATCACACACACATATAATAGTTCACTCAGTAAGCGAAAGCACATATAATAATTTCTTGTGAGTGGAATAGACAAAGTAATGAGGATCAAGAACTTGATTCTCAAATGTCTCGTCTAAGACTTATTTAGGACATATTGAATATTATAATTTACCATGGATTTCCATTCCAAGAAATTACGTATATATCATTTTAAGCAAAGACTGGGATAACAACAAATGGGCTTTGCAAGGATAGTGAAGGCATGAGTTATCAATCACAAAGAAGAGCATATTTGTGTGTATGCTATCCTTTCATGTGCCGCCACACCTTCACATGCAACAAAGAAACCAATTATAACAAGCTCTCTACTTAATATGATAATATTTAATAAAAACAACATTATAAACAAATTGCATATAATAAGTTTAAATTAAAAACCTTGAAAGGTGAAATCATGGGGAGATGCAGATGGTTGAGTAAGAAGCACGGTGGTAAGTAGAAGTAGCGCTTGAGAGGAAGGATATTAATAAAACTCGCCAGCTTAGTTGCATGCTGCCATCTCAATGCAAAAGACTCATCATCCCTCCAAGTTATAAAGAAATTAGGGCGATTTGAGTTTATGTTTAATGAATTTCAAGGGCATTGTATTTGGCGGATGGATTAATGTTCTATCGTATGAGGGAATCGAATATGTTTCTTGTCTTGCATTGACCGAAAAATTAAAAGGGATATTTTAATTTAGATTTTAAGGGGATATTTCTTGTCTTGATTGACCGAAAACTTTAGAAAATGATGCCTCTACTCCCTACTCGACTTGGAATCTAGTAATGGATTATCCTTCACAAGTTTTTAATCATTTTCAATAGCTATTTGTACTTTTTAAATGACCATAATTTATTTTTTAATTTTTATTCATATTAATATGCCATTCAACATTTTACATATTTGTGTTGTAGGCTAATATAGGTGACCTTCCCTAGATAATGGTGGCTTGTATTGTTATACTATAATTTCATTTGATTTAATTGGAAATTTATAAGATGATGTTTCATAAAAATTGGTTGGGTTGTGTTATCCGAAAATCATTCATGGTGGACAGATCTATGGATAGACGAGCCAACAAAGTGTTGGCAGGCTTAGCCCTCTTTGAGACAAAGAAAGCGAAACTGGTTTATTGCTATTTCTACTAGCAGGAACCTATGCAAGTCTCACAGATTCCGCCTTCGGGGGTTGGGATCTCATCCCAGTAGAGTGTTTCAGGCTGCGAAAAGAAAGGAATGAAAGAAGGAAAAGAGAAAGAACAGATCCGAAGGAAGAAAAGAAATGAATTCCAAAGCAGAAAGGTCAGAAGATTTATGTTTTTAGTTTGGTAGTAAACAGAGCCAAACCTACTTGCATAAATAAACAAAGCAATACTGATAAACAAATGACGGAAAAGTAGATATGAATCCAACAGATTAAACACATACGTATCTAACGTAAGAAAGATCTAATGTATAACACAAATGTATATTGAGCACAAAGTCCGAATAATTGTATTACTGTTTTTTTCACATAAGAAAGCTCAAAGTCTTTCTCTCCTCACTTCTATTTCTATCTAAAAAATGTTCACCTCCTGAATACAACAAGTATTCTTGTATTTATAGAAGATGAGAGAGAGAGACAAGGCAAAATGGAGCCAACCACTTATTTACAAGATATTTACAAAATATCCAAAAGTCATGTTGACTTTGACAACTTGGATGGATGACATCATCCCATGATGCAACATGGATGATGTCATCATTTGTGCCAACTTACTTCAGATATTACGAAAAGAAAGTCGGAGAATAGAGAGGAGAAGAAGAAGAAGAAGAAGAAGAGGAAGCTATTCATCATCATCATCCTGTGGCCTAAAAGGAGTCGCCTGTTTCTGATGCTGATCAGGAGATGAGATGTGGAACTGAGCGCGGTATTCCAAGAACTTGCTGATCATCGGCCCAAATTGATCCTGTGATGGATCCTTGTGCCGTTCACTGATTGCTTCGCAAGTTTCCCGCTCATCTATGAGCTTTTCTGGGATCTTGGAATAGTCTTTACCCGCCTCGATTAGGGACCCGATGAAGTCTCTACAGGCCAGTAGGTTGTTGATGGATTCGATGTCGAACGTGACTTCTGGCCCTGTCCCTTGAGAAGCTACCTCCTTGAAAATCCGGATAGTGTCATCAGCTGATCTCAAGGTAAGGGAAGGAGTGAGCAACCCTGGAGTCATAGATAAAACAATTTTCTCCATTTGATGCATCGCATCCAGGGCCTCTTCCTTTACCTTGTCTATCTTTTCCAGAACAAATTCTAGCTGATCTATCCGATAGTCCAGAGTGGACATAGTTTTATTGAGGGCCCTTGGGTGGCCGAAGACTCCGAACTTAACCAGATCTTCGACTGAACAATCGAACATTTGTTGGAAGGCTTCGTGCTGGAGTCTAGCATGCTCTAATTCTTCTGATATCGGGCCTGCTAATGCTTGGAGTTCCTTATTCGCCTTCTCGATGTTCAGGTATAAACTGATATATTCGCGATTACTTTTTCACTATCTTTGAGGATCCGGCCCTCCAAGTAGAAACAAATGACCATACCTTGCTCGCCGATTTTTGAATACTCATTAATCTTCTCCCGACTGAGCAGCTCAGAGTCTCGGTGGTAGTCAGGGGAGGTGCACTTCCCATCTTCTCGTAAGGCTTGAAGGTATACTTGTTCTCGCTCCTTTAGTAGCCTTTTCTCCTTTTTGTTTCTGAAGCTTTTCAGAGAGTGCATCAACTCGGAAAGAGCTTCCCCGAGACTTTCTCGAGGATGTCCCCATCAGTGACTTGGGTCACCGTGAAATCTGCCGGAGACAGATCTTCTTTCTCTTTGTGGGATCGGGTAGGCTATTTCCATAACCTCTCACCGCAGCGCTTTGGAGAAGCGTGTAACCGGCTTGTGCTTCTTTGCTCCTTTAGCCGGAATGATCAAAAGTCCATCTGAGCGATGGGGACTTTCCTCTTTGTTGGCTTAGCCGAGAGATCCAAGCTGGTCCTATGAAGAAGGACCAGAGAGGGGGAGGCAAAGAACGGTAGAAGAGGGGAAAACGTGGAGACACGCGGCGGCGGATCGAAAGAATAGCCGAGGAAGTGCCCACGGAGAAAGGGAAACCGCAACCGTAGAAGATATAGGAAGGGAAGGGAGCTCTGAGATGAGGGAAGAAATGGAAGAAGACAAATCAGCAAGGAGGAGAAGATAGATGAAGAGGCGGGGAAAGAGTAGAAGAAGGGGCAGGACACAACCAAAGGAGTGGTTGCTTGAGTCACTCGAGGAGGGAAGGAAGAGAAGAAGAAGGGATAGAAGGGACCTCTGGTTGTAGCGACGCCGACATCCCGGGTGGATGGGCGTATAGGACTATCCTCTCACAATTCTTTCTCCGGCGAATCCAGAGTTATTACTTGTTCAGCTCAAGGAAGAGGACTTTCAGGGGCTTCCTCCCGAATGGTGCTAGGTTCACCTTCTGTACCTTTGCCTTTCAAAGCAGCTTCTTTGTCCTCGAGGTGCGTTGCCCAAAGGGGAAGTCGTGAAATCTACCCCGAGGTAGATTAGTCCGCTCATGCGGCACCAATGCTCCGTTCTCCGCATAGTTTCTTTTACCCTCTCCTCAATTGTTTGAGGAGCCTTGCTTCACAATGTCCGAAGGGCCAATCATCCCCTTCTCGTGTCATTATACACTTTGTCTACTTCGCCTTCCGTGGTTTGGAAGCCTTTTTGGACAATGGCCACTCCGTATTGATGATTTCCGTTAATGCCAAGCGAGAGTGATCCTTTCTTCTCGAGTTCTACCTCATGGAGAACGCCAATGTAGATATCCTCAACTGAGGGACATGAATCGATCAAGCTTAGCCCTTGTAGATAGCCCTAGGGTCGAATGTAGGCCTTGGCTGGGAAATCATGCTTTAGGTTGAGCAATTCTAGCTCAAAGCAAACATCTCCTTCACCTTGTGATAGCCGGGAGCATGTGTAACGGCCTCACTGTGAGGGGGAAAGGAGTTCCGCCCTTCTTTCTCTTGAGGCACTTTTCATGGTATGTGACGAGCTGTCTTGACAGTTCCAATAAAATCAGCTTTGGTCCAGCATACCTTGGTAGCCTGGTTGGCTCTCCCAAAAAGTCAGCAGCCCTTAGATAGGTGAACGTGGGAAATTGGGTGAACAAGGCTCCCCATTTCTCTGTGACTGCCACTATGTTCTTTGTCGTCCGGCTATGAGTCAAATTTGGCCGCAACATGCACATGATGTGATAGAAGAAAACATCATTGATTTTAGCAAATTGAGGGATACTATTCTCTAGTCTCAGCTCTGGATAGTAATCAAATATCTTGGCCTGAGGCCATACTCCACTTCGCCGAGCCCTGGGTAATCCTCGCCGATGCCGCAGCAGTAGACTACATAGGAGTTCATATGAAATACTCCAGCCAGGCAAGTCATTGTAGCCGCCGTAGATGGTGTCATTGATTATTTCACCCCAGCAAAAGCGCTGATCGGGCAAATTCTTATTCATTGTTTCTAGGTACCGCAGCATCCACTTATGGAAATAGTGGGCATCTGAAAGCCCGAAGACTCTGCTCAAGAAGGTGATAGAATCACCGAGTTCCTCCGAGAAATCACTTCGGGGGATAGTCCGAGGCCACCGGTCACTACCTTCTTATTCTTTAGGTAGACCTCATTCATTAACCGCATGCACCGCCTTCGTTGTCTTCCCGTGCCTCGATGCATTCCTCGTTGGCTAACAACCACGTAGTTCCTGGTGGTGAGGAATGCCAAGCATCAACTCAAAATGGCGGGCAAAGTGAGGTTTATGACTACTTCGCCTTGCTATTCTCGACACATCTCGTGTCTTTGTTGAAGGATCAGGTGCAACAACCATCATAAACTCGTTATTCACAATACCGATAGGATTCCTCCGGCAAAGCGCAGGCACCGCTATTAGCTTTGTCCATCCATGGACTTCAGAACCTTTTGAGTTCTAAGCCGTAACTCATCCATGTCAATGTGACCCAATTCAGAGTCCCGGACATCCATACTGCACTCAGCCTGTGATTCGGGCATCCTGACCTCTCGATATTTGTATTTCATTTCTTCTTCTGTTAGCTTTGCCTTTCCTCTTGGTTTGGTGGGCTTCTTGCTTGACGTAGACATGTGTTCTTTCGAGCTCAGCTGCTGATCTGCACGAAGAAGAAGAGAGACCCAATCCAAAAAGGTTGAATTAGTCATTTGATCTTCCATTGGAAAGCTTAGCAGGAGGAGTTAGAGATTTAAAGGCTCAGGGCGCAGGAAAAATACAATTGGCAGGCCAAATAGATAAGGCGCGCAAGAAAGGAATGTTGCAGAGGTTATATTGGCGCCAAAAGCGCATGGCGCATGGATGAAGCAGGTTGCATTTTATAACAGGGCGCACAGGAAATGCGTGTTACATTGGGGTTCGATGCGCCTGTGGCGCATGGAAAGATTGTGTAACATGGACGAATGATGCGCCAAAGGAATATAGCGCGGCGCATGGAGGGTTTACACAACATCATGTTATCAGATCGGAGGGTGCGCCAAATACTACGTAATCTTTATACTTGCGCGAAAAGGCTTTTGTTGCATCGAAACTGGTGCGCTCTTTGGCGCATGGAAACATTATGCAAAGATGGACAAAGGGTGCGCCAAGGCTTTTAAGGAGGCGCGGGTTTTACACTTGAGCATGCAAAGGGGGCGCGCTCGGGCGCATGATTTCAAACCGCAGCAGATGGAAAGGGGCGCCATTAGGCGCGGATTTTGAAAGTGTTGCATGGTGTGTGAGTGCGCCGAGGGGCGCGACTGTCTTTATTGCAACATGACGCAACAGTGCGCCATGGAAAACACTTTTCAACTCTATCTTCCACTCGAAAGGATGCTTGGTATAACAAGGTTTTATAAAAAGATCACAGACCAAGCTAATGCAAAACCACCCCCCTTTTTCCAACAAATCCGGAAAGAGGGAGGGAGAGGAGGAAGAAAACACAAACTTGACAGGATAGGGGAGAAACAAGCCCAACATATTTCATTTTTAAAAACCGACTAGCCACTAGAGAAACAGACTACGCAAGCAACAATCGACTGCATAAAGAAATAAGCTTAAAGGAGAGAAAACACAAGCCAAGAACGTGAAAGCATTCAAAACAAACCAGAGAACCACCTACCTCGAATATATATTGAAAATTTGTGGCGAGTGGGTCCACAGAGCAATGACAGCGACAGAGCAGAGCTGACAAATCCAGAGCGATCACGTGCTTGGCGAAATGGGATGAAAATGACATGGCGGGCACTGGTATTTATAGAAAAACCTGTCATTAATGCGCCACCAACCTTTTGAAATGGCGCATGGAAAATGCTGTCGACAAGGGAAAGCGTGCGCCCTTTGGCGCATGGAAGGAAATGGCAACAGAAGAATGAGCGCGCCTTTGGCGCACCAAATTCGTTGTCGACATGAAGTTATGTGCGCCCTTTGGCGCACCAAAACTTGGTGTAACATAGATTACGTGCGCCCTTTGGCGCACCGAGAAGCGTGCTAACATGGAAAACCATGCGCCAAAGGCTTTTAAGGGGGCGCATCAAAATTATGTTTTACAAGGAAAATTCAGGCGCCCAGCCAAAAAAGGCTCAAAGAGACTAAGTTCGAAAACTAGATTTCCCAGGGAGGGATTTTACGACGTTTCGAACGCGAAGGATCCCTAACGAGGGATCGAAACAAAATTTTCGGTATGGTTATCGGTAAAATTGCCCTTGTCAATTTTACGGATAACAAAGTTGTTACACGTAATGGCTTGCCTATCTTAAACAACATTTGGTCTATATTTATTAAGAGAGATTTTATATATTTGTATTCGGTTCTTTTCAAGAAAATTTTTGATGTGCGTCACAAATTTTAAAATATTTTCTTTAATGCATTTTTAAGATTAGATAATACCCTTGTGTTGTTATGCCAAAAACTTCAATCAAATGTCTTGTTGTTTTATTGTTCAAGATGTTTTTACTTGTTTCACTTCAAATCTGATATGCACTTGTTACCTTAGTCACTATAGACTCATTTATTACTCACATTATTATATTTCTTTTAAATATTTTTACATATCAGCATTAAATGCTTCACTTATATTCTTTATTGTTGCATTGTTTCTTCTCTTATTTGTATTGTTCTCAACCCTAAAGTATGCATCACATGACACATTCGCTCATTTTCATCATTTCAACAAATAATTAACATCATTTTATATGGTTTTTTAATACAATGCATAGTTCCATACACATTTGGCATGACGTCTAGCTATAAGTTTTGTCATTTCATCTTCCATAGGTTCTAATATCTTCTCATATATTTCCATAAAATACTTTGATATTAGATCAATTATCTTAAATTGAGGCGTCGGCCTAGAAGAAACATCATTTCTTAAACGTGTTGGTGTTATTGCTCGAACCATATAAGGGGGATGCATGATTAAGTTAACATCAAACTCTACATAGCTAGATAATTCCACTTCATTTAGAATGAGTTCAATCATGGTCATTATGTTATGATATTCATCATCATCATACAAATTTATTTTATCATCATACTACTTTTCCGACTTGGAATTATATATATATATAGAAAAATTAGGAAAAAATATTCTCAATAACTTTCAACATTTGTTGCAGTCTTTTATGTGATTTCATAAAAAAATCATTTTTTTGCTCCAAAAAAAGTTTTTTACACATGCACTTTTTTTATGTTTTCACAAAAATTCATTGTCTAATTATCAAATATAATTAAATTTTACACATTTATCTCATCTAGAAATTGTAAAATGTATGTCTAAATATCTCTAAAAGTCTCTCCAAATTCAAATAATGTTGTTTTTTTTTGGGAAAAAAGCCACCACTATTTATCCCACCTACCCCTCGTCAGAATATGAAACATGAAATTTCTAACTAAATGAAAAATAAAATCATACCTTTGGAATGACAAGTTCTTGTAGACTAGGCATTACCCTCTCAAGGTTTATTTTGATTTGTTTGGATTTAATGGCTACAATATTATTTTTTATTACTTATTTTTTAATATGAGATGTTGAGACATGTAAGGCATTGTAATATGCCCTCAAATATCGAGAAGAACAAGAATAGGTATTATAATATGCCTCCAAATTTGAGGGGACTTCAAGGTAGGCATCATAAGCTGCCCTCGAGAGTATTCCATGTAATCCTATAATAAACTCTAATCTACAAAATATCGTACCTGAAAATGATAATTTCATGAATGGATGTTAAGTTAATTATGCATGTGAGCTCCCGTATAATGGGGTAGATTGGAGGAATTCATCAAAATAATTTTTTATGGTGTAGTAAAACGAAATCTAGACCCGACAGAAGTATCTAGATGTGTTTTTAGATAAACAAAGTGGGATAGTTGGTTTTAATTTTTGGAACAATATTAGCATTGATAACAAGAACAAGAAATGGCCTCATTGAAAGTTTTTGTGGTAGCCACGTTGAGAGGATGGAAACGCCACCTTGTTGAAAGCGATGAATAGATTTTAATTAATGGATGAAAAGGAACAAGATCAATCTAAAAAGAAGAAGCTCAACGGCTTATGGCCCAGGGCCTTTGAGGAGGTGAGAATTGTACGATAAAAGGTTAGGGTGCCAACAAAGTGAGGGGAAACAAATTTAACTATATTTGTTGTCGGTTATTTTTTAGAATTCAATATTAAAACAATTTCTTTAAAGATTTAATACTAATTGACTTAATAACATAACTTATATGTATATACGTGTATAAAAGTATTACATTTTTTTTGTAAATAAAAGTAAGTACAATATTGTTATCCATGTTCCAACTCCAAATTATGCAGTGCATAATTGTTTCAATGAAAATCTTCTTGTATATTTAATTATGTCATTAGTGTAACTAGTAGTGGAGATTATAATTGAAAAAAAAGAAGTATTTAATTCTTTATTCTTAATTTTTTGGGGGAATGTCTATAATTTTTATGGAGGAATTGATAGGCGTAGTCCAAATATCACTCTTTCAAAACTATAGGAGTTACGAAGGTATTTGTATTGTTTTACAAAATAATGGTGATGTGTTCATGTTTGAGTCCCATCAACCTCTTGATGTTAGTAAGTTGGGTGTGCAAGCATATTTGTAGATCTCCTATGATCAATTATATCCATCCATGGAATATTTCTTGCCTTCTATGATAATTTTATAGGATAATTTTGTTCTTATTATATACCAGCTTTCTCTAAATTTGCTAATTATTATGACCATGACGCAAATTTCAAAATACGAGAATGCGGGAAGCTTAAATTATTTATTTACTTGGTGGGAAATAATTCTTAATTGAAATTGTGAGAAGGGTGTCCACTCCAATTATTGTCTAGGCACTCCTAACGTTTAATCCTCGCTCTAGTCCTATCTTCATGTGGAGTTTCATATCCCTATTGGACCACCAATTTACGTGACAAGTCAAGGAATCAATAGTTTTTCCAATGTCATTTTTAATAAGGATAGAATGTATCTAGGGATATAGCATAGATAGATTAGGCATACACACGATATCAATTTCCCTTGTATGATTAATCACCTACTATCCAATAGAAGGTGATGCTTCAATTTCTAATTAACCACATAAGGAGCATTTGATCGACAGTATGTCTAATCATTCCTTTATGTAGTATGAGGTTTGATGATCTAATTAAAAATTGGTGGCTTGAAAAAGAGAGAGAATCCTTATTATAACATCATTGATCTTGTAGCTCGTGGTTTTACTCACTCTTGAGTGCATTTGGGGAAGTGTAGCCTTGTGAACTATACAAGTAGCTTCATATTTTCTAACCGCCTCACCTAAGAAGATGAGTTTGGATGTTAGGGATGGAATCATGATCAAGGACGATGTAGAACATGGAAATATAGAATGCTAGGAGGGATGGAGAAGATGGGGAAAAGAGGAAGGAACTCGTGACAAGAGAAGATGCGGGAATTACTTTTGTTGATTTCCTTGACAAGGAAATTAAGAACCCAAAAATAAGAGCTTGGTTGGGTTGGGTGTGACAAGAGCCAAGGGGTTTGATGAGTTTGATGATATAGGGTTGGGAAATCATATGTGAGCCATAATATTGGATCCAAAGAAATATTTGGGTAGAAGGATTGTATTTGAAATAGCCCAATTTATGAGAGGGAAAACATTTTTTCTAATTTTGTTGGCCAATTCTTCTCATGCCAAGACCATGTAGGACTAGAGATTACAATGATAAGATCCAACGATGAATCGTCTACCGATAATCATTCTCATGTCCCTTTTTTGGATGTTGATTTTCGAAGACCTTAACTTATTCTCTCCCGTGGGTCTAAGGAGAAAAGCAAGGGAAGATCCGAATTACATTTTTATTGTTTTTAGGTTGTTGTTTTCATTTATTATATTTTATCCTATTGATAATCTTGGGGTCCAATAGAGGAACTTAAGTAGTTAATCAATAAAGGTATTATGAGCATGTAGGTTAGACATACAATTTGAATAATTAAAAGCACTTACCTTAAGGGGTCACCATCATTTTTATGTTATTAATGGTGATTATTCATATCTTGGACAATACCCCTTGGGTTAAGGACCTCATCCAAGGACGAAAACCCTTGGTTGGGAAACTTGTGAAGGATGAAAACCCTTCATGAGGTTTTTGGTGTGCAAGCTAATTTGAATGGTAATAAAGTATCTTTCTCTTGCATGTTTGGTGTCTTTGGTGTAGTTTTATATTTTTAGAGTGGAGAAACCTACCTTGGATTGGAAATTTGGTATTTGTGATACTAATTTGGAAAATCTGAAAGTACTATCTCATTCTTCATAATTTATAAGGCCAATATCTTGAGTTTCATGAATTTTGGAGCTTACTAAGTTGATTTGTGAATTTTTAAAGTAACATTGTAGACAAGGGTTTCGTTGAAATTCATATCTCCATATCTAGGTATTAAAAACAATATTTCTTTCATTATATGATTGTTTTTTATATATCATAATTTTAGAGACTTAAGTCGAGCTGATTGGAAGGGTTTTGAAGGCACGGTTGGGTTTGAAACCCCAAAGTAGGTCAAAGTGCCTTAGAAAAGGGTTTAATTTGCAGGTTTTATAGGTTCATAATAAAGCTCTATAATCTAATTTTTTAGATTTTGGTCATTTCCTAACTCCCCTAAAAAGGGACATTAGGAATCAAGACTATCCTTTTGGGGCACAAAGAGTTGGAGGTGACCATTGGGGTACAATAGAGATATCATAGTGTTTTATTGAGGATTCCAACAATGATGAAGATGCTCAACCATTTTGATGTCCCTCTTCTCACACCCCAGCTTGGTCATGGTAAGAAGGAAGTGGTGGTTTCAAAATATATTTTCATATGACTGGGAGTTTTATATGTAAATGGTGGTAAGGGCCTCTGTAATTTCCACAAACTGGCATATACTCTTCTTTATAACTACATCAAAAATAGGGAATGTTACCTTAAGACATTATAGATAGAAAGATAGGACCACATTCCTACATATTAGTTATAACTATATAGATTGTATTATTTTATGGTCTTGATGGTTTCTAGTTGTGTGATTTTTTCAATTCACGAAATCTATAGAAAGGATGGTTGTGTGAGATACTTTGCACGTTGGGCACGATGTATGAGATGCTAGAATGTTCACCATTGATAGATGGATTGACATGGTACACAAATTGTGGTTTTTCCTTACCCATATTACATTTCAATTCAATTGTGGCAATAGATGGTAACAAAACTTTATATGTATATTCACATTATGAGTATGAGCACACTTATACTTATGTGTCTTAAAGCACAGCACATTTGATGGAAGTATTTTTCTCACATACACTATGAAAAATTATTATACACATAATGGCATTGATGGATAGAGTGGGTGAAGGTAAGTGTGGATCTCATTATTCAAGGCAATGTACCCACTATCACATCAAATCCAACAAATCACTTGTATGTTTTACTATTAGAGGTCAAGTTATCTTTCGAGTCTAGTTTGTGTGAGATTCATAGAGAGGGGAAGAAATGACTACACCTTGATGGTATTAAATCATATTGTAACTAAACATGTGAAAAGGGGGAAGATGTATGTCCGAAAGCATGTATCCTTGCCTTAAAAGGTTCACTCAATGCAGTTACTAGAACATTATGGTTCAAAGTGGTGATCTTTGGTTGGATGGTATGGTTGAGGACATCGTGCTCATTCCAGAAAGTCCAATTTTATGAAAATCAGAGCTTGGAGTCAAAATTTATGACCGTTTGAAGTTTGGGAGGTCAAACTTTTACTTTTCTCTTCATCACGGCTATTTCGCAAACTCGGGTCCGCGTTCCTGATGTCCCAAACACATTCTTCCACGTCACCGATTCAGCCTCCTTGTCCTCGCACGTCCATCGTTGGCCGAGCCGTGAGGGCCATTGACTTCCGCATCGGCCGCATCCATTTAGCTTGGCTCCTTGTGCAGTGATTTTGCCTTTGCACGTCCCATGCATACTTTTGTCCCGACGATCCAAGACAAAAATCTCGAACCACCCGCAATAGACTAACTTCAAGGCAAAATTAGCCTTTCGTGTCCCGCGCATCGCGTCGTTCCAACTGCCTCCGGATCGCCCGCGACAAAAAGTTATGACTTCACCAATTCCCTTGTATTTTGGCCACAAACTTGGTATGACTTAACCTTGGTATGATCCGCACTTGTACGAACCACAACCTCCAGAACCACAATGCATTAAAACAAGCCCACAAATTCATTTTCTAGATTTTTTTATTTTTCCTAACTTCTTGGATTTTTTCCTTAGATGGGGAAGTTAGAGAGAAGCCAAGGGACCCCAAAAACACAATTTTGGGCCTTGAATCAATTCTACTTACTCAGATCAAGAATTTGGTACACGCTATCAAAATTACCTTGAGGGGTGAATTTAGGATAACAGATCTTCCAGGATATTCAAGATACACCGACTATTCTTGATATAGCAGATATGAAGGATACACAGGATATACCGTATACATAGGTTACTATCTTATCAGCAGCAAGAACTTCATATGGTATTTAAGAGGGATCACTTTATCTTGAGAGAGATAGGGCCTTTGCAGATGGGGACCAACTTGTGAGACAGAGCTACGGTAGGCCAAGATTGAGCTAGATCTGTGCCTTTTCAGAGCAAGATTGAATGATGCTAGATAGCCTACAGTAGCAGCAGAGAGAGATCAAGTTATAGTAGAGTGAGATCAGCTATGGGTGGAGCGATATCAGCTACTGTGTAGAGAGAGATCAACTACGAATAGAGTGACATCACCACAGACATAGCGGGGACCGAGTGATAACAGATAGCCTACAACTACAGGTAGAGCGAGATCATATTATGGCAGAGCGGTCACAACTATGGATAGAGATATCTAGCATTAGGGCATAGTGTGATACATCAGAGTAGGTGATACATCCTTGGGGATGCAATGATGATCGTCACGCATTACCGTAGTAGGTGAGACCACTTACTATAGGATGCAGTACTAAACAATTGTTCCACCCGATCGAAGAGTTCCCGAGTATATTCACATAATAGGTAACAGTCCCGATCCGATCCCATAGATCATCCCGATTAGTGCAATCTGTAGAGGGTCCTTTCAGACAAAGTGCCTCAAAGCAAAGCATGGGTCACCCACCTTAATGCAATTCAGCCTAATGCAGCTCCTTTTACTCATTTTTCACCTCGAATACCCCCATCTAGGAGTCTTCTTGGACTGGCATTCCTTGTGTGGGTGGGAGGCATGGTTGACTTTCTTATTGACATGTCAGATGTATTACTTTCTTTATGGTGTATTGCCTCGTGATGAAGGCATACTTTTATACGTATGTATGTATATTTTTTTATCATGCCTTGTGATGAAGGTAATTTTTTTGTATAAATGCCCATGATGACTTGTTATATTAGATGTATACGGAGAGGCTTATCTTTTTGATGATATATATGATGATAGATGGATTACCCATGTATAACATGTTGTATGAGATATCATGCTTAATCTATTTCTTTATGTTTGCATCACCTTTTAGATTCTAAGATAGTCTTAGCTGATATCATCTTGTACGTTAATGAGATACTTTGAGTAAAACATGTTTATAATTTTTATACTGGTGTGGGGGATAGATTTGTGATCATGTGCAACCCCTCTTGCCCCATTAGTGATACCGTAGTTGATGATTAGCTTTTAGTATTCATGTGTCATGTAGACTTAGCATATTTTTTTATATATGATGTATAGATGTGATGGATATGTGTGATATAAGGAAGAAATGATAACACAATGTAAAACTACAAATTAACAAGCACAAGTTTAAACAAATATAATCAAAGCGACACATTTATTTACAAGTATGCAATACAAAATGGACTCAATGCAATACATTACGTACTAAAGTGATATTCAATCTAAGTTAGCAAGTGAATTCAATTTAAAGCATATGATACAAAAATTTAATGCAACCAAAACCATACACACCAATAACTAAAAGTAAGCAAACTACTTTGCTTTGTTTTTGTGGGACATTTTTGGGACGTTTTTCGTTGTTTTTGGTCTTTCTTTCTAAGACAATTTTTACTCTTTTTGGAAGTTTTCTACGAAATGTTTTTTTAATGTTTTGGTTTTTCCAAGGAACATATTTGTATTTTTTGGGGATTTTCAAAATTTATACGAATGTTTTTGATGTTTTCTCAACAATTTTCCAAATTAAACGTGCAAGGAAATGAAAAACGTGGATGCCCCAATGTTAGATGGGATGTACAAGGGTAGAATGCCATGTGGTATATGTCAGAAGTGACGCTGCGAATTTTCCCCGGTGTGAAGTGGGCTCATTCAAATGTTAAATTTTTCTACACTCAAAAGGTTAAATTAGCCGGATCAAGGCAAAGAAGGATAGGATCACAAGGGACTCAGATGAAGGTAAATATCAACTTAGGGCAAAGTTTTCGTGCTCCTTGAACCTAGACTGCTTGTGAACAACGGACCCTCCCTTGGCGCCGGAAGCCGGTTTTCACCAAAGGACTTATCCAAAGTACCACCATTGTGTGGTTTTCAGTATTGGACATACATGTTTATTTGTCTTTTTCTTTTTCTATTTTTATACTTTTTTTGTTTTACTTTTCTTGGTATTCTACAAAGACCACATACTTAAGCATAGAAGCACTTAAAATTCATTGTGTTCATGGGTTCTCGAATCTCTTGGCCATCTAAATAGGCCAACTTATATTCACTTGAACCGAACTTGGAAACCACAATGTATGGTCCTAGCCAGTTGGGCTCAAATTTCCATTTCTTTTCTCGATCTTTATTGGTGTTCTTCTGATTCTCTTTCAACACCATGTCTCCTACCTCGAACTGATGAGGTATGACCTTCTTGTTGTAGCTCCTCCACACTCGATCATGATATACTTTCAGGTGATTGAGGGTTCAAAGGTGTTTCTCTTCCAATAGTTCCAACTCGGTAGTCGGGCTACTCTATAGTCCTCCTCTTCATTCAGGTAATCCCTTAGCTTGATACGCAAAGAAGGGATCTCGATCTTAAAGGCAAGACATCTTCTCAATGGTATACTAAAAAATATGGATTTGCACATGTAGGAGTGTGGATAGAAGTTTTGAATTCCTAAAGGGCTTGGTAAATTTGCATATGCCATTATATCCTCATGGTATTCGCCATTTTCTCCATAATGTGAATTAAGGTTTTGTTGGAAGCTTTGGCCTGCCCATTAGCTTGAGGGTAATAAGGGGTTGAAAACTTAAGGAAATTTGAAAGTGTTCACAGAGTGATTTCACATTTTTATTTTTGAACGAATTACCATTAACAATGATAATAGAAGAAGGGATTACATATCTACAAGATCATATGATTTATTATAAAGTTAGAAATTTGGGGACCTTCTATATAGGTTAGAGGAACAACATCTACCCATTTTTTAAAGTACTCAATGGTCGTTAAATGAACTTGTGGCCATCTGAGGAGATAGGATTACGTTTCCCTATTAGATCGAGACCCCACTTTGAGAACGGCGACGATGTCATGATTGGTTGCAAGGATTGTGTCAGCGCATGTATCAGATTGCCGTACTTTTGACAATCCACACATTTCTTCACATGTTGACAACAATCATGCTCCACGGTAGGCCAATAGTAGCCTACTCTGAGTATCTCCTTTGCAAGGAAAATCCCATTAGTATGAGCTTCACAAATTCCCTCGTCCACCTCCTTGATTGCTTGGATAGATTCCTCGAATTCAAATAAGCGCAAATGCATTCCCGTCGTAGCTTCGGTGGAAGAGGGTTCCCAAATAGGGTATAGCGGGCTATACGCTATATGAGGTTGCACTTTTCAGCACAGGAAATGTTCATAGGAAGGTTCCATCATGGAGATAATTAAATATTTCAAAGTGTACCACGTGAAAAGGGACCAACGACTTCACACACTAAACAAGAGTTTGGTATGTCGTATGTCATTGTTTTTTAAATTTTCAACAAATAATGGCATATCATTACTCTCTGGCGGAATGCTCAACATAGATCCTACTATAGCCATGGCATCTACCACTCTATTCTAAGTTCTTGGTACTTTCTCAAATGTTATCTGTTCAAATAATTTTTTCGAGGAATCGACCATTCTTTATATGGAAGTAACTTTTCATCTTTAACTTTATATTCATCTGTGGCTTGTTTGATAATAAGCATTAAATCACCAATGCATTTTACTTGTCTAATATCCCATTTGATGGCCAAATTCATTCCCGCAATGAGAGGTTCGTATTCCGCTATATTGTTCTTAAGGGAATCAAATTCACAATGCCCGTGGAATCAAGCCTCCCATGAGAATGATTAGCACAACTTTGGCACCCGAACTATGAAAGGTAAAAGATCCATCTAAGTACATTTTCCAAACTATATATTCTTTGATGTACATAATGGATGCATCTCGTAGTTCTAGACTCAAGGGTTCAATACCTTGTAGTAGAGATTTTCTAGTTGATCTCGTTAATACATGTCCTTTTACTTGACTTTTTGATGATTATATTCAATGTCGAACTCACTTAATAAGATGATCCAAATAGCCATCTTTCCGGTTAGTGTTGGTTTGGATAATAAATACTTCAAAGGGTCGACGTTTGCAATAAGCTTGATTTTATTGTTAAGCATATAATGAGGTAGTTTATGGAAAGCAAACACCACATTTAGGCAAGATTTCTTGGTTTGTGGATAATTTATCTCATATGCTACCAATGTCCCGCTTAAATAGTATACAACCTTTTCTCTTTGTTCATTGTCATCTTCAGGGCAACAATTGCTCCAATTGCAAAATGTGTAGCATAGATATAAAGTAACAAGGGTTCTCTCTTGTGGGTGGCATGAGAATAGGGGTTGGCCAAGTATTCTTTTAGCAAAACAAGTGTTTGTTATTGTTCTGGTCCCCAGTTGAAATTAACATCCTTCTTAAGAAGATGTGTAAATGTATGACACTTGTCTAGTACCTATGAAATAAACCTTCTGATGGCCTGAATTTTCCCTTGTAAGCTACGCAATTGTCTGATATTCTTAGGGAGGGCATTTTTGTGATAGTCATGACCTTTGCATGGTACACTTTTATTCCTCTCTTTGACACAATGAATCCTATTAATTTCCCAAATAGCACACCAAAGACACACTCCTTTGGGTTAATTCGGACTTTGTAATCCCTTAGGCACTGAAAGATGTGCTGTAAAATTTATGGGTGTTCCTCACAGGTTCTAGATTTAGCTAGTATATCATCTACGTAATCTTCCATGATGTCACTTATCATAACATGAAATATTATGGTCATCGCCCTTTAATATGTAGCTTCTCCATTTTTAAGGCCGAAAGGCATGACTTGGTAGAAAAATGTCCCCCATGGGGTTGTGAAAGTCACCTTGTATTGATCTTCTTCTACAATCTTTATCTAACTATAACTCGAGAAGCCATCCATGAGTGAAAGCATCTCATAACCTCTTGTAGAATCGATAATCATGTCAATGTTTAGAAGAGGAAAATCCTCCTTAGGACAAGCTTTGTTTATATCCCTAAAATTTATACACACTTGAATACCAACCGGCTTCTTTTGAACCTGGACCACATTGGAGATCCATTTTGAGCAGTCGATAGCCTGATAAATCCTACTTCTAGTAACCTTTCTACCTTTGCCTTTACCAAGAAAGTGACACGAGGATGTATCTTTCGGAGATTTTGTTTGATGGCCTTGGCATCTGGGTGTACCACAACATTGTGCACCAATATTGTAGGATCAAGTCCTGGCATATCAGCATAATACCAAGCGAAGATGTTTGCATACTCTCTTAAGAGTCATGTGAATGTTTTTTTATTCTTTGGCTAAGAGCGAAGCTCCCAACTTCTGTGGTAGTTCCTCCATGTTGATATTAACATCTATTGTATCTTCTGCTAATAACTTTTATGCATCCCCCATGTGTGTAGGATCAAGAGGGAGATTGAGATCCTCCTCTATCACAGGTGGATCAGTGATCTCTTCATGTTGAAGTGGGTACATTATCTTTTCCATGCTTTGTTCTGCCTATTTGTCCATAAGCGCCTCAAAGAGGTTTTCGCTATAGGAATTTCCCTTTTTATTTCTACAAGGCTCTTCTTTGGAGTGTTTTCCCTTGCTCACATTTTTACTTAAATGCTAAGACAAATCTACCTCCTCTATAAAGTACATGCACACATTAAGCTGAATGGAGAACCCCTTCTTGTGATCATTTCTTGGAATGTTGTCTTGTGATCATTCAAAATCACGTCAATAGTTATGTGTTGTTGTTGATCCCAATTCACGAGTGATGGATAGGTGAGGGTTAATGGTTGAGTTATAGGGGATATGGTGGGTATAACAAGGGTTATAGTAAGGATATCCATATTGGCAAATAGGTTCGTAGAGGCAAGGTCTTCATAAAGAAAACATCGGGAATCTATTTCGCTTTCATTTTTGCTTTCATTTCCGAACAAACTATGCTCACTCTCGAAGAGGCATACTCATCATCTAAAGAGTGATACTCGTATAAATGGATGCCTATACCCTATTTACCTACTATAAGTTGAGGCATTGCAAGAGATTCTAATGGGCCTTGTTCTTGGTGGTTCTTAGCCGCTTTCCTTTATACCTCATGAAAAGCATTATCGATTACGAATGGGATACTTAGGTGATTTATAACATGTATCCATGTCATCATCATCTATATGGAATACAATGTCCATAAGAAACCTTTCATCTTCTAGCAAGCTGTCAAGAGTAAAATTCTTGAAATGGCAAGCCTCTCTTGATCTCTAAACTTTGAAATGTAGCCTACTATGGGCTTGGGTGATAAAGCAAACCGTTTGAAACATTAGGGCTTGTTGTAGATCATGCTCTTCACAACCGCTTGGTTTGACCTTCATCACCCATGTAAACAAAGGATTTTCTGAAGTGGAAGCACCATTGTCATTGATAGACAGGGTATCTGGATCCACTCGCGAAGCAAGGGCCTCTGATTGGATAGGAATAGAGATCTCTATAGATGGACACTCATAGATTATAGGGAAAAATCCTAACAATGCTCTACAATGAGCAAAAGGTTGAGGGTACCCCTGTATGGTGAGTGTTTGTCCCTCATATTGCAACTTTAAACACTGATGATACGTTGATGGCACGGCCTGCATGGCATGAATCCATGGGCGAATGAACAAGATAATGTAAGGGAGTTATAGGTCCAAGACGTGGCACTTTGTATCATGTGTTATGGGACCCACTTCTAATGAGAAAGTGATCATTCCATCTTATTTTCATTCTTCATTGTCATGTGCCTTAATGGTGATGACCTTTATTTCTAGATCAGCTTCTGTGCAGCCTAGTTGGTGAACTAGTTTGAGAGTACATATGTTAAGACCCGATCCTCCATCCACAAGCACAATCTTAACCTTCTTACGTTTGATGATAACCTCAATATGCAATGGTAGGTTATGTGAAGGATCTTCAAATAAGGTTTATGTAGTGTTGAAGGTTATGTGTCCCAAAGGAACAAGTATTGCTACCATGGCTTGCAAATGTGTCGTCAACATAAAAGTGTGGACGCCTTTGATCCCTATAAGGTTTTGTAAAGTATATCCTTATGGACACTAGAGATCTTTAGAAGGTCTAAGATAGAAATCTTAGTTGTAGTTTTATTTAGTTGATCTAACAAATCATAGTGACTCCCTTGAGGAGGAGGGGAGTAGGATCGAATTTCTAATGAGGCAAGGCCGCCATGTTTCCACAACGCATTGTCTTGTCTTGATTCTAATTGTATTGATTTTCTCAATGAGGGGATCAACACGACATATCAGAGGCATCGAAATGGTATTTCTTTGACACATAGTTAGCATTATTCTTGTGAGAGACTACAAAATAATCCCGATCCAAATTTTTATTCTTCTTGATTGGGAAAAGGCTTTTAAATATCCCTAATTTTTCATTTGGAAATTTTCAAGTTGCAAGAATCTACTTCATTATCACCGATGTTAACTAGGTCTTGAATATAGTGTTTTAATATTAAACACTTTCCCGTTTGTGACCTTTTACGTGGTGGAACTCACAAAATTATTCTCCTAAACCATCATGGTTTAGGTGTATTGCCCCCATGGGGTTTTGTTTCATGGTGTTTTACCATGTTTACGACCTCTAACTATTTTATTATATGTGATATGGACTCGTATAGAGCAAGTAAAAGGGGGTGTTTATACTCGATAGGTGGATTACCCTTTGTAAGTTTCAAAGGTGTGTGGTTCTACACGGCTTACACTGTTTAGAGTCTACTATCCCATCCATAATGACATTTTTGTTTTTATTAGGAACAAACTTTGTTTTATCGTTAGATTTAGAATCATTGTGTTGATAGGAGAAATGTTTTAGAGTCCCCTAGCTAACAATGCCTTTTAATTTGACTCTATTTTTTATTACCTTTTCAAATGTGTTACCATAATGCATTTGCAAGTGGAATTTAAGGTTTGGATGGAGGTTGAAACAAATATGCCTATCAAATTTTTTTTGGTAGGGGAGCAAGGGAAGCAACTAGCTAACCAAGTGCTTGATATGCCCTATAAAAGTCTTTTATATGATCACGAAGGTCACATTTTCCCTTATATTTATCAAAAAATTTAAAATCAAAATGTCTTGGGAAAGGTATCTGCAACATAGATTTGTCAACTGGGTAAGGATATAACTCATCAAACCGATACTTCTTGTTATTGTTACCAGTTTGGCCCTCTAGTAACGCTTGAAGGGAATTCTTCATCATTGACCACTCTTGATTAAAAAGTGGATCTTTCATGGGTGGCGGAGTATGTCTTTACAAAGGGTTAAGCCTAGGTATATGCCCACCCTGATTTTTGGTGAAAAATTCCTCATAAGGATCCTTTCATGTCTCCCGCCAAGGAGTGTTTCTTTGGAATTCATAAAATGAAGCTTTAGGTTTTGCCTTTGGTATAGTTTGTTTCACAAATTTTTCCCGGTTTTTCATGGCTCAATCGGTGACGTGTGACAACAAGACATCAATAATCACTCCTGACGCGTGTCAATGGAACGTCAATGGTCTTGATCGACGCGTGTCATCGTTCCTATTGACGCGTGCACATCGCTCCTATGACGCATGTCATCGCTCCTAGTGACGCATTTTCAAAGGTCTCCTTTGACACACGCCACGAGCTCCTATTGACACACGCCATCGGAGCTCTTATTGACACGCAACTACCACGCTCTACCGAACTGTTAAAAATCATGCTCTATCGATGTGCGCCACTGATCCTATTGACGCGTGTCAGCTAGGACTATTGTCGTGCGTCAGCTAAGACCTTTGACGCATGTCAATTGAAGCCATTGACGCCTGATTTAGCCTATAAATACCCTTCAACCGGTCATTTTCTCATTTTCACCTTCCCGCTCTTGAATTTTTACAGGTCTCAATCGTTGTCAAAGACGCAAGTACAACTATAATGTCGACTTCACATGCTTCCCAACTGCAAGTTCAGCAAAAAAATCAAGAGAATCCAATTCAATCGATTTCCAAGATCAACTACAGGAATCCCTTATGCCCTCACATCCATACTGTTTTAAAGATGTCTTCAGAATATAAAGATTTGATGGATGCATGTGAATTTACAGGGCTCGTTAATATGCCCCATTTCGAAATAGATCCGGATATTTTGAATTACCTTCTGTCATCCTACAATTGAGGGACGGCATTTTTATGTGACTATGGATGAGCGATGGCCGAATGTTCCACCCGATGATCGAAGCAAATGACATCCATCGATTTACGGGCATTCCCCATTCAAAAATTTACTAATTGTTACAACCATGGCAACACTCGTGGAAGAAGTAAAGAAATTTATCGAATCAACGTTCGGTTTCCATGTTGATTGTAAGTATAATTCATTTTAATTCATATTTTTTATTCTTTTTTTATTCTTTACAATTTGTTGTTATAAATTTATAGTAATTTTCACGGTTTCGCATTTGCAGACTGTTATCACCGAATCACAGCACCCTTGTGTTTATACAAGTGCATATACTTGAACTCACGGTGTGATTGGATAACATGGGTACTATCTCCAAGTCATGGGACTTACTACTTGAGATAGACCTCCAGAGAAAGATGGTTCTTGCTCCTAAACTACCTGCCACAATCTACTCTAATGCAGGATAAACTAACTGTTCTAATCTAAATTTCCAAGGGACCAGGGAGAGAGAATGCATAAAATGAAAGCCTACACTAAAGCGGTGATACACCAGAAAAGGAGGGTGTGAGAGTAGTCTCCAAATGTGTGAAATACAGAAGCAAAGTACACACTAGAAGAGGTGATGACAGTTCTCCATAATCTAGCAAAATGCATTCACAACAATATTCCAAGCATACACAATGATAATGGATCCCTGCAAGAACATAATAATAGACACAATATTCTTGTATAAATATTAAAGGGGCAAGAAGAATGCAAGAAAACACAGCAGGGGAAGATACATCCACAAACTGATATTTTATTGCTTCATGATATGCACAGTTCAGTCTATTACAAGATAAGGGCCTAGATCACCATGCAAGGAGTCCACTACAAGGGCCTGCAACACACTGGCTTCACAAAGAAATTTTTTCGAGGTTTGCTACCCAAAACTCTCTCTTTATAATGAGCCCAACACTCCAATTTATAGAAAAAATGAGAAGGGGAAGAGAAGGGAAAATAGAAATCCCGAAATCTGTCCTTCAACCACCAGTAAGAGGCATTAAATTGAGTGAAATGATTATATATTACTTGCAAAAGGCTCCCATACTGTCCCATGTGCTGCGCCTTTGAATCTGAGAGAGAAATAATGATGACCATGCCTCTTAATTGCACTCCCAGACTACCAAATAAAACACTGTTTCGAACCCGGCCACGTTTTGTTAAAAACTCAATCAATATCTCATCAAATCCAGCATTTCTTTATTTCTTGTGTCAGGGCTTAGAGCCACGATTCCAATGGTACCAATTTTGTACAATTTAGTTGAGAAATGCAAAAGTTATGGCCTTCTGAGTGCGGGCAGCTATTTTGGGTCTGGCAGGCATTTTCTGTCATTTGACAGGAATGAGCATTAACTGAATGATCCGAATATGTTTCTCTTATTTAAATATATCTACCTTCATCAAAAATAAGAAAGTGGCGTAGAGGACATCGTGCTCATTCCGAAAGTCCAATTTTGTGAAAATCGAGCTCGAGTCAAAAGTTATGGCCGTTTGAAGTTTCCTGGACCAAACATTGACTTTTCTTCCTTCCACGCTGCCGATCGCTTCAGATTTCCGCATCCCACGCGTCCCCTTTGGCCCGGATGTCCCAATGATGAAAGTCCCCTATTTCAGCTGAACCCGGTTCGCTTTGCCGCCGCATACTCTTGTCCCACTTGTCCCATCGATTTGTTTGGGACAAATTTTCCCGATTCGCTGATTCGGCCGCCAATGTTGCATTTACTTTTGTCCCTCATGTCCCGGTGTGAAAGTTCTCATTTCGCCGATCCGTCCGACTTCGCGTGAATTTTGTGTACCTTCATCCCAACTATTCCGGCTGCCTTAAGTCTTTTCGGCCGACTTCGTCCTCCGCGTACTAACTCAGCCCAGATGTCCCAAATGCTTGTTTCAACAGTTAGTCAATTTTTTCCACTTTTCGGCCAGTTGGATTTCCACGTCCCGACGTCCCACTTGTCCCAAATGCTGCGCGGACCGCCTGGCAGCCTTTCGGCCGGTTCGCGCCCAGATGTCCCTCATGTCCCGATCATTATGAGGACTAGGAATTAGCCATTTTTCATGATTTTTCTGGCCCGAGCCTGTTTTTTACAATTTTTTCACCTTTCCTCAGAACTTGCTCTCTTCTTTTTGGACAGGGGAGTTAGAAAAAATCTAAGGGGACCCTAGAAACATGAATTTTTGCCCTGACTCAACCTATTTTCCTGGGACTTGAGAATTTAATGCATGTTATCAAATTTACCCTGGGGGGTGAATTTTGATAACACACCCATGTCAATAAATCCAGGGCATGGTGTCTAAGATGTAGCATTTCTGAGTACATGTAATTTTTGCAATGCTAGGGTCTAAGATGAGCTTTGTAACTTTGTTTGACCTGATGAGTGCAGTGGAAAAGTGTGTACTTGAAAGTATACTGGCGTGGGCAGAGTTTAAACAAAAAAAAGATCTTAAGAAAACTGATGGAACCAAGAAGGGGAAATTAATTGATGTTCCCAAACTTGATGATGCAAATCAAGCAGGGGGAAGAATTCTGATCAATGTACTTTAATATTAACGGAGGGTGACTCAGCCAAGGCTCTTGCTGTAAGTGTTTGTGCCTTGAATCAGGGAAATGTGAATACTGAATTTGGTAGTATTGTGACATGTTTCGACATCACTTTCCAATTTAATTTTTTGTTATTTTAGTTATCTTTATCCTATCAGGTGGCAGGAATATCTGTTGTTGGTCAAGATTATTATGGCGTGTTTCCTCTCAGAGGTAAGCTGCTCAATGTCAGGGAAGCTACCACTCACCAACAAATGGAGAATAAAGAGATAGTAAATATAAAAAAAATTACACTCTCAAGGTTGGGAATATTTGTACTTAGAATGTATTATTCACACCTCTTCTTTCGCAAAGGGAATTCCAGGCGCAATTGCTTACATCGAACGGAAAGGTTTCAATGGAGTATCGAGAAACATAACACCTCATGCAACTTTCCATATTTTTATCCAACCTATTTCTCAGTTTTGATTTTATAAATGACAATGCACTAAAACCCTTTCATCCTCCATAGACCCCAAAATCATTGTTTGGCATAACTCATATAATCTGAAATATTCACTGATATCTTCTTGTAAGATAGAACTTTGATAGATTCCTCGCCACAGCCTTGTAATAGCACCACTTTCAGAAAGTTTTTCTAAATATTTATATTGGTTCGTCATTGTTGTTACAAAATTTGTTGATCGAAACTTTAATAAATCGGCATTCAATATACCTTTGATTTCCATACCCTTGAGCTCTGACATCTTTGTAAATTGTTCCATTATTGTACCGATTGATTTATGGAAATGCTTTCTGACAAAGTCTGCACGGCCACCTTCGATTCAAAAATTAGGATTCATCACACCCATGGCTTCCAATTTTATCTTTACGAAACGTTCCTAATTTCGATGACAAGGTTTCAAATTTGTTTAAGCTTTATTCTTGTTTCAACTATAACGTACTCAAACAAATTACGTGTTACGGAACATCTTCTTGTTCGATCCTGTAATATCTTGACGTTTTTGCAAAATGTGCATTGGTATTTCCCTCCCATTAACAAAGTGATGCATAGGTGATCGTGGATATTAAATCTCAAAAAGTGTTAGGATTTTTAAGATCTAATAAATCTTTCCAATTTTAAAAACAAGTGCATCAAAACTATCCTCGGGAACAAGACAATATATCAAGACTTTGACATACCATTTTCCTCATCCGTATAAAATCCACAATATAGATTAATCGCCTGCATGCTTCATCGATGTATTGATCTCCTTTAACATTGGAAGAATACCAACCAATGTAAGCAATGTCTCCAAATCAGTTAAACGGAACAACAAGTCCCTTTCCCTATCAACTTCATGATGGTATTTGTGCATGAAACCAACCAATGAAGGATACTCCTCACGAACTCTGCATGCAGGTTCATACAAAGAGATCCATCTAGTCTCCACATCCTTCAAAAAAATTTTTGCCATCTGTAATTCCAATTACAAATTTTTGGAACTCGAGAAAATGCTTTGGGCTGCTTGACATATAGACATGAAGTTCTCTTATAAGGTCTTCTAATTTAGCAACATTTTCGTGGTTGCTTACCATTTTATACGCTAAATTCATTATGTGAGCCATACAATGAATTGGTAGCATATATGGGGCCACTATTGTTTGTAATCTAACACAGAGCCCTGTTCGGTGACCTTGCATGACAGATGCACCATCTGCTCCAACGCATACCAACTTCGTAGCAATTTCATAATCAGTCATTCCAACAACATCTTTCAAATGAGAAACAACTATTTTATATAGGTTTTCGGCATTACAATTTTCAACCATTTTCATAACACCCAACAGATGAGGTGTCCTTATATGATTTTCTAAAGTATAGATGTGGATACATACCCATGCGGTGTTGTCAACTGCTGTCACTTCATCAATTGAAAGAGAGATAAAGTTTTCTTTTTTTACATTCTCTTTCAAATCTTCCTTCTCTATCATCGAGAGGCATTTTGCCATTTCCCATCCACTACTTTCAAACCAATGAGACTGAGGTACATTCAGCATTCCGTTAAATTGATACAAAACTTTGAAATCGAGGAAATCCGAAATCGCTCTTCCTTTTTTTAGTATTTGAAAAAGAGTAGAGAATTGTATGAATTTTGCATGTAGATTTGTTTCTTTCATCTTACCAATATGCGATGTGATCGTTCCTCCCTTTTCCAACAGATGTCTGTGTTTTTTCTAGCTCTACCTCATATTCCACTTTGCGCGATCTAACATGCATGCATTCTTTTTCAATTTTCCACCTATGTGTTTTGATTTTCGGCCATCCACCCCCGTTACAGTTAAATATTGTTTTCCACAATGTTTTTCTATAGTGTCCACTTGATTGCATTTTTGTTGCTTTCCCAATTTCCACGTACATATTGTACATGTACATTCAGATGGGATTTCTTCATAATTAGATGATTGTACAGGTTCAATAAACGGAAATTTAGCTACCCAATCAAACTTGTATGTCCTGCCAATGGTCCACATATTCTTGTTCATTTTCAATGCTTTACTTTTTTTAGTAGAATTTTGAGCAATATCACAATCACCTGGTTTCCTCTTTCTTGGACCGGAGTTTGATTTTGATTTTTGTCTTCCATTTTGCTGAGTGTTTGTATCTGTGATATCTAGCTGCACTTCTGGTTGCACCCCAACAGGAACAATATCTTCAAGATCTGGCATATTATCGTAGGTTTCATTTGTTTGACTTTGATACTGTGCAGAATGCATGTCCACCTCAATAATACCTTCCACACAGTCAGTATTCTGATTCTTTGTGGTGGCATCTATATGATTGGTATTTACAATATCTGTATCCGCAGAGTTTCCAAAATACTTGAAGAGTGATTTCTGAGATTTCTTACTTACTTTTAGGTTATTCGTATTCTTTGAGTTGGCACCTTCCATTATTCTGAAAAGAGTCTGCGTCAACCAAAAGAACCAAGTAGCGACTCTGTCCAGTGTCTGAGGTCTTGTCACGCGTCCCCTGTCTGAGGTCTTTGTCACGTGTCAACTCTGCACTTTTCGTGCATCAAGAACCCTTTTCCTGTCACATGTCCACCGCTCAATAATATATTGTCGCATGTCAACACTACCCTTGTTGCGCGTCAACTTCTTCGCCCAAGTCGCGCGTCAACACTTCCTCTATCGCGCGCGTCAGTACAGCTGTTGTCGCGCATCAACAATGCCCTTGTCGCGTGTCAACACTGCATTTGTCACGCGTCAACAATCACAGGCTAACAGTAATCTGAATCTCTGGTGCTTAAGGGTATGCGAGTTCAAATTTCACAGTATTGGTAATTTGTTAAGCTACTTGAGGTATACTACCCGGCGAATCAGCTAGGTTTTTATAGGAGATGTTTTCAAATGAAGGCGAAGCCGACCCCCCAAAAAAAATATACTATATATTTTAGGCGAACAGGACACCGACCCACTCCGAATAATTCACCTTTTCAAATTTTCCTAAAATGAAATTTTTGCCATATTACGAATATTCGCCGCTAAAATTATCCCTGGTAGGAGCCAAACTTCTCCATATGGACCAAGCGGGACATAGCGGGCTGCTCCGAAAGCGGAGCGCTCGGTGGACATTAAGGACCCAAGCCCACACCCATGTCCCACTTAGAGAGAGTGTTCCTCCGCCACTCTAGTTCATAGATTTGGTATAATAAAAGTATTTATCATCCAAATTTTAGACTCAAGGTCTTGGTCTATTGGTGAGTTACAAGTAGTTTATAATCATCAACCCGAGTTCCATTCACATTGAGTCCATTAGACATTTTCAATAAGTAGCCATGGAGACACATTGAGGTAGGGGTCGAACTTTTCTATGTGGACTAAGTGGAACACAGCGGGGCGCTCCGAATGCGGATCGCTCGGTGGACATTAAGGACTCAAGCCCACCTCCATGTCCCACTTAGAGAAAGTGCTCCTCCAACACTCTAGTTCATAGCTCTAGTATAATAAAAGTGTTTACCATTCAAAGTTTCAACTCAAATTCTTGGGCTATTAGTGAGTTACAAATAGTTTGTAATCATCAACCCAAGTTACATTCCCATTGAGTTCATTGGATGCTTTCAATAAGTGGCCATGAGGCACCTTGAGGTAGGGGTCGAACTTCTCCATATAGACCAAGCGGAACATAGCGGGGTACTCCGAATGCGGATTGCTCGGCGAACATTAAGGACCCAAGCCCACCCCCATGTCCCACTTAGAGAAAGTGTTCCTCCACCACTCCAGTTCATAGCTCTGGTATAATAAAAGTGTTTACCATCCAAAGTTCGTTGATGGGGTTTGGGTGGAGTGGTTAATACGGATGGTTGTATTCGGCTCCACCCAGTTCAAATTTCACTTATGCACGATCTTTTTCGGGGTGGTAATGTCTCGAGGTGGCATGGTGGCAGGGCTTATTTAATAGAGGTGAATTCTCGCTTGAGATTTCCTGCGCTTTAAGTGTGTTCAAGTGTGGTGGATCTAGTTCACTAATTGTTGAGCTTAAATGCTATATCTTGACTGAATGTACTCCGGTTCATAGCTCCGATCAAAAGTGTTTATCTATCTAAAAAAACATAAATAAACCTAATATAATTATATGATAGAATTGAAACTACAGAGAAAAGTGCAATAGTTAATAGATTATAGTATCTCTATAATTACAATATACAAAGAAGATATTATCAAATTCAATAAGTAATTATTATTAACAATTTAATAACTTGATAAAAATCTCAATTTACCAATCATTTCAGCTTTATGCAACATGAAATATATAGTGTAATATATCATCTAACTTAAAGCCCAAATTACAAGCTATATTTACAACCAAATTAATGGAAGTAATCTCCATAAAATTATTTTTCAATACATTTACTTAAACGAAACTAAAATTTGATTTAATATAATTAAAACAATGTTAAATTATTTTATTTCTCCTTTTTTAAATACATGGTAGAACTCTCGATCTTACACTCACAAAAAAGAGACGATCTCTTCATCGGGATAACTTTTAGTTAAAAGGATTTCCCATCATAGTATTTTTTTTTTTTAAAATCTTATGTTTTTTCCTTAGAATGCATCTCAAAATATGTATTGTTTAAACATATTTTTCCCTCCACAATATCAAATGAAAATTTTAATGTAATGTGATGGGTTGATTAAGTTAATATTTATACCAAGCAAATTGAAATTCTTGATTGAGTCACATCTCCCAATCTATAAATACAAAGAATAGATTCATAACAAAGCCATGAAATGAATCTCTTAGAAAGGTCTTTAAAATTACAAACCAAGCTAGAATTCTTTGAAAGGTGAATTTTGCATTGTAAAGAATATCATACAAGAAAATTAATAAATCATATACGAGAAAGGAAAAATATTGAAATGAAAATTGATATTAAAAAGACATTTAATCGTTATATTCAACATTCTCTTGGACCTAGGAGAACACAATAATTTTCCGAAATAATGTCTCTCCTACACATTTATAAAAGTAATACCGAAATATCATCCAATGTAAAATTAATAGTTCTTACAAGATGGTGCCACAATTTCATTTGTATACCATAAATATAATAGGTGGTATAAGCATTGTTATGAAAACAAATTCATTTCTAGATTTGTCCTTAGAAGATGGTGCCACAATTTCAAATCGATGGGAAATGATCAACCAACAGCTGCATTTACAGGTTGCTTGTGTGGGAATAAGTATTTTTGGTTCATCAATTTGGGTAGATACACAGATTTCCAACATGATCTCTCTTACTAATTTCACTCTGTTAATTGTGTAAGCAAGTGTATCGAGTGTATCAGTGAGATTTGTGTTGACTGAAAACCTGTGTGATGGGTAGGCACTATGGAACAAGGTGGAAAGAAAGATGGGAAACAAAACACGGAAATTAGAGTGTGGAGATTGCGGGTTCGAGACCGAGTACAAAATTAATACACATGTATTCCAAAGTGTGCTATTACGATCTACATTTGTAAGAAAGTAAAATTTACTTCTGATTATATAAACACATACCTATACACATGACGGATAAACATAATCTATTTATTACAATAAAATGTTTTGTCTTATATACTATATTTCTCAATTAGCTTAATGAAAATAGATGTTAAGAGACTCATGAAGACATTTTCCAATTAAAGAAGAACCTTTTTCGAGGCACAAATCCAATGATATTAGAGTATTGGGGAAGAAAATGAGTATAGTCCGGTCTATAATTACATTGGAAAGAAATATATAAATATCAAACAAATCATTATTAATTAGAATTCATGAACTTGTAACACCAATCTATGATATTTTTCAAAATCACACACACATATAATAGTTCGCTGTAGCAGAAGCACATATAATAATTTCTTGTGGGTGGAATAGACAAAGTGATGAGGATCAAGAATTTGATTCTCAAATGTCTCGTCTAAGACTTATTTAGTACATATTGAATATTATAATTTACGTATATATCATTTTAAGCAAAGACTGGGGATAACAACAAATGGGCTTTGCAAGGATAGTGAAAGGCATGAGTTCTTGAATCACAGCAAGAGCATATTTGTGGGTATGCTATCCTTTCATGTGCCGCCACAGCCTTCACTGCAACAAAAAACCAATTATAACAAGCTCTCTACTTAGTATGATAATATTTAATAAAACAACATTATAAATAGTTGCATATAATAAGTTTAAATTAAAAACCTTGAAAGGTGAAATCATGGGGAGATGCGGATGGTTGAGTAAGAAGCACGGTGGTAAGTAGCAGCGTTGAGAGGAAGCATATTAATAAAACTCGCCAATTAGTGCTGCTGCTGCCATCTCAATGCAGCTTGTATTCCTTGCAGTACTCATCATCCCTCCAAGTTATAAAGAAATTAGGGCGACGGAGTTTATGTTTAATGAATTTCAAGGGCATTGTATTTGGCGGATGGATTAAGGTTTAAAATCATATAATATGATTAATGTTCTATCGTATTAGGGAATCGAATATGTTTCTTGTCTTGCATTGACCGAAAAAATTAAAAGGGATATTTTAATTTAGATTTTAAGGGGATATTTCTTGTCTTGATTGACCAGAAAACTTTAGAAAATGATGCCTCTACTCCCTACTCGACTTGGAATCTAGTAATGGATTATCCTTCACAAGTTTTTAATCATTTTCAATAGCTATTTGTACTCTTTTAAATGACCATAATTTATTTTTTAATTTTTATTCATATTAATATGGCATTCAACATTTTACATATTTGTGTTGTAGGCTAATATAGGTGACCTTCCCTAGATAATGGTGGCTTGGATTGTTATACTATAATTTCATTTGATTTAATTGGAAATTTATAAGATGATGTTTCATGAAAATTGGTTGGGTTGTTACACGTAATGGCTTGCCTATCTTAAACAACATTTGGTCTATATTTATTAAGAGAGATTTTATATATTTGTATTCGGGTTCTTTTCAAGAAAATTTTTGATGTGCGTCACAAATTTTAAAATATTTTCTTCAATGCATTTTTAAGATTAGATAATACCCTTGTGTTGTTATGCCAAAACTTCAATCAAATGTCTTGTTGTTTTATTGTTCAGTACAAGTTTTTACTTGTTTCACTTCAAATCTGATATGCACTTGTTACCTTAGTCACTATAGACTCATTTATTACTCACATTATTATATTTCTTTTAAATATTTTTACATATTGCATTAAATGCTTCACTTATATTCTTTATTGTTGCATTGTTTCTTCTCTTATTTGTATTGTTCTCAACCCTAAAGTATGCATCACATGACACATTCATTCATTTTCATCATTTCAACAAATAATTAACATCATTTTATATGGTTTTTTAATACAATGCATAGTTCCATACACATTTGGCATGACGTCTAGCTATAAGTTTTGTCATTTCATCTTCCATAGGTTCTAATATCTTCTCATATATTTCCATAAAATACTTTGATATTAGATCAATTATCTTAAATTGAGGCGTCGGCCTAGAAGAAACATCATTTCTTAAATGTGTTGGTGTTATTGCTCGAACCATATAAGGGGGATGCATGATTAAGTTAACATCAAACTCTACATAGCTAGATAATTCCACTTCATTTAGAATGAGTTCAATCATGGTCATTATGTTATGATATTCATCATCATCATACAAATTTATTGTATCATCATACTACTTTTTTGACTTGGAATTATATATATATATATATATATATATATAGAAAAATTAGGAAAAAATATTCTCAATAACTTTCAACATTTGTTGCAGTCTTTTATGTGATTTCATAAAAAAATCATTTTTTTGCTCCAAAAAAAAAAAAATTTTACACATGCACTTTTTTTATGTTTTCACAAAAATTCATTGTCTTCATTATCAAATATAATTAAATTTTACACATTTATCTCATCTAGAAATTGTAAAAATGTATGTATTTAGAAATTGAATTCAATATACCACACTTTATCTTCTTATAATGTTACAAAATTATTTGTCTAAATATCTCTAAAAGTCTCTCCAAATTCAAATAATGTTGTTTTTTTTTGGGAAAAAAAGCCACCACTATTTATCCCACCTACCCCCTCGTTGTAACGTGAAACATGAAATTTCTAACTAAATGAAAAATAAAATCATACCTTTGGAATGACAAGTTCTTGTAGACTAGGCATTACCCTCTCAAGGTTTATTTTGATTTGTTTGGATTTAATGGCTACAATATTATTTTTTATTACTTATTTTTGAATATGAGATGTTGAGACATGTAAGGCATTGTAATATGCCCTCAAATATCGAGAAGAACAAGAATAGGTATTATAATATGCCTCCAAATTTGAGGGGACTTCAAGGTAGGCATCATAAGGTGCCCTCGAGAGTATTCCATGTAATCCTATAATAAACTCTAATCTACAAAATATCGTACTTGAAAATGATAATTTCATGAATGGATCTCAAGTTAATTACGCATGTGAGCTCCCGGATAATGGGGTAGATTGGAGGAATTCATCAAAATAATTTTTATGGTGTAGTAAAAGCGAAATCTAGACCCAAAGAGAGGTATCTAGATGTGTTTTTAGATAAACAGTGGGACAGTTGGTTTTAATTTTTGGAACAATATTAGCATTGATAACAAGAACAAGAAATGGCCTCATTGAAAGTTTTGGTGGTAGCCACGTTGAGAGGATGGAAACGCCACCTTGTTGAAAGTGATGAATAGATTTTAATTAATGGATGAAAAGGAACAAGATTGAATCTAAAAAGAAGAAGCTCAATGGCTTATGGCCCAGCTTGAGGAGGTGAGAATTGTACAGATAAAAAGGTTAGGGTGCCAACAGTGAGGGGCACCAAATTTAACTATATTTGTTGTCGGTTATTTTTTAGAATTCAATATTAAAACAATTTCTTTAAAGATTTAATATTAATTGACTTAATAACATAAATTATATGTATATACGTGTATAAAAGTATTACATTTTTTTTGCAAATAAAAGTAAGTACAGTATTGTTATCCATGCTCCAACTCCAAATTATGCAGGTGCATAATTGTTTCAATGAAAATCTTCTTGTATGTTTAATTATGTCATTAGTGTAACTAGTAGTGGAGATTATAATTGAAAAAAGAAGTATTTAATTCTTTATTCTTAATTTTTGGGGGAATGTCTATAATTTTTATGGAGGAATTGATAGGCGTAGTCCAAATATCACTCTTCAAAAACTATAGGAGTTACGAAAGTATTTGTATTGTTTTACAAAATAATGGTGATGTGTTCAAGTTTGAGTCCCATCAACCTCTTGATGTAAGTTGGGTGTGCAAGTTGGTATTAAAAATTGTATTTTAAGCATTTGTAGCATCTCCTATAATCAATTATATCCATCCATGGAATATTTCTTGGCCTTCTATGATAATTTTATAGGATAATTTTGTTCTTATTATATACCGGTTTCTCTAAATTTGCTAATTATTATGACCATGACGCAAATTTCAAAATACAGAATGTGGAAGCTTAAATTATTTATTTACTTGGTGGGAAATAATTCTTAATTGAAATTGTGAGAAGGGTGTCCACTCCAATTATTGTCTAGGGCACTCCTAACGTTTAATCCAGCTCTAGTCCTATCTTCATGTGGAGTTTCATATCCCTATTGGACCACCAATTTACGTGACAAGTTGAAGGAATCAATAGTTTTTCCAATGTCATTTTTAATAAGGATAGAACGTATCTAGGGATATAGCATAGATTAGGCATACACTGATATCAATTTCCCTTGTATGATTAATCGAACTACTATCCAATAGAAGGTGATGCTTCATTTTCTCATTAACCACATAAGGAGCATTTGATTGATGGGTATGTCTAATCATTCCTTTATGTAGTATGAGGTTTGATGATCTAATTAAAAAATTGGTGGCTTGTGCAAGAGAGAGAATCCTTATTATAACATCATTGATCTTGTAGCTCGTGTTTTACTCACTCTTGGAGTGCATTTGGGGAAGTGTAGCCTTGTGAACTATACAAGTAGCTTCATATTTTCTAACCGCCTCAACTAAGAAGATGAGTTTGGATGTTAGGGATGGAATCATGATCAAGGACGATGTAGAACATGGAAATATAGAATGCTAGGAGGGATGGAGAAGATGGGGAAAAGAGGAAGGAACTCGTGACAAGAGAAGATGCGGGAATTACTTTTGTTGATTTCCTTCACAAGGAAATTAAGAACCCAAAAATAAGAGCTTGGTTGGGTTGGGTGTGGACAGTAGCCAAGGGGTTTGATGAGTTTGATGATATAGGGTTGGGAAATCATATGTGAGGCATAATATTGGATCCAAAGAAATATTTGGGTAGAAGGATTGTATTTAAAATAGCCCAATTTATGAGAGGGAAAACATTTTTTTCTAATTTTGTTGGCCAATTCTTCTCATGCCAAGACCATGTAGGACTAGAGATTACAATGATAAGATCCAACGATGAATCGTCTACCCATAATCATTCTCATGTCCCTTTTTTGGATGTTGATTTTCAAGACCTTAACTTATTCTCTCCCATGGGTCTCAGGAGAAAAGCAAGGGAAGATCTGAATTACATTTTTATTGTTGTTTAGGTTGTTTTTTCATTTATTATCATTTATCCTATTGATAATCCTAGTGGTCCAATAGAGGAACTTAAGTAGTTAATCAATAAAGGTATTATGAGCATGTAGGTTAGACATACAATTTGAATAATTAAAAGCACTTACCTTAAGGGGTCAGCCATCATTTTTATGTTATTAATGGTGATTATTCATATCTTGGACAAAACCCCTTGGGTTGAGGACCTCATCCAAGGACGAAAACCCTTGGTTGGGAAACTTGTGAAGGATGAAAACCCTTCATGAGGTTTTTTTGTGTGCAAGCTAATTTGAATGGTAATAAAGTATCTTTCTCTTGCATGTTTGGTGTCTTTGGTGTAGTTTTATATTTTTTAGAGTGGAGCAACCTACCTTGGAGTGGAAATTTGGTATTTGTGATACTAATTTGGCAAATCTGAAAGTACTATCTCATTCTTCATAATTTATAAGGCCAATATCTTGAGTTTCATGAATTTTGGAGCTTTCTAAGTTGATTTGTGAATTTTTAAAGTAACGTTGTAGACAAGGGTTTCGTTGAAATTCATATCTCCATATCTAGGGTATTAAAAATAATATTTCTTTCATTATATGATTGTTTTTTATATATCATAATTTTAGAGACTTAAGTCGAGCTGATTGGAAGGGTTTTGAAGGCACGAAGTTGGGTTTGAAACCCCAAAGTAGGTCATTGCCTTAGAAAAGGGTTTAATTTGCAGGTTTTATAGGTTCATAATAGCAGCTCTATAATCTAATTTGTCGATTTTGTCATTTCTGAGTCCCCTAAAAAGGGACATTAGGGAATCGAGACTATCCTTCTAGGGCACAAAGAGTGGGAGGTGACCATTGGGGTACAATAGAGATTGCATAGTGTTTTATTGAGGATTCCAACAATGATGAAGATGCTCAACCATTTTGATGTCCCTCTTCTCACACCCCAATTGGTCATGGTAAGAAGGAAGTGGTGGTTTTAGAATATATTTTCATATGACTGGGAGTTTTATATATAAATGGTGGTAAGGGCCTCTGTAATTTCCACAAACCGCCATATACTCTTCTTTATAACTACGTCAAAATAGGGAATGTTGCCTTAAGACATTATAGATAGAAAGATAGGACCACATTCCTACATATTAGTTATAAATATATAGATTGTATTATTTTATGGTCTTGATGGTTTCTAGTTGTGTGATTTTTTCAATTCACAAAATCTATAGAAAGGATGGTTGTGTGAGATACTTTGCACATTGGGCATGATGTATGAGATGCTAAAATGTTCACCCTTGATAGATGGATTGACATGGTACACAAATTGTGGTTTTTCCTTACCCATATTACATTTCAATTCAATTGTGGCAATAGATGGTAACAAAAACTTTATATGTATATTCACATTATGAGTATGAGCACACTTATACTTATGTGTCTTAAAGCACAGGCACATTTGATGGAAGTATTTTTCTCACATACACTATGAAAAAATTATTATACACATAATGGCATTGATGGATAGAGTGGGTGAAGGTAAGTGTGGATCTCATTATTCAAGGCAATGCACCCACTATCACATCAAATCCAACAGTCACTTGTATGTTTTACTATTAGAGGTTGGTTATCTTTCGAGTCTAGTTTGTGTGAGATTCATAGAGAGGGGAAGAAATGACTACACCTTGATGGTATTAAATCATATTGTAACTAAACATGTGAAAAAGGGGAAGATGTATGTCTGGAAAGCATGTATCCTTGCCTTAGAAGGTTCACTCAATTCAGTTACTAGAAAATTATGGTTCAAAGTGGTGATCTTTGGTTGGATGATATGGTAGAGGACGTCGTGCTCGTTCCAAAAAGTCCAATTTTATGAAAATCGAGCTTGGAGTCAAAATTTATGGCCGTTTGAAGTTTGGGAGGTCAAACTTTGACTTTTCTCTTCATTGCGGCTATTTCGGCAAAATCGGGTCCGCGTGTCCTGGATGTCCCAAACACATTCTTCCCGTCAGCTGATTCGGGCCTCCTTGTCCCTGCGCGTCCATCATTGGCCGGGCCGTGAGGGCCGTTGACTTCCGCATCGGCCGCATCCATTTAGCTTGGCTCCTTGTGCGGTGATTTTACCTTTGCACGTCCCACGCATACTTTTGTCCCGACTATCTCGGACAAAAATATCTGCACCACCCGCAATAGACTAACTTGCGGCAAAATCATCTTTTCATGTCCCGCGCATCACGACGTCCCAACTGTCCTGCGGACCGCCTAGGACAAAAAGTTATGACTTCACCAATTCCCTTGTATTTTGGCCACAAACTTGGTATGATGAACCTTGGTATGATCCGCACTTGTACGAACCGCAGCCTCCAGACCCACAATGCATTAAAACAAGCCCACAAATTCATTTTCTAGATTTTTTTTTTTCCTAACTTGTTGGATTTTTTTCCTTAGATGGGGAAGTTAGAGAGAAGCCAAGGGACCCCAAAACACAATTTTGGGCCTTGAATCAATTCTACTTACTCAGATGAAGAATTTGGTACACGCTATCAAAATTACCTTGAGGGGTGAATTTAGGATAACAGGATCTTCCATATATTCAAGATACACCGACTATGCTTGATATAGCAGATATGCAGGATACACATGATATACCAGATACATAGGTTACTATCTTGCAGCAGCAACTTCATATGGTATTTAAGAGGGATCACTTTATTGCTGAGAGAGATAGGGCCTTTGCAGATGGGGACCAACTTGTGACAGAGCTACACTAGGCCAAGACTGAGCTAGATCAGGCCTTTTCAGAGCAAGATTGAATGATGCTAGATAGCCTACAGTAGCAAGAGAGAGATCAAGTTATAGTAGAGTGAGATCAGCTACGGGTGGAGTGATATCAGCTACAGGTAGAGAGAGATCAACTACGAATAGAGTGAGATCAGCTACAGACATAACGGGACTGAGTGATAACAGATAGCCTACAACTACAGGTAGAGCGAGATCATATTATGGCAGAGCGGTCACAACTGTGGATAGAGCTATCTAGCATTAGGGCATAGTGTGATACACTGTAGTAGGCAGATACATCCTCGGGGATGCAGCTGATGATTGGTCACAGTACTACTGTAGTAGGTGAGACCACTTACTATAGGATGCGATACTAAACAGTTGTTCCAAGGTTGATCAAGAGTTCTGAGTATAGTCACATAACAGTAATGTCCCGATCCGGATCCCATAGATCATCCCGATTAGTGCAATCATAGAGGGTCCTTCGGACGAGGCGGCCTCAAAGCAAGGCATGGGTCACCCCCTAATGCGCCAGCCTAATGCAGCTCCTTTTACTCATTCAAACCTCGAATGCCCCCATCTAGCAGTCTTCTTGGGTGGGCATTCCCGTGTGGGTGGGAGGCATGGTTGACTTTCTTATTGACATGTCGGATGTATTACTTTCTTTATGGTGTATTGCCTCGTGATGAAGGCATACTTTTATACGTATGTATGTATATTTTTTTATCATGCCTTGTGATGAAGGTACTTTTTGTATAAATGCCCATGATGACTTGTTATATCGATGTATACGGAGGCTTATCTTTTTGATGATATATATGATGATAGATGGATTACCCATGTATCACATGTTGTATGAGATATCATGCTTAATCTATTTCTTTATGTTTGCATCACTTTAGATTCTAAGATAGTCTTAGCTGATATCATATTGTACGTTAATGAGATACTTTTGAGTAAAACATGTTTATATTTTTATACTTGGTGTGGGGGATAGATTTGTGATCATGTGCAACCCCTCTTGCCCCATTAGTGATATTGTAGTTGATGATTAGCTTTTAGTATACATGCGTGATGTAGACTTAGCATATTTTTTATATATGATGTATAGATGTGATGGATATGTGTGATATGAGGATGAAATGATAACACAATGTAAAACTAAAATTAACAAGCACAAGTTTAAACAAATATAATCAAAGCGACACATTTATTTACAAGTATGCAATACAAAATGGACTCAATGCAATACACTATAGACTAAAGTGATATTCAATCTAAGTTAGCAAGTGAATTCAATTTAAAGCATATGATACAAAAAATTAATGCAACCAAAACCATACACACCAATAACTAAAAGTAAGCAAACTACTGCTTTGTTTTTGTGGGACATTTTTGGGACGTTTTTCGTTGTTTTTGGTCTTTCTTTCTAAGACAATTTTTTATTGTTTTGGAGTTTTCTACGAAATGTTTTTGAATGTTTTGGTTTTTTCAAGGAACATATCTATATGTTTTTTAGGATTTTCAAAATTTATACGAATGTTTTTGATGTTTTCTCAACAATTTTCCAAATTAAACATGCAAGGAAATGAAAAACGTGGATGCCCTTGGTGTTAGATGGGATGTACAAGGGTAGAATGCCACGTGGTATATGTCGAAAAGTGACGCTGCAAATTTTCCCCAGGTGTGAGGTGGGCTCATTCAAATGTTAAATTTTTCTACACTCAAAAGGTTAGATTAGCCGGATCGGGGCAAAAAGGATAGGATCACAAGGGACTCAGATGAAGGTAAATATCAACTTAGGGCAAAGTTTTCGTGCTCCTTGAACCTAGACCGCTTGTGAACAACGGACCCTCCCTTGGCGCCGAAAGCCGGTTTTCACCAAAGGACTTATCCAAAGTGCCACCATTGTGTGGTTTTCAGTATTGGACATACATGTTTATTTGTCTTTTTCTTTTTCTATTTTTATACTTTTTTGTTTTACTTTTCTTGGTATTCTACAAAGACCCCATACTTAAGCATAGAAGCGCTTAAGATGCATTGTGTTCATGGGTTCTCGAATCTCTTGGCCATCTGAATAGGCCAACTTATATGCACTTGAACCGAACTTGGAAACCACAATGTATGGTCCTAGCCAATTGGGCTCAAATTTCCCTTTCTTTTCTCGATCTTTATTGGTGTTCTTATGATTCTCTTTCAACACCATGTCTCCTACCTCAAACTGATGAGGTATGACCTTCTTGTTGTAGCTCCTCCACACTCGATCATGATATACTTTTAGGTGATTGAGGGTGCAAAGGTGTTTCTCTTCCAATAGTTCCAACTCTGGTAGTGGGCTACTCTATAGTCCTCCTCTTCATTCAGGTAATCCCTTAGCTTGATACACAAAGAAGGGATCTCGATCTCTAAAGGCAAGACATCTTCTAAACCGAATACTAAAAAATATGGATTTGCACATGTAGGAGTGTGGATAGAAGTTTTGAATTCCTAAAGGGCTGGGTGAATTTGCATATGCCAGTTATAGCCTGTGGTATTCACCATTTTCTCCATAATGTGAATTAAGGTTTTGTTGGAAGCTTTGGCCTACCCATTACCTTGAGGGTAATAAGGGGTTGAAAACTTAAGGGAAATTTGAAAGTGTTTGCAGAGTGATTTCACATTTTTATTTTTGAATGAATTACCATTATCAATGATAATAGAAGAAGGGATTACATATCTGCAGATCATATGATTTATTATAAAGTTAGAAATTTGGGGACCTTCATATAGGTTAGAGGAACAACATCTACCCATTTTTTAAAGTACTCAATGGCCGTTAAATGAACTTGTGGCCATCTGAGGAGATAGGATTACTTTTCCCTATTAGATCGAGACCCCACTTTGAGAACGGCGAGGGTGTCATGATTGGTTGCAAGGATTGTGTCAGCGCATGTATCAGATTGCCATACTTTTGACAATCCACACATTTCTTCACATGTTGACAACAATCATGCTCCATGGTAGGCCAATAGTAGCCTACTGAGTATCTTCTTTGCAAGGAAAATCCCATTAGTATGAGCTTCACAAATTCCCTCATGCACCTCCTTGATTGCTTGGATAGATTCATCAGAATTTAAATAGCGCAACGATTCCCGTCATAGCCTTGGTGGAAGAGGGTTCCCCCAAGTAGGGTATAGCGGGCTATACACTAGATGAGGTTGCACTTTTCAGCACAGAAATGTTCATAGGGAAGGTTCCATCATGGAGATAATTAAATATTTTAGTGTACCACGGTGAAAAGGGACCAACAACTTCACACACTAAACAAGAGTTTGGTATGTCGTATGTCATTGTTCTTAGATTTTCAACAAATAATGGCATATCATTACTCTCTCTGTGGAATGCTCAACATAGATCCTACTATAGCCATGGCATCTACCACTCTATTCTAAGCTCTTGGTATTTTCTCAAATGTTATCTGCTCAAATAATTATTTCAAGGAATCGACCATTCTTTTATATGGAAGTAACTTTTCATCTTTAACTTTATATTCATCTATGACTTGTTTGATAATAAGCATTAAATCACCAATGCATTTTACTTGTCTAATATCCCATTTGATGGCGATTCATTCCTACAATGAGAGCTTCATATTCCGCTATATTGTTTGTGCAAGGGAATCCAATTTGAAATGCCTGTGGAATCAAGTCTCCCGTGGGAGTGATTAGCACAACTCCGACACCTAAACCATGAAAGGTAAAAGATCCATCTAAGTACATTTTCCAAACTATAGATTCTTTGACGTACATAATGGATGCATCTCGTAGTTCTAGACTCAAGGGTTCAGTACCTTGTAGTAGAGATTTTTCCAGTTGATCTGTTAATACATGTCCTTTTATTGACTTTTGATGATTATATTCAATGTCAAACTCACTTAATAAGATGATCCAATTAGCCATCTTTCCGGTTAGTGTTGGTTTGGATAATAAATACTTCAAAGGGTCGACGTTTGCAATAAGCTTGATTTTATTGTTAAGCATATAATGAGGTAGTTTATGGAAAGCAAACACCATGGTTAGGCAAGCTTTCTTGGTTTTGGATAATTTAGCTCATATGCTACCAATGTCCTGCTTAAATAGTATACAACCTTTTCTCTTTGTTCTTTGTCATATTGGGCCAATAGTGCTCCAATTGCAAAATGTGTAGCATAGATATAAAGTAACAAGGGTTCTCCTATTGTGGGTGGCATGAGAATAGGGGGGTTGGCCAAGTATTCTTTTAGCAAAACAAGTGTTTGTTATTGTTCTGGTCCCCAGTTGAAATTAACATCCTTCTTAAGAAGATGTGTAAATGTATGACACTTGTCTAGTAGTATGAAATAAACCTTCTATGGCCTGAATTTTCCCTTGTAAGCTACGCAATTGTCTCGATATTCTTAGGGAGGGCATTTTTGTGATAGTCAAGACCTTTGCATGGTACACTTTTATTCCTCTCTTGACATAATGAATCCTATTAATTTCCCAAATAGCACACCAAAGACACACTCCTTTGGGTTAATTCACACTTTGTAATCCCTTAGCACTGAAAGATGTGTTGTAAAATTTATGGGTGTTCCTCACGGGTTCTAGATTTAGCCAGTATATCATCTACGTAATCTTCCATGATGTCACTTATCATAACATGAAATATTATGGTCATCGCCCTTTAATATGTAGCACCTCCATTTTTAAGGCCGAAAGGCATGACTTGGTAGAAAATGTCCCCCATGGGGTTGTGAAAGTCGCCTTGTATTGATCTTCTTCTACCTCTTTATCTTATTATAACCCGAGAAGCCATCCATGAGTGAAAGCATCTCATAACCTGTTGTAGAATCGACAATCATGTCAATGTTTAGAAGAGGAAAATCCTCCTTAGGACAAGCTTTGTTTATATCCCTAAAATTTATACACACTTGAATACCAACTAGCTTCTTTGAACCGGGACCACATTGGAGATCCATTTTGAGTAGTCGATAGCCCTATAAATCCTACTTCTAGTAACCTTTCTAGCTTTGAATTTACCAAGAAAGTGACACGAGGATGCATCTTTCGGAGATTTTTTTCATGGCCTTGGCATCTAGGGTGTACCACAAGATTGTGCACCAATATTAGCAGGATCAAGTCCTGGCATATCAACATAAGACCAAGTGAAGATGTTTGCATACTCTCTTAAGAGTCATGTGAATGTTTTTTTATTCTTTGGCTAAGAGGAAGCTCCCAACTTAACAATCCGTGGTAGTTCCTCCATGTTGATATTAACATCTATTGTATCTTCTGCTAATAACTTTTATGCATCCCCCATGTGTGTAGGATCAAGAGGGAGATTGAGATCCTCCTCTATCACAGGTGGCTCAGGGATCTCTTCATGTTTAAGTGGGTACATTATCTTTTCCATGGTTTGTTCTGCCTATTTTTCCACAAGCGCCTCAAAGAGGTTTTCGCTATAGGAATTTCCCTTTTTATTTCTACAAGGCTCTTCTTTGGAGAGTTTTCCCTTGCTCACATTTTTACTTAAATGCTAACACAAATCTACCTCCTCTATAAAGTACATGCACACATTAAGCTGAATGGAGAACCCCTTCTTGTGATCATTTCTTGGAATGTTGTCTTGTGATCATTCAAACACGTCAATAGTTAATATGTTGTTGTTGATCCCAATTCACGAGTGATGGGTAGGTGAGGGTTAATGGTTGAGTTATAGGGATATAGAGGTATAACAAGGGTTATAGTAAGAATATCATATTGGAGGTTCATGAGGTAAGGTTCTTAAAGAATACATCAGGTTTCGTCTTTTCATTTCGAACAAACTATGCTCACTCTCGTAAGAGGCATATACTCATCATCTAAAGAGTGATACTCATATAAATGGATGCCTATACCTGATTTACCTACTATAAGTTGAGGTATTGTAAGAGATTCTAATGGGCCTTGTTCTTGGTGGTTCTTAGCCGCTTTCCTTTATACCTCATGGAAAGCATTATCCGATTACAAATGGGATACTTAGGTGATTTATAACATGTATCCATGTCATCATCATCTCTATGGAATACAATGTCCATAAGAAACCTTTCATCTTCTAAAGCAAGTCAAGTCAAGAGTAAAATTCTTGAAATGGCAAGCCTCTCTTGATCTCTAAACTTTTGCTATAGCCTACCATGCGCTTGGACTGATAGCAAACCATTGTGAAACATTGGGGCTTGTTGAGATCATACTCTTCACAACCGCTTGGTTTGAGCTTCAGCTCCCATGTAAACAAAGTATTTTCATCAAGTGGAAGCACCGTTGTCATTGATAGACAGGTATCTGGATCCACTCGTGAAGCAAGGGCCTTCTGACATTTGGATAGGAATAGAGATCTCCGTAGATGGACACTCATAGATTGTGAGGAAAAATCCTAAGAATGCTCTACAATGAGCAAAAGGTTGAGGGTACTTATTCTCATAGTGATTGTTTTTCCCTCATATTGCAACTTTAAACAATTGGTCGATGATATGTTGATGGCACGGAATACTAACTGCATGGCATGAATCCATGGGTGAATGAACAAGATAATGTGGAAGAGAGTTATTGTGATGCTAACATTGTATTCTGTAAAACTCAAAAAATCAAGACAAAGTTAGGATGTAAAAACTACATCTAAGTATAAGAAGAAATAAGTATGTGTGCGAAATAAACTCTACAATATAGAGTTTAGGCCTAATTTCACAATGGAAATAAGACGTAAATATCTCAATTGTATATGGTACAATGTGGGCAGCGTAAAATCTCAAAAGAAGAAAAGGATGAAATCTTCCTAACCCTTCTACAACTAGGTTTATGATAATAAGTCTCAAATATGGGTTTTGAGACAAGGGGGCCTTTGGTCGAAATCGTATTTATTTTGTGAGTATATACCATGCACACTTTCAACACTTGCAAATATGTATTCCGGCTTTGAGTCCAACCATGTCACACAAGTAGAATAAAAAAAATTGGACACGCGATATCTAGTGGTATATGTATACTTGTTTCCTTTTGTCTAAAAAAACAAGGAAACAATTTAAACAAGGGTGTAGACTAAATAACAATGGTGTTGAAATAAACTTGGTGTTATTTTTTGAGTTTTGTAGATTTATTCTTAAACAAGTGAAAAACTATCTAAAAATGAAACTAAGTAGATTTCGTGAGAAAATCATGCAATTTCAACTTTAATATTATTTCACTTGTTTGACAAACAAAAGTTTGAATCTAACAAAGTTATCACTTTGTGAGAGCTCTCAAGTATACTATCTAAGACAAAAATAATTTGCTCCAAGCCACCAAGCTTCGTGGTGGTTGATTCTCTAGGTGTCTACAAGATTTCTAGAGCGAACTTGATTTGCCAAATTTTCCTAAGGAGTATCTTGGCTTTAATTACTATAATGAGCACCGAAGTGCGTTCATTTATACTTTCGCTAGGATCCTCGATACGGATATCTTTGACGTTAATCTCACCAAGGCATAAAAGCTGTCTAGACAAGTCAAGTGTGGAGCACTTGCCTTGTTTCATTCACAAGGTTCCCTCTAATGCGTGAACTACTTTAGGGTTCCTGGACCACCCCATCATTGTTGCAGCTTAAGGCTTATGCCATGCCTAAGGGGTTATGTCTAGTTGAGCGGACCTAAAAGTAGCTCTTAACCGAAACTCAAATACAATGTGAAATTGTGGTGTATTTTTGGCTTATCTTTTAGACTTAATGTGGTTTTTTTCGTACTTCTTTTTGGCAACCTACAATCACACATGTAACTTAGAAAAAAAAATGTCCTCCTTTCTTTGACTAGGTTAGGTCCTTCACAACATGGTTAGTAGTTTTAAAATAGATTCACAATATCATAAGAAAATGGCAAATAAAAATGCTTGTAAATCAACTCACTACCATCAAACTTTGCAAAAAAAAATGCTGGTTTATTCCCAATTAATCCAAGTGATTTTTAATGATAGACTAAAATTGCTTTTGATTCCTAAGATCACACTAGGTGCAACGGAAGAGCATACACAAATTTTAGTCTTAATTTCTTTATTAAGTGAAAAATATCTTAGACTAAAAGATTAAGCACATACAAAAAGATGAAGGTTTATTCTCTTAAGAAAAAAATAAATTATAATTGTTCCTACTTACTCCCAAGAAGCAAAAAGAATGGTTTAGAGGTGCTTTTACCTTCTCAAGATCACACTAGGTTTGAGAATAACATACACAACTCTATTCCAAACTCAATCAAAGTATGAAAACACAATCACTCTTCTCTCGAACCCTAACCCAATTTACTCAAAAATCCTTTATCAAACCATTAGGATAATTTTGTTAGGAACATTGCTCTAAAATCAATAATTTAACAAAAACAACATCTAAAAACCTTTTCAAAACTGATAGGAATCATAAAATTGAAGTTTTGAATTTTGAGAAAATTTTATTTTGAGAAAATTTTACCTTGATGCAATGTGCACCCTCATCCTTTAAACATCTTTCATGTTATTCAACCTAATGCAAAACACTCCATGGGAGGCACGAAATGACTCAAGATCATTCACAAGGTAGTTCCTCAGTAGATCTACGTACAAAACAAATTTGATCATGTGTTTGAGACAATTTTTAATGAGAAAATCATTCCAACTTTGGGATTTCATTATACCTTTTGATGGACCTTTGCCTTTATATCCTTTGAAATTTTGGAAAACACAACTTCTAATCACTAAATCTAGTTGAAACAACTTTAAAAATGGAAATTGATCTAAAACTTTGAAAATTACTCTAAAACTTGAAATTAATCTAAAAAGCTTGAGAAACTAATCTAAAAATATTAAAAGTACACTAGAAAGCTTGAAAGTAAACTACAAAAACTTGAAATTAATCATAGGAAACTTGAAACTAATCTAAAAATTTTGAAAACTATATTTAAAAGCTTTAAAATTCAATGCAATGGGGTATTGTCCCACCAAGGCATGCCAAATGAAAGCACCTAAACTTTACAAAGCAAATTACATGACTAAACAAGGAAAGCTAACACCATTTTCCATCCATCTAGCTAAGGTTCTAAGTCTAGGAATGTAACATTAAGATAGAAGCTTAAAAGAATGCTTAACTAGTATGAAAACAATACAAAATCTAACTAAACATGCCTACTAATATGCTTGAATTACCTAACATGGGCCTAAATAGACCTAAGAGGGAAATCAAATGGTTATGGTTGCTACTCCAAACAAGGTGAAATGGCCTCTCCAAATGACTACTTGGTCATTTTGGATATCCATCTACTAACCCCATTGAAATTTTTAAGCAAGGATTGAACTTGGCTATATATCATATTTATTATATGAGATGCAAATCAAAGCATGGTGTAAAGTATAAAGGAATGAGGTGCACTCTTTTTTATAGTTTTCCTTTTGGGAGAAACTTGTATTTTGGTGCATGTGGGACTAAAAATCCCCAAATCGATTAGAATTGTAATCATGATTAGGCTTTGTTAATCACAATTAGTGAATTGCCAAATGATTAAGAGGTGTGATCCAATCAACCACTTAGGGTTAACTATGAGGCTAGGATAATATTTTGAAGCTTTCTCGAGACGTCAGAGGTGAATGGGATCATTTTGGTGGTTGGAAGAGAGGTTTGAGTCAATACTAGGGTATATTGACCAAATCGTGGGCAAAATAGGCTTAATTAGCCTATAATTGCTAATTGTTTGCTTTTGAAGAGGATTTTGGCTTACGATTCGCCGTAAAGTGGCAACTGAATGTAAAAGGGTTACATGCAATCAACAAATGGTGTTAATTGGCTAAACTTGCAAAAAAAAAATGTTAGTTAATTAACAAAGACCACTAATTATAACGGAATTGGGAAGAATAGGAATGATTTACGTGCATTTTGCCAATAAGATTGCAAAACCATAATTTAAGTGTCTCACAAAGTATGATAAAATAATTAATGAGAGAAATAAAATATAATATAATTAATGAATAAAATAGATATTTCCAATGGTAAATTTTTGGTGTCATTATATATTTAAAATGAAAGAGGAAAAAGAAAATAGTTATATTGTATATAAAATTATATTATCTAACAATTTTTATGTAACATAAATAAACCTAATGAACTCAAGGTCTTGGGTTATTGGTGAGTTAAGGAAGTAGTTTGTAATCATCAACCGAAATTCCATTCTCATTGAGTTCATTGGATGCTTTCATAAGTGGTCATGGGGACACCTTGAGCTAGAGGTCGACTTTCTCCTTACGAACCAAGCGGAATGTAACAGGGTGCCTAATACGAGATCATTCAATGGAAATTAAGAACCCAAGCCCAACCCCATGTCTCACTTAGAGAAAGTGATCCTCTACCACTCTAGTTCATAAATTTATGGTATAATAAAATCATTTACCATCTAAAGTTTTGAACTCAAAGTCTTGGGCTATTAGTGAGTTACAAGTATTTTGTAATCATCAACACAAGTTCCATTCACATTGAGTTCATTGGATGCTTTCAATAAGTGGCCATGGGGACACCTTGAGGTAGGAGCAAGGTTCATTTTAAGACACCTCGATATAATTGTAGGTGGAAAATACCTAGCAAATATCCCCGTAACTAGTTTCAAATGAAGGTGAATTTGTGATATTCCAAAACAAAAAAATTTCCCTCGGTTTTTCATGGCTCCATCATTGGCGTGTGACAACAAGACATCAATAATCACTCCTGACACGCGTCAATGGAATTTCAATGGTCTTGGTGATCGACACGCGCGTGCATCGGCTCCTAGTGAAACACATCAATGGCTCCTACTACCACATGTCACGAGCTCCTATTGCGCCGTCAAATTGGCTCTTATTGATGTGTGTCGCGCTCCTATGAAGCACATCATCGGTTCATTTGGCATTGACACGCGTCACTCGCTCTTATTGACGTGTGTCACTTGATCCTATTGACGCCGCGGCGCTCATTAGGACTATTATCGTCGCGTCGTGGCTAAGACCTTTGACGCCGCGTCAATGAAGATCCATTACTGACGCTGATTTAGCCTATAAATACCCTTCAATCGGTCATTTTCGTTTCACCTTCCCACTCTTGAATTTTTGTAGGTCTCAATCATTGTCAAAGACGCAATTACAACTATAATGTCGACTTCACATGCTTCCCAACCGCAAGTTCAGCAAAAAATCAAGAGAATCCAATTGAATCGATTTCCAAGATCAACTCTGGGGAATCCCTTATGCCCTCACATCCATCTTGTTTTAAAGATGTCTTGAATATAAAGATTTGATGGATGCGTGTGAATTTACGGGCTCATTAATATGCCCAATTTTGAAACAGATCTGGATATTTTGAATTACCTTCTGTCATCCTATAATTCAGAGGACGGCATTTTTTATGTGACTCTGAATGATGGCCGAATGTTCCAATTCAGTATCGAAGCAAATGACATCCATCGGTTTACGGGCCTTCCGTTCAAAAATTTACCAATTGTTACAACCAAGGCAACACTCGTGAAGAAGACAAGAAATTTCTCGAATCAACGTTCGGTTTCCATGTTGATTGTAAGTATAATTCATTTTAATTCATATTTTTTATTCTGATACAATTTGCTGTTATAAATTTATAGTAATTTTCATTGTTTCGCATTTGCAGCCCATGTCAATAAATCCAGGTGTGGTGTCTAAGATGTAGCATTTCTAAGTACATGTAATTTTTGCAATGCTAGGGTCTAAGATGAGCTTTGTAACTTTGTTTGACCTGATGAGTGCAGTGGAAAAGTGTGTACTTGAAAGTATACTAGCGTGGGCAGAGTTTAAACAAAAAAAAGATCTTAAGAAAAGCTCGATGGAACCAAGAAGGGAAATTAATTGATGTTCCCAAACTTGATGATGCAAATCAAGCGGGAAGAATTCTGATCAATGTACTTTAATATTAACGGAGGGTGACTCGTTGCCAAGGCTCTTCTTGTAAGTGTTTGTGCCTTGAATCGGGGAAATGTGAATACCGAATTGGGTAGTATTGTGACATGTTTCACATCACTTTCCAATTTAATTTTTTGTTATTTTAGTTATCTTTATCCTATCAAAGGTGGCGAATATATTTTTTTGGTCAAGATTATTATGGCGTGTTTCCTCTCAAAGGAAGCTGCTCATTGTCGGGAAGCTACCACTCACCAACAAATGGAGAATATAGAGATAGTAAATATAAAAAAATTACACTCTCAAGGTTGGGAATATTTGTACTTTGTAGAATGTATTATTCACACCTCTTCTTTGCAAAGGGAATTCCAGCTTGCAATTGCTCTGTCGAACGGAAAGGTTTCGATGGAGTATCGAGAAACATAACACCTCATGCAACTTTCCGAGATTTTTATCCAACCTATTTCTCGCTTTTGATTTTCTAAATGACAATGCACTAAAACCCTTTCATCCTCCATAGACCCCAAAATCATTGTTTGGCATAACTCATATAATCAAATATTCACTCGATATCTTCTTGTAAGATAGAACTTTGATAGATTCCTCTCCACAGCCTTGTAATAGCACCACTTTCGAAGGTTGATCTAAATTCTTATATTGCTTCCTCCTTGTTGTTGCAAAATTTGTTGATCAAACTTTAATAAATCGGCATTCGAGTATACCTTTGATTTCCATACCCTTGAGCTCGATGTCTTTGTAAATTGTTCCATTATTGTACCGGGATTGATTTATGGAAATGCTTTCCGACAAAGTCTACATGCCACCTTGAGTATTCCAAAAATTAGGATTCATCACACCCATAAGCTTCCAGAATTTTATCTTTGCTGAAACGTTCCCTAATTTACGATGACAAGGTTTCAATTTTTTAAGCTTTATTCTTGTTTCAACTATAACATGCACTCAAACAAATTACGTGTCATGAACATCTTCTCGTTAGATCTGTAATATCTTGACGTTTTTACAAAATGTGCATTGGTATTTCCCTCCCATTAATAGTGATGCATAGGTGATCGTGGATATTAAATCTCAAAACGTGTTAGGATTTTTAAGATCTAATAAATCTTTCCAATTTTCAAAAACAGGTGCATCAAAACTATCCTGGAACAAAGACAATATATCAAGACTTTGACATACCATTTTCCTCATCCGTATAAAATCCACAATATAGATTAATCTCATGTGCATGCTTCATCGAATGTATTGATCTCCTTTAACATTGGAAGAATACCAACCAATGTAAGCAATGTCTCCAAATCGGTTAAATGGAACAACAAGTCCTCGCCCTATAAACTTCATGGCGGTATTTGTGCATGAAACCAACCAATGAAGGATACTCCTCACGAACTCGCATGCGAGGTTCATACAAAGAGATCCATCTAGTCTCCACATCCTTCTAAGTTTTTGCCATCTGTAATTCCAATTGCAAATTTTTGGAACTCGAGAAAATGCTTTGGGCTGCTTGACATATAGGCATGAAGTTCTCTTATAAGGTCTTCTAATTTAGCAACATTTTCATGATTGCTTACCATTTTATACGCTAAATTCATTACGCTGTGAGCCATACGGTGAATTGGTAGCATATATGGGGCCACTATTTTTGTAATCTAACATAGAGCCTGTTCGGTGACCTTGCATGACGAGATGCACCATCTTCTCCAATGATACCAACTTCGTAGCAATTTCATAATCAGTCATTCCAGCAACATCTTTCAAATGAGAAACAACTATTTTATATAGGTTTTCGGCATTGCAGTTTTCAACCATTTTCATAACACCCAATAGATGAGGTGTCCTTATATGATTTTCTAAAGTATAGATGTGGATACATACCCATGCGATGTTGTCAACTGCTATCACTTCATCAATTGAAAGAGAGATAAAGTTTTCTTTTTTACATTCTCTTTCAAATCTTCCTTCTCTATCATCGAGAGGCATTTTGCCATTTCCCATCCACTACTTTCAAACCAATGAGACTGAGGTACATTCAGCATTCCGTTAAATTGATACAAAACTTTGAAATCGAGGAAATCCGAAATCGCTCTTCCTTTTTTTAGTATTTGAAAAAGAGTAGAGAATTGTATGAATTTTGCATGTAGATTTGTTTCTTTCATCTTACCAATATGCGATGTGATCGTTCCTCCCTTTTCCAACAGATGTCTGTGTTTTTTCTGCTCTACCTCATATTCCACTGCGTATCTAACATGCATGCATTCTTTTTCAATTTTACACCTATGTGTTTTGATTTTACGCCATCCACCCAAGTATACTGAATTAAATATTGTTTTCCACAATGTTTTTCTATAGTGTCCAAATTTCATTGCATTTTTGTTGCTTTCCCAATTTCCACGTACATATTGTACATGTACATTCGAATGGGATTTCTTCATAATTAGATGATTATACGAGTTTCAATAAATGGAAATTTAAGAAGCGCTTCAATCAAACTTGTATGTCTGCCAATGGTCCACATATTCTTGTTTGTTTTCAATGCTTTACTTTTTTAGTAGAATTTTAAGCAATATCACAATCCCTGGTTTCCTCTTTCTTGGACCAGAGTTTGATTTTGATTTCTGTCTTCCATTTTGTTGAGTGTTTGTATCGTGATATCTAGTACGCACTTGGTTGCACCCCAGCAGAACAATATCTTCAAGATCTAGCATATTATCGTAGGTTTCATTTGTTTGACTTTGATCATCACAAGTGCAGAATGCATGTCCACCTCAATAATACCTTCCACACGGTCGATTCGATTCTTTGTGGTGGCATCTATATGATTGGTATTTACATATATCGTATCCGTAGAGTTTCCAAAATACTTGAAGAGTGATTTCTCTGAGATTTCTTACATACTTTTAGGTTATTCGTATTCTTTGAGTGGTACCTTCCATTATTCTGAAAAGAGCCTGCGTCAAAGAAAAGAACCAAAGTAGCGCACTACATCTAAGTGTCTCGAGGAGGTCTTGTCGCGGGTCCCTATCTAAGGTCT
>CM031235.1:878977770-879246204 GCA_018340775.1 Taxus wallichiana var. yunnanensis
TTCTTTCACCTCATCCTTCCACTAAAGCCTCCATGTCGTGTAAAAAATACATCGTGGTTTCCTTCACTAGTCTACCCAAGTACCTTCGATTATGACTCAAACGACGAACAACATGCGTCCTAATCACGTGAATAAATGAATTCTTAATCTCTCACCTGACCATTTCATATGTTCCATGCACCCAGTTATCATAGGCAATATTGGTTGTACCCCTCATGGGCAGGGCATCATCCCACCTGAATAATGCCTTCTTTAGATGGCTCAAGCAACTTAGTATCCCTAACTATGCACACACATATCATGTTCAGATCCTCTTCACTCAAGGGTTCTACATACGGTGCAACCTTCCCATCTGTCAAAGGAATAATTACACGCTCCTCTTTGTTCTCAAAACTAATATAACCTTTATTAAAGTGCAGATGAGCATTATTCACGTAACACCAAGGGCGCCAAGTAATGTTGGAAAACTATATGCTTTTATAAGCGCTAAGACCTCAAAGTCCCCAGTAAACTTGGCCCCTTATATAGTAATAGTGTCACCCTTCAATACTCCAATGGGTGTGGCTCTATTCATGTTCACCATATACAACACATTCGAAGAGGATTGAACGGTGATATCCCCATCTGATTCCACACATCCAAAGTGATTACATTCACTTCTGCACTGTATCAATCAGTATGTTACTCAACATCCACCCATCAACAACTACATTCAAAGTGATCTCTTTATCATACTCAAGACTGTGAGGAGGTAAGTTCACATGCAATATTTGTCTCTCGCTCAAATCCAACGTGTAGTATCTTCTCCCTCAGCCATTACCCTAACAAAGGAATGATATTCTCCTGGTGTAGCATCTTACAAACCTCCTTCAAGTCATCAACATATTTCTGAGGAAGCTCAACTTTCTTCTCATGCTCCATCTTTCGTGATTGTTCCTTCAAGCATTGTATCTCACCCTACAAGTTTCTAATAACCTCCATAGTTTCCTAATAAAATTCCTTCTAATGGACAGGATCTAGATATTTTGCATTTATCACCTCTTGCTTTGTAATAACATGTTTCTACTTTGGGATCTCACGAGCGTGCGTAGCCTCAATGTGTGTAGTCACTAACACAGTAACATCTTTGGATCAGTGCATTATCTTAAGCATCTTGTGGTCTTCTATGGTGTGTTGCACTTTAATCATCCTATGCCCTTATCATTATTCTTATAGTTCTTACTCATGTTCTCATATAACTCAGGACATTCTTCAAACTTATGTTGCTTCTGCACCATGAGAAGACTCTGTTATGAGGGCATTCACACCTATAATGATAAGGGGATCCGCATGTAAAACAGGTTCTACAAGGGAAGTCACTTCTTCCTCCACCATGACCATGGCCTCTGTATCCTCCATAATAACCTCTACCTTTACCACCTCCATCAAAGTGCCCTTCATGATTACTCCTTTGAATTATTCACGATGCTAGTCCGACGCACGCCGGTTTGATAGCCATGGATCTCGATCAATCGATCTACAATTCTCTCACGTATCATGAGTGTGAGACTTACAAATCTTACAATAACATGACATGTTCTTTCAAACCGCGCATTGCAACAATGAACACCTACTCGGATCATGATCGAGTGACAACTCTCACAATCGAACAAACAACATGGCACGACCGATTTACGAGGTCAATTATCCTTAGTATGTCCTTCAACATCAAAATCGTGACACCATATCTATCATTAGGCATGCCTCATGAGCCAAATTGGCAATAGTTTCTCCAATTGTTTCGCCATAGATGCAATATGTGCCTCCAAGAATGGGCTAACTATAATGTCTATGCTCCCATTAGTGCACGTAATTACCTCCAAATCCTCACGTGGATCTGTAAACATCTTATGAGAGAGCACCCTTTTGAAAGGTGTGATCAAACCACCAACAAACCATTATGCATGTGTTGGCTAGGTGAATATCATAAGACAACTTTGATAACAAAGTTTTAAAGTGTGTATCATACTCCCTTATGCTCTTAGCCATGCCTTGCTTAATCTCCTTCAGTGTGTTGATGCTTTTATGTTCAAACTTAGGTATATGAAACTTAGCCAAGAAAACATCACGTAGTGCACTATAGTCTACAAAAGTCTAGTTCATATCATACTTCATATACCAACTATGTGTGCACCCTTGCAAAGTAGTAGCAAATTGACTTGCCTTACACTGGAGTTGTGATTCCCTTAGCGTGTCATAGTATCTCACACATATGCACATGCTCGTTACATCCTCAATGCCTCTGTACTCTAGTAGGCAAAGAGACATTTCGTAATAGACTTGTTGTGGTCGGTGCAAACCATGCCCACCAGATCCAAAACCTGTATTACCTCCAGTATTCCCTCCGACTCTAGAGCCACCAGATCCACTAGATCTCAAACCTTGTGATCCTCTCGATCCACCTCCTGGTGGTAAGCACCGGACCGAGAGGATGAGCTACTTTGTGTTCCAGCTATTATACTAAATTGAAAATCCCATAGTTTGTGAAGTTATGTTACTTCTAGATGTATTGCCAATGTTATGCGCACCTACATTTTGTCCGATGATGTACCAAAAAATATACCACCAATCAGACCACCAAATAAAGAAGATGTCTATGCAGCCATAGATGAATTTGTTTTTCGAAGAAATTTTGTATTTAATGAGAAAATGAAAGTTCACTTGTTGTTACTCTATCACCAACACTAGTTTGTTTCTCAATAAGCTGTTTGGGAACTAGAACATCGGTGCAAGGGCAAGGTCACTAGGTGGGATCAGATGTGCGCCTATGGTCCTTATTCTTTCTTCTTCTGACACACTCTCATCTGAAGCTGAAGGGTATTATCTTCTACACTTACTTATATGTGGGGGTACCACCGCTCAAGTTCCACGTCCTCTGCATGAATCTCAAATCCTTCATGCATCACTTTTCTCCACAACTCCATAGACTCCTCAATCTATGCTTCTTCACTAATTCCCTCTCCGCGCTTCATTATACTTAAGTCATCTTTCCTCTCTTTCCTTTTCTACCGTAAGGTCCGCCATCTTTCACACACCTACTCCTTCCCCCACATGCAGTGGAGATTTAGCTAGCCATAGGTCGTTCTTCCAAATCTAGAGTCACCAACAAGATCTTAATTACTAAAGGGATAATGCGTAAATAAGATCTCTCAGATCCCATAAGAATTAAAACTTAGAAACCTGACGGACGGGAATAAGTAGAAACAATGTACTCCAATGTGTAACTATGCAAAACACCACTCCACTAATGGTCTACAAACGAATTTCCAAGTCACATCAACATTATACAGATTTTGGTAATCTTCTTGTGTCCAAACAATCGTTCTATACCTCCAATTCGCTTTGATGCATATGCTATCAGCCACTCATACAACTCTATGGGAAAACATGTAATGAACCGTTACACCAAAACCTCTAGTTGTTAGTGAAATCCACACATGAGGATCATAACATCCCTCCACGCTTTAGCTGGATCCCGGGTTGGATTTGTGCTCGTATAGTGGGACCACACCTACTCTATACGAGCCCGGGAAAACACTCGCAATGCCGACGTAGCCACCGTGCAGGGAATCAAACCAGGTGGTTACTCGATGCCAAATGTAACGAACTGTTACACCAAAACCTCGAGGCATTAGTGAAATCTGCACATGAGGATCATAACATAGCCTTGGACTACATTAGTCCCCTTTCCTTTACATTGTTGGTTATATGCTCTAGTTTATCATTTTATCTTATCACTATCAGATTGATTTCTTGAACGTGGATTGACATCCTTGCAAGGAAGCCCATTGAATTCCGAGGACTGGCCTTTACTAGGAAATCTTCCATATATCTATCTAATCCTATATTTTTCTGAGTGTATGTGCATTATAGGTAACTTATCCCATTGGAAAAAGGAGTTGTGCACACACTTGGATCTATCAACATTAATCATCTATTACCATCGGTTTCATCAACGCGGTATCTCTGTAAACCTTGCCGTCTTCTGAGGTCGGTTTATTTTTGTTATTTCACTTCATTAAGTTAAAGTAGGAAAGAAAAAACTCTCTAGTACATTTTTGACATGCTTGGTGGGACCCATAGTCCCTAATTTATTTCATATAAATTAATTTTTAATTCATTTCACGCCTGCGCTCTGTAATCGCGAGTGATCTAGTCAAATAGCCGAGTGATTGGGGTGAATCGCCAATGATTCCTGTCAATTACCAATGATCTTTGTGATTGCTTCGATTACTCAATCATCGACCTCTAAAACCATTTTCTCTTGCTATTTTAAGTCTTCTACTAACCCTTGCAAGTTTCTACTCTTGGGGAATTTTGCTTGATCCATTATTGATGTGCTAAAAAAATCAAAATCTATTTTTAAAAAGGAAGTGTTTTACGAATATGTCTCTTTACTTTATTTTTCTTTCAAATTATCACATTCTTATTTGTTAATATCATCAAAATCAATCTTTCTTTTGGGCTTAAAATGAACATCTCATTCTACTTGATCACATAGCTTAATTAGGAGGTTAATAGATTTCATTCACTTAACTTCCCCACACATAACTAAATCACATCAAACACAAACTACATTGAAACATTCCTACCTAGGTGAAACTATTGGGATTTCATCACCCAATAGGGAAGCCGACTTGGTGTTTTGTCCGAGTATAATCACCTTGGTTGTCGGTATATTTTCTAAGCACCCAACTCCTTTATCACTATGGGACCATGAAGTGAGGGGGTAGGCCCAATACCGGGCCCCATCTCGGAACCAACATGATTGAGGCCTCACATACCTTTGGGTATATCGAGGACTCTAGCCTTAAACATTCCTAAAACCAACCTTAGAATGGCCATATCATTAGGTTCCCTCTGAGCCTCTTCCTCCACATCTAAATTCTAACTAAGATAATTAAAATTCTTCTTCTTGACTTGTCTATTACATTTGTAGCTCTATTAGGGATTTGTTGTATCATTATCAGTTAACTATCATTTAATATGGATCAACCCTCTACATCAAAATATTCTTTTACCCCTTATGCAAAATTTTTCATTTTCAATTACTTCCTCTACATATTTTCATCCCAATCAATCTCAAAACATCCCCTACATAGGATCTAATCCTTCTCAAGCTCATCAACCTATCATGTCTCACTCAACTTCACTTAGCCCTGACATTTTCCTAGAGCCATCTAGACCATATTTTTTCCCCTATGGAACCTCTACCTTTCAGCTAGTCATACAACCCTACAACAACCCCATCCAATAACCCTACAACTATCCTTTACGCCCATACTATTTCCAAACTATCACTTCTCAGCCCATGTCAAGTGTATCCCATCAATCAATCCTCACCGCATCCCCTCCTTCATCACAATCTTAACATCCCCATATTTTATCCAATCAAACTATCTCGACTTCAATACCTTTCTCAATACCTCAGACATCCCAAACCTATACACACATACCTACTTAGGCCCAATCAACCCCTCTTATCCAACAACAATAAACATATCCAACATCCCTACATGTCTCCTAACATCCCTTTATCACAACCTACTTTACAAATGATATCTTATCAAACTACCCCTTATCAACCTCCACATCAAGCCCATCCATAATAGAACCCTCATACTCTCCACTATCATCAATCAACTCAACCACATTCTCAACCACACTCACATGTTAATTCCCTCATGCCTAATCCTACAAACGATCCCATGCAAGCTCTATTGAACAAATTAGAAAATTTGGAATCCGCTACCATGGGAACCAAACACGCCCTCACTTATGATTAGGTTTGTAATGAACCCACCCATCCAAAGACCATATAAGAATTATCCTCCACATTGGGAATTGGTGAATTTATGATGTCCACGACAGTGGGGATCCTCAACAACACATACTATCCTTTAGAAACTCGTGTTATCTCATCATCCGTAATCAAGATCTCATGTTTAGAACCTTTCCTATGTCACTAGCAGGACTTGCCTTGGAATGGTATAATTCCCTCCCTCAACACTCTTTATTCTCTTTTCATGCACATTAGCCCTATAATTTCTTGAGCACTTCACTATGAATATTACTAAAAAATCACCATTTATAATCTCTCTACCATCAAAAATCTGAAAATAAATCCATTGTTGACTTCATCACTAGGTGGAAAAGCATTATCAATCAATTTACCTTCTCACTACCTCAATCAGAATTGATCGAGTTGTTTTCTTGATCGTGTTCCCATCACACTTCATCTACCCTCAAGATCCACACATTCCATACTTTTGACAAAGCCTTCACCATGGCTAGAAAGTTAGAAATCCAAGCCCTTGAAGAAGTCCATCTTGATCCTTAATCTACACGTCGCATCCGATTCCCCTAGGTCTTCCTACAAGCTAGATGAAACTACCACGCATGATGCCATTACTTTTCTTCCTGACCCAACACCCTCGATAGATTCGGACATATAGAAACTACACATCCTTCTAGTCACATCATCAACACCATTACATATTATCTTCCCATGAGGAGACCCTTTCATCACCAACGCTTCCCCTTAAAGACTCAGAGCCCCTGGATCCTCTTTTCGATAATCCTCACACATCGACATTACCTTCACTTACTATCCAATCACCTACTACCTCCTTGTAGCCTTTAGACTCCACCTCAAAGAACATTATAAAGGGGGAACTCCGTAATCAAAGAGCTCGACGTCCACCATCCTTCAAACCAATCAAAGACTTGGGTAGCTCACATGAATGTAACTCACCTCAATCATGTCTAGAGATAACATCCCCTCATATGAATAAGACCCAATCCTATCCCTAGATCTTCACAAATAACATCCCCCTCATCCGAATCAAGACCTTGTTCACTTTCTCACCTTCAAATAATCTTAAAATACTCCATCAATATTTATTTTTAAGACAATCCCATCAATTAGTGCACATGGAGTTGATTGCAGATTCTCAAATGCCTTCTTTTTAATTTTTTAGCCAAGAGGATATGTGCGATAGACAAGAATGTTGCCATGATATGCATCCGGTTGTAATTATTGAATACATTTTCTTCGATCTTCGAATTCTAGGGTTATGTAGAGGCTCCTCATTCATGAAGAAAGTGTTTTCTTGATCATCTTGAGCATCCAAAGCTAGCTTCTCACATAATACTCTTCCTCTTACCAACTTTGTGCCTTTAATAGTCACATCATATTCCATAATTTTGGTGACCCATCCATCATATTCCATATTTTCTCACTAATTTATGCTACCATAATTAAGTATCTCACATTGGAATGCTAATGTAGAGAGATTACTTTCAACCATGTCATTCAACTAATCAAGAGGTCTATAAACAACTACTTCACCTATCTCTGCATTTGAGGATCATACACAAGCCTAAAATGGCTTTAAAACTTTCTAAAACTAAATATTATCACCTATAATGGTCTCATCATCATCATACCTGCTTAACACCTTCATTCACTTTGCTAATTTAATCATCAAACTCATCTAATTTCATAAAACTCTTCTTATACTTACCTTTCACCAACTTTACCAACTTCTTGCTTCACTAGCTTCTTATCAATATTGCAATTTTTGGATTTTTAGCCCGCTCAATTCTTCCTAGGCCTTCTCCCCTACTTCATCACTCAAAAAAATGTTAAGTAACCATCAAAATGATCCAAAATGATTCAAGACTTCATCTTTCTCCAAACTTGCTCTATCCTACAATTTGTACCCTTAAGACAAGCTCTCTTGGTACATTCATGGTTGAGGCCTTTGCAGCCACCCAACAAGAGTTATATACTTCATTAGATACCTTTCATCATCCATATTGTGTATGAAAAAACATAGAACTCAAATCCTTCATTAGTTTTCTTTGACTCACTTTCCTTCCCGAGGCTTACTAAGCCTGACCAGTCCGTGACAATCTTCTACCACTCATAATTTCCTTTTCTTGAGGTTTCTTGGAATAAACCCAACCTTCTGGATACCCTTTTTTTAAGTTGTAGGTGTATAAAAATTTCAAGACCAAACTCATAAAATAAACCTTGGTTCTTTTGTAAACCTACCCTTACAACTAGGCCTTCAAATCAGTATCACCGTCCTCCTTAGGAAACTATCATAGATATATTCATCTTGAACCAATGAAAACAAAAAAATTATTTGTAAATCACCTTAAGGACCTTGTTCCCATGTTTTATACCAAATTTCAAAGCAAGATTTCATCTCTAGGTTTTTTACCACACTTTTTCTTTCGAAACCCTAACTTTGTTCTTTTGACATCCTGAGAAGCTTATTTTGAAATAACTTCCACTAGGGTTCGATTAAAAACTCCAATTTTTTATAGATGTTTGTTACACACCTATCTCCCTTCCTATTCTAGCAACGAGTCTTGATAATAAAGGCAAAGGTTTAGATTAATCGATCTTGCATGTATATGCATTCTAAAACATGGTATATAAACCCTCTTACCTAGATTCTAAGAATTTATTCACCTTTTTTCAAGGAAAAATTATCTAAAACTCAATATATTCATCCACTCCACCATCTAATGATCTTAGTTACCTCATGCATACATTATATTGTCTAGAAAAATCAATATTGCTTCAACTTATATCATGCACAATCATAGTCATCTTGGTGTTTAACACGCATATACTTAATGAAACAAGGAGATTGATTCCAACTCGAGATGACACCACTTTCACTTCCTATCACATCATTCTTTGAAAAACATTCATTATCTAGATCAAGGTAACATGCATCAAGAAACTTTGCACAACGCGTCAGTGGTCACCGTCATACATAATCAAATTCCGAGTTCTCAAGCTAAGATAGAACATGTAGTCTCAAACCTCCATATATTTATTTAATCAACTAAAAACACTCTCTAAATTCCTTTTTCATGCTCCCACACACACTGTTTTTGAGCCCACATCAATGATGATTGTCAATTTGAAAGTTTCTTGAAGATGCCTCTGTATCATAATAAACCCTAGAGATGAAATCTTACTCTGAAATTTGGTACAAAACATGGGAATAAGGTCCTTAAGGTGATTTAAAAATAATTTTTGGTTTTCACTAGTTCAAGATGAAGATATGTATCACAGTTTCCTAAGGAGGACGGTGACACAATTTGAAGGCCTAGTTATAAGGGTAGGTTTCAAAGGTATTAGGGTTTATTTTGTGATTTTGGTCTTGAAAATTTTCATGCACCTAGAACTTGGAAAAGGGTGTCCATAAAGGTTGGGTTTGTTCCAAGAATCCTCAAGAAAAGGAAATTATGAGTGGGAGAAGACTGTCCCTGACCTAGTTGTGGCTTAGTAAGCCTAGGGAAAGAAAGCGAGTTAGAGAAAACTAATGAACGAGTTGAGTTATAAGTTTTTGTATGCACCATAGGTATGATGAAAGGTAACTAATGAAGTATAGAAATATTTTTGGGCAGCTACAAAACCCTCAACCATGAATGTACCAAGAGAGCTTGTCTTAAGAGCACAAATTGTGAGGATAGAGAAAGTTGGAGAAAGATGAAGTCTTGAATCATTTTGGATCATTTTTATTGTTACTTAACATTTGTTTTGAGTGATGAAGTAGGGGAGAAGGCCTAGGAAGCATTGAAGAGGCTAAAAATCCAAAAATTGCAATCTTGGGCAAAAACTAATGAAGGAAGAAGTTGTTGAAAGGTAAGTAAAAGAAGAGTTTTATGAAATTATATGAGTTTGATGATTGAATTAACCATGAATGAAGGTGTTAAGTAGGGTATGATGATGATGAGACCATTCTAGGTGATAATTGTCAATTTTAACAAGCTTTAAAACCATTTTAGGCTTGTGTGTGATCCTCAAATGCACAAATAGGAGAAGTAGTTGTTTGTAGAACTCTTGATTAGTTGAATAACACGTTGAAAATAATATCTCCGCATAAAATGTGAGACAAAATTTTTCACATGATTAGTGACAAGCATACTCTTGAATTTCTTGAGAGCCCTCATGATGGAAAAGACTGATTTTTCAATTTGATTGTACCTTGATTCACAATCCTTCAGATGTCTGAATGAAGAAAGCCACTAGTTGTTCTAAATTTTGATCATTTTTCTGTGTCAAAACAACAACAATACTAGATTCAACTCCATATGCATATAGGATAAAATCTTTGTCATAGTCAAGGTTGATAAGTGTAGGAGCTTGAGCAATTTATTATTTGATCTTGGAAAAGCTCTCTTTTCATTCTGTTGTCCATTTGAAAAATAATCCTTCTTGAGCATTAGGGTGATGTGTCTAACAAATCCTACAAAATTATGATAAAATCTCCTAAAAAATATGGTATTTCTAGGAATGATTGCGTAAGGATTTCTTGTGACTTAGCAAGGAAAGAAGCACATGGCTGAGATTCTTTCTAGATCAATAACATATAATATTTTGAAACGATATGCCCCAAGAGTTTGCCCTCAGGAACTATAAAGTTGCACTTTTTGGGGTTAAGAGACACCCCAAATTCTCTACATCTCTCAAAGACTTTCTCAAGATGATTGATATGATCTTTACTTTCCTTTGAGAAAATAATGATATCATCAAAGTAGATAAGGATGAATTCATTAATATATCCTTTAAAAACAATGTCCATTTCCCTTTGGAATGTCGCACCTATATTTGATAAACCAAAAGGTATTTTCTTATATGCATAAGTTCCCCACTTGGTTGTAAATGCAATTTTGAATTGATTCTCTTCTTTAACCTTGATATGGTTGAAGCACTGATATCCATCAAACATATAAAACCCTAATCTCTGCTATAGTTTGTAAGATTTTCTCCATGGAATGTAAAGGATAATGAGATTTTATGGAAGCTTTGTTCAAATCCTTGAAATCAACACAAAGTCGATTTCTCCATTTTTCTTCCTCACCGGAACTAGATTTTCCACCCAAGTAGAGTATTTGATAGGAAATATTATTTTTACCTCAATCATCTTGGATAATTCCTTCCTCATGAGGGGTTCTATCTTGGGATTGATAGATCTTTACTATTGTTTGACCGACTTGACATTAGGATCAAGATTAATGGAATGTTGGACAATTCTTGGATCAAAACCTTTAAGGTCTTCATAATACCATGTGAATACAACATAGTTTTCTTACACAAGGAAATAAATCTTGTTTTTCATCTTCAATGCATACCTTTCCAAGCAATAGCTCCCGCCTTGTCTGATAGTAGGATTGGTTAATAATCTTCTTGCCTTGTTGTTATGTTCTTCTCTTCACCTATGAAATCATCATTAAGACTGAAAATATGCTCAAGAGTAACCAATCCTTTAGGAAATTTGTTTGTTCTTAGCTGAATAATTTGATCACCATAGATTTCATGCAAATCAGATTGTATTTTTGAAGAAAACTCAACTTCATTCGGATAAACTAAACATTTTTTTTCATCATTTGTCTTGCTAGATAATTTCATTATCGGGAATTGATGGTCGACCATTGGCTTAGTATGTTGTTGATTACTTTGAATGAGGTCCTCACTGGAGAAAATTATGATCCAAGGGCCACCATCTGGTTTGATTATTTATTCAATATTATTGGCACCACTTGTAGATCAAAATCATTAAAAATCTCAAATAGGTCCCAAACTCCGTGTTTATAAGATTTTAGAATCTTATTCTTATTAGCACACTTCCCTCTCACTTGGTGAATAACTAATTCAACGTCCCCAACAATTTTCAAGGCTTTGATTTCTCTCTTTTTAGTAATTAGAAGACCATGCACTAATGCCTCATATTATGTTATGTTGTTAGAACATGCAAACTACAATCTATGAGCAAATAATAATTTATCATTCATTTGAGAAATTAAAACAACACTTTCCCAGCTCCATTCCATGCTTCTAGAACCATCAAAGAACATTTTCCATAGTCCAAAAGCATTATTTTATTACTACTTGAGTGGTGTGGGGAATGTATATTCTTATTAATGAATGTAGTAAGCTCAAAGTCCAATTTCCATTGTTGTAGCATAATGATCAAATTCATAATGCTCCTTGACCCATTCATCTAATAAAAGATCAAGAATTAAAGGAGGGAGATAATTCCCTTCTAAAACTGACTCATGCTCTTGATCTTCATGTATGACACAATTAGATTAGAGAGGATTAGGATCATAAGACTCAACATGATAAGAAAATATAGGCTCAACTTGTATGGTAAATCTTGTACCATATCTAGTTCTTAGGAGCATATGATACCAATCTGAGGACAAATAGCCACCTACTTTGGCTGTGAAATCTCTTGATAGGAAAATGGAAAAAAAGGAGGTAGGTCAATTAATGATACATATTGAGTTATGGTTAGACTTGGAAAAGCATGAAGAGTTAACTCAAGATACTTGATCATTCCTAGGATGTTAAGTTGAACCATCAAGTTGCAAAACACCTTTAGAAATAGGATTGTACTTAAGATCTAGGATATCAACAATATTTTTAGGCATTACAAAAGTACTAGCCCTGAGTTAATCATGTAGTTATGAACCAAATGTTTGCCTATAATCAAAGACATATAAAAGGTGGGGTATTCACAACTTTGCTTACTTGTTCTTCATTTGCTTGACATAGGTTGATTGCAGTATGGGCTCTTTGAAAATTTGGATCAACTTGAGGGAGTTGCTTGAGAGATTAATGCAAGAGATCGCTTTGTGATGGAATAACCAGAGCATCCCACATTATCACATTTACATTTGTCTTCTTCACTTGCTCAACAATGTTGAAGCGAATACCAAATGGATTTATGCATTTGAGGTGTAGTGTTCTCCTTTCTTTTTGTTTGACCTGTGGAATTTCTTTGGTTAGCGTAGAACTTGTGTGTTACGTGGGTCTTAAATGTTACGTGGGTTTTTAATATCCCATGGAAAATTTTCATTTTATAGCTTCTAAGTGATCCACAAGCTAGACGAGGCTAAAATCTTACCCAAATATGCGAGATGATTAGGATTATCATGCGGGAATGGGGTAGCAAGGGGAGGAAACCTTACATTCATTTGAATTTTCTTTGACCTTGTGTTATCCACCACGTGGAGTTGCGTCCTATCTGAGTGATCCATGACTTGATTAATTACATAGAAGTCATCATCTCGAAAGAACATAAGATTAGTTCTGGATTAACGTATTGAGTCTTTTCCATGCTAGATTTTCTTATTTCTAGTAATGGTTCGTGTTGATTAGAAATAATTTTGAACCATAAGGGCCTGATATTGCAATGCGTTTGTAAAATGTACCGATTATGTGGTTGATAACATGAAAAACACCACTATGTATCTTATATAATATTATTTTGCATCAAAACCAATGCTTTACTTGAGCTATGACAGAAATGAATGAGAGGAGTAACTTTCTAGAGGGGAAGATTTAGATTTTGATCTTTCCATCTATCATTTTACTGGTTCTTCCCATATCTTTGATTTGGGTATTGATCTTTATATGGCTGATGACCTTGATTAATCCCTTGGTTTGAAGATTGTCATTTGTTAGGATTTGGGTAATTTCTATAAGATTAGGCTTGTTGTTTCTCCAAGGATATAACTTTATTTGACAAATTTCTAATTAAGGATTCCATTTCATCATCATATTTTTTTCTTTTGAGGAGTAGGATGTGGAAGCAAATGGGAATATTATTCAGGAATGGGAGCAATGGAAGGATGTGAAGCTTGAGGAAGTTTAGGAAACAAAGGCATAAGTAATATAGGGGCTATTTTTCCATCTTGTATTAAACAATTCTCAACCCTAATGGCTATTGGAATGCATCAGGAAGTTGGATAACACCCATATATTGTATCATAACTACTACATCGAATTCAATGCTCTTAAGAAATATAGGAAAACACCTTGTGAATTTGGTCTTAAGAGAACTGGAATTCTGTCCCATGTCTTTTGAAACTTGAAATTGAAATCATCCATGAGATCATTGGGGTCCCTCTTGATGGTTGTAAGTTTCTCTAGTAAGGATATATTGTCTTATTTCTCCTCAATTTGATTTCAAATATTTGTACAAATATCATCCCAACTGTGAATGGAAGCAAGTCTCAAACTTTTGTACCATTGAAGTGATTTTCCCTTGAAAGAGGAAGCAAGAAACCTAACTACAACATCATCTTCAATAAAAAAATGGTCGGACATTAACAATATCTTGAATATGGCCAACAAGGGTAGTGATATTTTCACCAGTAAAGAATGGAATACTCTTAAGTGCAGACACTGGTATGTCATGTTGTGCATTGAGAGCTAAAGGACTACCACCATTGAAGCTAAAAAGGGAAATTTTATTTGATATGCCATGATTGGAATGGGTCTTAAAACCCTAGATGACAACAAGAAAGGCCTACCAGGAGGAAGAGTAGAAAGAGTTCTATTTGGAGGAGATGGTGATCTCTTAACTATGTGCCTCTTCTTCTTCTCCTTGGTGACAATTGCAAATATTCAAAAGGCTCACTATTTGTTGTTCTTGATCTTGTTTATATTCTTCTCATGAAAATGAGCGCTTTTAAGCTCTTTGAAACTAATAGATATGATGATTGGATTCACTAGATGTGTTGAAACAAGCCTCCAAAGGCTAGAAATTACTAATTCACACATAAAAACCTAGTAAAAAAATGTTGTAAAATGTATTAAACTGCCAAACCAGAGTGCCAAAACTGTTGGAGCTCAAAATTTCACCTGCACTGAAACATAAATATTCATGGCTTTGAGGCAACATAGGATTGTCTCCAAGTTGTGGGACTTTATCTTGAGATATAACTCCAAAGAAGGGTAGTTCCTCTACCTATCCCTAATGTTAAACTATTCTACTACTAGAAATACAACTATCTAAGCCCACTCGACAATTTAAGGGACTAGGGGAAGAGAGAGATGCATTAAAAGGGAAATTCTTAGCTAAGCGAGAGGTGATAACACCAAGACAAGGGAAAAAATCTTAAACAAGGGAAAATGGGAGGAAAATGGAGGAGAGGGCAGACATGAGTGCCACAATCCAAAACAACATTCAAACTTCCATTTTCATGAAGCATAATATAAATAAAACTCTCAAGGAGATAGAACATGTGCAAATACACTTGCAATGAATGAAGATGAAATAACATGTAAGAAAACAAGAGATAGGGCAGAGAATATCCATAAAACATGAATTTTACTTTGCCAAGGAAGATGCACAATCCATTATAGTTGAGGAAGAAGGCAAAAATGCCTTGCTGAGGTCCAAATCTAAGTATTGCAACTCATAAACACTTGGAAACACTATGAATGAAGCACTTGTATTCTAAGAAGGTCTAACCTTTTCAAATGATCCTCATTCTACATTTATATAAAATTAGAGAGAGAAAGAGGAGGTAAATGAGAGGAAAATTTGAATCTACCTTCAACCACCAACAACATGCATTAAATATCTGAAAACCATCATGGGCACCCCTGCAAGACCATTCCCACGTTACTTTTCTTGTAGGAGAAGGAAGGAGCACCATACTTCATTAATTCGGGTGGTTGAGCAATCAGAACTACATTTTAAATACCTGAAATATTTTTCCTTTATTTATCCCATCAAACCCCACCAATAACTAAAATAAATGATGCCAAATTAAAGGGCTCAAGGAGAATGTATGGATGAAAATGAACACGTGATCTTCAACCACACTCGACCCCTTGAGGTCGTGGGCCAAGCAACCGATGTTTAATGTGTGTGGCTAACTATAGGAGGATCAAAGTGACTAAGATCGCGGTGTGATCTCCTAGTAGCTTTTGAGAGTTTGACAAAGGGAGATTTAGAGGCTAGGGATGGGTAGCGTAAATTCCACTATGGTTTTTTTACCTAACTTGGATCTAAGTGCTAAACTAGTTTGAAGTGTCCATGTAAATTGAATGAAATTAATAATCTATGCTACTGCCAAAAGGAAGCTAATCTAAACAAATCACAAAGACTGAAATATTACAATCACAAACAACAATTTTCTTCTATTCTAAATGATCAAATCTACTTCTACACTAAAACTAAACAAGTGAGATAACCCGGTGTGGTTATTCACCTGTGTTGAGTGTGTTGAATCTAAACTAACTTAAAAGAAGATATTTTCCAAATGGTCTATGATATGTAGACAACCTCCTATAGATATTCTCTCCTTGGATCCATAGGGATGGGAATAAGAGGATATGTCATCGGGATCACTATGAAATATTTAAACCCTCATGGAAATTAACTCTTTAATTCGCAAATGAAAAGAAATTGATTTATACTCTATTTGATATGCAAATGAAATTAACAATTGTAATTGAAAATTTGATAGATAAAGCAAACAAATACACATCTCCAACCTGGAAGAGCAAGAACCTTGGTAAATCCGGTAGTATCAATATATGTCCCCTCGGTTCTTTCATTTATTTCTCTAGGTGTTTATGTGAGTCCAAGGGATTGGGAATGCAAAGAACAACAAGAGGATGGCACTTGAGTAATGGCGTACTTGGAAGAAATTTGAATGCAATGTAAGTAGGGGAGAGATAGCACAAGATATCCGAGCTTGGCTATACAATTCCTAGTGAGATTATGACAACAAAACAATACAAGATACATAAAATTCTCGGGCCTTTTGCTTGAATACAAGCATGGAATATATAGGAATGGAGGCTAAGAGGTTACTTCATGCACAAGGAAAGAAGAGGCGGTTCAACTAATTAAATCTTATTTAAAATAAAAGGAGCAAGGAGAACCAAGAAAAAAATCTATTGTTAACCAATTCAAAGCTCACGGATGCATGAAAAAAAGTAAATTTAAGTGAACCGTCACATGTTTAAAACACACATGAAGAAAATGGAAAAAGTGAGCAAGACCGCCGCTCTTCTTCGGGTGGCGATTTGCGAATGACTGCCGCCAGTAAGGCGGCGGTGCTAGCACTAAAAGCCAAAACAAGCGCAGAAAGAGGTGGGGAGATGGAAAAATGCATGGAAAAGTTGAGTAAGGCCATCTAGGCTATAAATATACACTGTGAATGGGTTTTGGAGCTCGAACACCTTCTCAAAAGGATTTTGAATCATCATTGGGGACTTTTAAGAATGTTTTCCGACAATGTAGCACATGTAATTTTGGGTGCGTATATATTGTCCCCTCGGAGAAGCGTCTTAGCCATGAAAAAGACGTGAAACACAGAGTTTGAGTATGGCATTCTACGAAATGGGGAGTTGAAGCTATACCGACATGCCCGTGTCAAATTCTTGCGCCCAAACTCCCTACTGCTGTAAGAGGAAAAGAAGACTCGCGATAGATAGATAAAATATCGAAAAATAGACACAAAATTAAAATTACAAGAGGACTTACCATCTATGGGGATGTAGAAATATACCTACTCCAACACTCAAATGACCATGTGAACATATGCACTCAAGACAAAGTTATAACAACATACACACACACACACACAAATATATAAACTCACTTTCAAATTCATTTTTGCATACCGACTTGGTGATTTTTGAGCTTTGGGCCCACGGTGACCATTTTTCATTTTTGAGTATGGTTGAATTGGAATGGATTTAGGAATGGTATTTTGCGTTAGGCTTGGCCCTTTGTTGTTTGAATACTTTTGAGAAGAACTCCTAAGAAATTCGTAACTAGAGCGGTCATAAGGGGCCTCAAAAGGTGGATAGGCAGAGTGTCTTTATTACTTAGTCTCCATTTTGTGAGGCATATATGATGTTTTGGTATTTCATGCTCATTGCGAGCATTTTGACCACACCTAGTGTGCGATGGAATTGTACAAAACTATGACATACCATGATATGTGCCAGTATATATATTTTGGCTCTTGGTTATTCCATGTATAGAGTTGGCTTACATTGATCATTTGATTGACGTGTGTACTCTTAGATGTTTAGAATTTACAATTTTCTATGCCTTTCAAAATGCGTGCAGTGGACATGAATGCAAACAAAATGATTTCTTTTTGTATTTTATAATGCTAATATATGATAATGCAAACACAATGTGATCTTTGAACTTTAGTTTTCTAAGCAAATTTTGGTACTTCATATTGTTTTGGAAAAATGTGGCGAAAAGAGTGATATGATAAGTGAATGAACTTGCCCCACTCCTAACTCCACACAACTAGTAGGATGTGAGGGCTCAACACCAAGAGCCAGAAAGGGCACAAGTTATGGAATTTGTTGAATGGTAATGATGAGAGAAAGAAAAGGATTTGGTAAAACCAAATTGAGACACTACAACCTCACTCTACTCAAGTTTGCTTCATAGTTTAGAATGTGAATTGCTTTCCAGTTTATCTAGACTTAGATCCATAGATGGCCACTTGGTTGACAAAATCTGGTTTTGAGGTTTTAAGCTCTTTTGGAATTTTGGACATCTAACTCACTTTGTTTTGACTTATGATTTCACAACATTTGAATGAACTACTTCTAACTTTCAAGTTTTTCAAAGAGACCCCTACACCTTGTCCTATGCTACCAAGAAGAAGTATGGGCTCATCACCATGGGCAAGGCATAGGTGAGTAAGGGTAGCTCTCTCCTTTCCCAACCCTACATCACTATTAAGAGATGCGCAGCTCAACACTTGAAGGTTGGTAGGGCAAAGAAATGTGTAAAATAAAATTTTATGTGGATTTGCATTTGACTTACTTATCTAGACAAAATGCTTAGTATGTTCTTATTTCCAAATAGATTCTTACGGGAGAGATGTGACACCATGAAGCTTCTAGAACAGACTATAGGCAAAGACACCTAACCTAGAAAGAAACTATAAGAAAACCAAGTATGTAGGCCTTGGTATGATCACTGTCAAAAATTTGTCTTATCTTGCTTGAACTGATGAGATGATTCAGAAATAATTGATGATACTATGAAGATTTGAAGAGATATGATCTGAATGTTTTGCCAATGTTTTCAAAAGTTTTTAGGAGTTTCCATAAGAATAAATCCCTTGATCACAAATTTATGAAACAAACTGGCAGATGAAAATGTAATGCAGATTTAGTAATGTACATATGGAAATATAGGTGAAACTACATGTCATGATGCCTAAGGTGAAGAAAGTTGACGAATATCAAATTATTCACCCCTAAAAGTACACAGTGGAGAACCATTATCCTCAAAAATTTGTTCTCTTGACAAGGGCCTACCATTTTGGGTTTAAACTTACAACCCTTACCCGAAGTGTATATGTCCAATCATTAAAATCATTTGTCTGAAAGAGGTGTTCATACACCTCTTTGTCACATTCTTGAGACATGGTGTGTGGGTGAGCATGACTATGCTGCTCGGCTTTGTTTCCCATGTGCAAAGTGTTGTGTTTATCTTGTGACACTTGTTGAGCAATGAGGCCTTGCCCCATGGATATGGAAAACTTAGTTTCAAACGCACATGGGTTGAAACCAAGGTTTAGAATAGAACAACCCTAGAGATGGTTTTGATGGGCATCATTTCAATCTCAAACTTCCCTTATTCGTTTGTTAATTCTATCATGTTCACACTTAGACCTAGGTCGTCGGAGGGAAGAGATGCTAAACCGAGAAGACTACCCATTCCCTATGGTTCAAACGGGAGGAAAATCAGATCGTCACTATCTAAGAGTTTCATAATTCATGTGGTGGTCTTAGTGGACACGGTTTCCACAGAGATATTGATTTACCCTTATTTGTTTTTGCCCCCTCAAATGTTTTTAAGTCAATGACTTCAACCTTTGGAACGTCCTGGGGTGACCGGGGCTAACTCTTTTGTTGGAGGTGGTTTGTTTAATTGAATCAGGAAGTTCATATTTTGTATGGACTCCTTTGTTCTTCTTGAGGTTTTATAATTGTATATCGAAGGGCTTAGGATCCCTTTGAGCGATCAAGACCTTCCCTAAATGGAGGAATCTAATCTCCTGGAATAGGGTAGAAGGGATAGCCTTCATTCGATGAATCCAAGGTCTCCCGAGGATCATGTTATAACTTGTTTCTCTGTCGATAATGTAAAAATCCATCAAGATGGTTTTTGGACCAAGCATGACTAGAAGAACTATGGTTCCAATCGAGGTCACTTTAAGACTATCGTACATGCGTAACATGTTTCTTGTAAAAGAATAATTCATCTCCCCATATCCCAACTTCTGCAAGAAAGAGAAAGGAACCACGCTTACAACAGCCTGTCATCAATCATGGCTCTCTTTATGCAATTGTTATAAACCCAAACTTGTAAAAATAAGGGGGATCACCTCTTGGGCAATTTCAATGTCGATGACATCTTGTCTATATCAAAAACAAACCCAAAGATGGATTAGATTACCATTCTATCCCAGAGGATGTATGTCAAAGTCAATATGATTTATTTGAGCACTAGGAGGTGGCGTAACATGGATTAGATTACCAAGACCTAGTGCATTGAGAAATGTAGAGCGATGCAGTGAATTCTTTAGCAAATCTAGAAACAAAATGTGAGAAAAGGTCTTGTTCAAATCGATATCAAATCATAGGCTCCTACTGGTTTTGTGATTGTAGGAATGTCATCCTATGGGAAGGAAAATCGAGTAGGGGTTGTGAAACGCACTCCTTCATCCAGGTTGTTGCATTAATTTCACGCTCAACCTCTAACTCAACTAATCCCAATATTTTTGTGTTATCATTTGTACCAAGGTTATGAGTGACTCGAGGGTTATTGAAAGTTGAGGCTTTGTGGTCATTACTTCATATAAGAATGCCTTTGTTTGTGATTTGTGAATTCTCCTTGAAATTTTCGGGATGTGTAGGAGCAGATATCGAAATATGCTCACATTAGCGTTACGAGGAGCTACTGAGTCATGTATAGTCAAATTGTGAGTTTGTTTCAAGATTTCTTAGAACATGTCTACAAAGAGTTGCCTTTGGTTTTCGGAAGTCTTTGCAGAAACTTGTTGCTGTAATCGCGACAGTCCTATCGTCATGACCTCGAACCTTATGGAAACCACAATATAGGTTAGGGTCATAATCTCTTGGCCTTTGATAATTGTCTTATTATTGTTGATTATCACCTCGATTATAGTTTCAAAATTGATTGTTATAACCATGATTCATTGTCGATGATTTACATCAACCGTTATTTAGATAACCAACATTCTTGACTTGATCACTATTTGTGGTAGCACCATGATTGCAATTCACACCCTTAGGTCCTTAGTTCACCTTGGCACCATTATTTTGATAATTTACATTATTTTGATTTGGGGATACCAATTTCCCATTAGGACCATAGATCTTATGCCCACTATCTATAGAGGCTTGATCAATTCAAAGCGCTTCCAATACTTCCTCATAACTACGGAAAGGAAAATTTTGGACCTCTTCCTTAGTCTCTCGATTGAGCGAGTGAAGGAAAATATCACAAAGTTCCATCTGGTCCATGTTGGGTGCACTTACAGAGGAATAGAGAACTTGGCACCATCTCTAGATGAAATGGGCGACATATTCATTTTTCTCCTGTCTAATATGCAAGAAATCCCTGATCCTTGTATGCAATAACTTGTTCATGTCAAATGCTTTAATGAACTCGGAAACAAGTTGTTTAAAGGAATGTATAGAAGCTTCGAATATGGTAATACCAATCCAATGCGATTCCTTCAAGAGTATTTGGAAATATCTTAGCCACTACAGTATCCCAAGGAAGCAATTCCCTGATAGTAGTAGTGTAGGCCTTGATACACGAGCATTCGGTCTCCATCTCCTTAAATTTTGGAATATCGACAATGGGTGTGAAAGCATGACAACATGTATGGTGAAGTCAAGAGGCTCCTTTAAGTACTCAAAGCATGTGTACCCATTGCGTAAGATTCCGCATCAAAGATCCTTGATGGGGAGGTTGAGGAGGAGTTGGATAAGATGCATTATAAGTGTTGACTGGAACGTATGGGGTCTCTTGATGTGGAATGTAGGGAGAAGGAATGGTATATGGGTCCATCTCTGGGAGTTTTTGAATACATATGCATGTAAGGTGGGATAGTACCAAGATATGGACTAGCGGGCGTAAAACCAAGGAACATCACATTTCGCTTCAAAAAGCATTCAAGAATGCACTTCGGCCAGCCCTTGCATAGGATAAGATTGAGAAGGATGAGGACCCATCCTTAGTGTGTCTAACCCGTGAGAAGATCACCTAAATTCGAATGAACCCAATAACCTTGTTGTACAGGATATTGCATTGGTTGTTCATTGGAAGGGATGTATCCTTTGTTGTCAACTGGATACCCCATGTTCTCGCCCCTCTACGTGTCTAGGCTCCTTCTAGTTCTCTAATCCTCCCTACTAAAGTAGAAATGAGATCATTGGGAGAGGATTGAGTCCCTTGTTGGGGTGCCTGTGGCGTAGGGTTTGATTGAGCAGGCTCATGATACCTTGTTATGAATTGTTTAATGTTATAATTCTTGTCTTCCTTAGAAGTAAGAATCTTAGGATAAGCACTTGAAGTCTCGGAGAGGTCTGTATTCTTCATTCTATCTAAAGAATCATCTATATGATGAAGAGGATTAGCTATTCGTGCAAGATAGGTCATCCTCTATTGATTGCATGGCAATGTGAGGTCTTGACAAGACTCTATGGTAAGAACCTGTTCCATTTGTGATAACAACATGGTTTGCATTGGGTTGACCGTATTGCATGTCTAACGATTGATTCATCTCCTCCATTATTACATTGCTAATGGGGTTTGAAGTGTAACTAGGGAGGTTTGAATGTTTCTTGTGTAATTGTCACCCCACCTCAATAGATAAGGGGACTGTTGTGGTTGCGCACATTGGTGTAACATCTATCGAGCTAAATGGTCCACCAAACTCTCTTCCGACATATTTTATAGAATATTAAATACCTACCAAAATAGGGAAGAAATGGAGAGGTGAGGTAATAGCAATGAAAGAAAAGGAAACAAGAAGGAATTAATCCTTCATGTCGAGTTCACCAATTTTGTACGGATGAAAATGAACACGTGATCTTCAACCACACTCGACCCCCCGAGGTCGTGCTGTAGAGCAGTTGATGTTGAATGTGTGTGGCTAACTATAGGAGGATAAGTGACTAAGATATGGTAGTGTGATCTCCTGGTATCCGAGTTGACAAAGGGGAGATTTAGAGGCTATGAATGGGTAGCATAAATTCCCTATGGTTTGTTTACCTAACTTGGATCTAAGCACTAAACTAGTTTGAAGTGTCCATGTAAACTGAATGAAATTAACAATCTATGCTACTACTGAAAGGAAGATAATCTAAACAAATCACAAAGACTAAAATATTACAATCACAAACAACAATTTTCTTCTATTCTAAATAATCAAATCTACTTCTACACTAAAACTAAACAAGTGAGATAACCTAGTATGGTTATTCACCTGTGCTGAGTGTGTTGAATCTAAACTAACTTAAAACAAGAGATTTTCCAAATGATCTATGATATATAGACAAACTCCCTACGATATTCTCTCCTTCGATCCACAGGATGGGAAGAAGAGGATCCGTCATGGGGATTGCTATGAAAGGTTTAAATCCTCGTGGAAAATAATTAATTACTTGCGAATGAAAGAAATTGATTTCTACTCTATTTGATATGCAATCGAAATTAACAACCAGTAATTGGCAATTTGATAGACAAAGCAAACAAATACACAACTCCAACCCTGGAAGAGCAAGAACCTTGGCAAATCCAAAGAGTATCGATATCCGTCCCTCGTTCTTTCCTTTCTTTCCTGGGGTATTCATGTGAGTCTAAGGGATTGGGAATGAAAAGAACAACAACAAGAGGATGGCACTTGAGTAATGACAACTTGGAAGAAATCGGACGTAATGCAAGTAGGAGATATCACAAGAGATCTAAGCTTGGCTATGCAATTCCTAACGAGATTATGACAACAAAACAATACAAGATACACAAAATTCTTAGGCCTTTTGCTTGAATACAAGCATGGAATATATAGGAATGGAGGCTAGGAGGTTACTTCATGCACAAGGTAAGAAGAGGCAGTTCAACTAATTAAATCTTATTTAAAATAGAAGGAGCAAGGAGAACCAAGCAAAAAAAGCTATTTTTAACCAATTCAGCTCACAGATGCATGCAAAAAGAAAATTTAAGTGAATTGTCGCATGTTTAAAACACGCATGAAGAATCTAGAAAAAGCGGGCAGGACCGCCGCCCTATGCGGGTGGTAGTTTCAGGACAACACCTACAGGCGACGATTTGTGAACCGTCGCTAGAGGGTGGTGGTCCTAGCATCAAGGCCAAAACAAGCACGTAAAGAGGTGGGGAGATGGAAAAACACATGGAAAAGTTGAGTAAGGCCATCTAGGCTAGAAATATACACTATGAATGGGTTTTGGAGCTCAAACAACTTCTCGAAAGCATTTTGAATCATCATTGGGGAATTTTGTAATCGCTTTTCGACAATGTAGCACATGTAATTTTGGGTGCATATAGAGACCTTTCCAACGAGACTAATTTTGCATGATTTGAAGTTCTAGAGGGAAAGTTGTGGTGGTTTGAAAATCACTTTGGTCAAGTAGGAACATGAAGGTGACACGTGGCATCATGTGGTTAGTCATGGAGATTTCCTTGCCTCTGTGTATATTACCCACATGAAATATTGTGATAGGTTGGGGGCTTTAGATCTTTGATCTGGGGATTCTTGTTATCCACCATGTGTCATGTTTGGATTGGTGTGTAAAGACCGAGGGTGAGAATTGATGCAACCTAGAATTTAGAAATATAAACGAATAAGACTCTAGAAGTGTTGGCACATCACTCAACCTAAAGCGAGCCCTCACTCGAAGCACATAAAGGTACTATGTCCCTCTTCGGGGTTTTTTGCTGCAATAAGTTAGCATGATGAAGGCTTAAAGCATGCAATTTCATTACTAACACAACATCCTACAGAGCATACGCATTTATTCTTAGGGAAGAACATAATTAAGTATTAACCATGATGAGATCAAGAACATACTAGATTCAGGATATATGCATAATTAACACTTAGATCTAGCCAATATCCTCCATTGTATTAAATGCGAATAAGTATTCGAAGCTTCATTACAATAACAATGGTATACGCACGCAACATAATCTTTTTATAGATCTTCTCTCTCTACACACACACTCACTTACTTTTACCCCTCTCTCGCCTTTTTACTACACATTTTACTACATATATATAAGGGTGGGGACTTTCCCTTCACCGCTTATCCATTCCAAAAATAGGCCGCATGCTATTATTAGCCACACACCTTTACAAAACTATCCACACATGCAAGTGTGCTAACAATAGACTACTGGTAGTTAACTAACAGGAATAGATCTATTTCCGGCCTATGTCCATGCAAAGTGCTTCGTATCCGATCCTCCAAGAATAGCTAATGCGTGGTGTGCACATCTCTGCCTCGTTTGTGTGCTCTGCACGCCATCTCTAAAAATAGACCTTCATGAGTGAAAACAACTAAGTCCCGAAAGCTAAACTTTTGCTCCGCACGCATGTTCTCCCTATCCATTTTGTGCATTTAAATATAGCTCGCTTTGTGCAAGCGGACTTCTTGTGTGATTTTTGTCAAGTGTTCTCTGATCAACATTACCCCACACTAATTTCATTGTCACCCCGACAATGGTCATCTCCAAAACTGAAGTAAAGAATTGAAGAATGGAAAGAAGTAAAGAATAGAAGAATGGAAAGAATGAAAGAATGTTTTTACTCTGCAGTCTCTTGTTCTACAACCTAAAAACTAATTTAGGATATTCTTGTTTTATTTCGGCCTCCAAGGTCTGCCACTCAACGAGTGCTTCCTCTGCTCTTTTTGGAATGTCCACAACAATAGACTCCAGTTCATCTTTCGCAATCTCCCCTTTTTCATTTTGCAAGACCAACACAATGTTGGACATTGTAGTCATCCTTCCCTCTAGTAAATCCATATTTTACGCAATGAGCTTCCCAAGTTCTTCCAGACTCTTGTGTAGTTCTTGTGTTGCTTCCGGTGCCTCGCACTTTTATTCAACCATTGATAATCTTTCTGCACGGCCCAATGTTTCGTCCTTCATCACTTTCTGGACCTCATTGTTCTCCTACACGGTTCTTACGTTGATGAGCTCTTATGGAAATGTACATATGTTCAAGGCTTGGCCTACTTTCTTGATTCTTCTTGCAACACTTGTAGAAGCAGTCCTTCATAGGATGTAATCTTCCGCATCACCGATGCCTTTTCTCGCTCCGCCTCTTATGTTGGATTCTTTGCACCGACATACGCAGAGGTTCATCTTTAAGAACTAGGTCCACTAAGGTACTTACATAGTGTATTCTTTGAAGGAAACGTCTTTGGTACCTTTGGCTCTAGACACTAGGTGTGGCCTAGCCTTCATAACATTATCACCAATTTCCCTCGCGAGGTGATAAATACAACATTTTTCTTTTGCGCCAATTCTCTTTCCTATGTTAGGCATGCTATTTCTCCATCCTTATTTTTAATCTCTTCCCTGAGCACCCTAATTGTGGCAGCCTTGTCCATATTCCACCTCGCCACCTCTGTTGAGACTTTCACTAATGCATTGCTTACTTGTTCATCTGACATGACAATAGGCTTTACTGTCATGTGTCTAGCTTGAGGTGTCTTTTTCAACCTCCTTGATACGCATGACTCCTCACACACATCAAAATCTGGCTCATCCATGTGTGTGTGCATGGACCATGATAATTGCTTCCTTGTGTGCACTATAGCCATATCTTCATCCATTAATTCCCAGCCATATAATTCCTTTTGTGATAGTGTGCTCTGGAAACGAGCGTGAATAATTTTACCTACATCCTCTGCATAACCCATGGCTGGTGGAATGTGCTCTCCACTTATTCTTCTAGACCTTGGCTACTTAGGAACTTGAGCCTCCAGATTTGGGACTTGTGCCTCCATGTCCTGAGTAGTCTCTGTAACTATCTCATCTGTTCCCTTTCCTCCTCTTCTCCTTGCTTCATTTCTTCATCTTTCTGTTCTTCCACATTCTCTAGAGGTGTAGGAGAATTAGGCATGCTTTCCTCTGACTCTTCCTCCTCCTCATTCAACTTCAACTTCCTTAGTCTTTGTTTTGTTGTCTCCTTCTGTGGAGAGAGTTTGGGTGATTTGCGCACTATTTGTAGAGTAGCACCTTGAGTCCTTGTCCTCTTAAATACTCTCTTGAATCTGTGCTCTCCTTGGAATGCATCTAAGTCCTCCTCATCCCCTTCTTGTGGCTGAGGTGGTGTAGTTGTGCGCTCAGCTTCATCCTTGTTCGTAGGATGTCTTCTACCTCTATGCTCTAAACCACCACTATCCTTGCGCTCATCCTCTTCATCGTCGACTTGAATAGTTTGCGTGGGCTTAGTGGCTTTGGAATATTTTCCATTGTATGTTGACCCTTTGGTGGTCTTGGGAGTGTGAACTCATCTTCCACATACTTGTTATTCTCTAACTTGGGCTTCAGTTGAAGGTACACCAGTGCTACTCCAACATCTCCCACAACCAAACTTACTAGTTTAATGTTCAATACATCTGAAATGAGCCTTTCAATATATGCACCCCATCCTGGATACACATATTTCTTCCTTAGTGTGTGGAAGTCACAATCTACCTTATCTGCATTGAACGTTAGGCTCTGCATCTGAGAACCTATGTACTGATGCTTGAAAGTACCTTGTTGTGAAGGCATATAGTAACTTACACCAAGGGCTCCATGATCCATCCTTCATACCGAACCACGCTATGCAAAAATGCTGATATACAACAAACTGAACCGCCTTTCCAACCACCGAAGGTAATTCCTTGGGATGCGCCATTCTTCTTCAAAGGCCGCACAGAGCCTATCATACCACTTCTCACCCTTTACTTGATCTCTGCTCTATCATGGGATCCTTCACACAAGTAATTTTCAAAGCATTCTCGGGTGACTTGTGCTCCATGGGATACTCCCATATCTTCTCTTTTGGTCCATCAGGTACTCTGATCTCCATGAACACCAGTGTCAAAGAACAGCTCCAAAGCTGATCTTTCCTCCTGTGCATGCTTCCTCAACAATTTTTTCTACAATGTAACATGAAATGTTGTAAACTACCCCTTCAGACATCTTTTTAGCAATGTGCAACCACATGGTATTCACTTGTGACCACCTTTCTTGGTCATTTAACTTTGTAACTAGGTGTGCGGCTCGCACTTTAACCTGTTTGGATATTTCTCTAGTTTATCAATGTCCATGCCGCGTGGACCCTTTATATACCCCAACTCCTTTCTAGTCTCTAATATTGCAGCCTTGTCTGTTAAATCATCTCACAAATCTTCTCTTGTGCCCTTCAATCTTGTTACCGTGGAGATGAGCGCAAGGCTGAAATTATGACTCTGCGTCCTGTAAAGTAGAAAAAATCTTCGTGCACTCTGCTCATGAGCCACTGGTACAAGGGCTCATATTTCCTGAAGTAAGGGAGTTCATATAGCTAGTAAACTCCAATCTTCTTCAAGAGCTTCTCGCCAACATTGTCATACATTGGCATGTCTTCCGTCATGCGTTTATTTGTCTTTGTGTTTAGCAAGGCATCAAGTTCTTTTTATTCTCTACGGTATGGTGGTTATACTCACTCACCTTGCTTTTTATTATGTGAGAATCCCACTCCTGGCCTATGATAACCCCCTCTAGATATTGCATTTCAGAAAAATTACTTTTGGGAGCCATCTCCTCTTCTTCTTTGACCACCTTCTTCTTTCCCTTCACTCCGCTACTATAATTGCTTTCTTGGGTGCCATTTCTACCTTACAATCCTTTGTAGATACTCACCTCTTGAATTCTGCAACATGCAAATCAAACCCTAGCTCAATTCAATGTGCCCTAGGTGAAATTATGTGCCCTTGCTCCTCTCTGTCACCTTGCTTTGCTCAAACCCTTCACCACCGGGGACACAAGCTCTTTCTGCACACAAATATCTTTGTCACGACTAGTTACACACCTCTCACACCTCAATTCAATCACTTGGCTCTTCACAATTAGCTCTTTTTCAAATACTCTTAATTACAACGGTAAAAATGAATTCACATCCCATCCTTATATAGAATTTCAAAATTTTGATGCATTCATTGCTCCTTCATCTACCAAATATCCTCTCATTAATTGATCAATTCCATCCTTTCTATGCGTTACATCTTCGCGCCCCAACTATAACCTTCTAGCGTGCCTTCCTACCCTTCGGTCATAGAATTTTCTTTAGCAATCTTCCTTGCACCCTAGTATCTTGTCATTGTACCTTCCACCGGTATTTGTTCCGCCTCCGCTTACCTCGTGTTATATTTTCCCTTCATCCATCTCCATCTTTGGTCAATTTTTAGAAGTAATCCTTTGACTCGAAGAGCACCCATAATGACTTATTCTTTCCACCTTTCAGTTCCAATAGTCTTGTACTTGGATATCAACAACCACCACCCCACACTAAATGTATGTGCGCATCCATCGCACATAAATATACTTCAGATTTGTGATTAGCTCCATGTGCATGCAAGTGCGCTTATTACACAACACACCAACTAAATTGAAAAAACATAACAACAAATAAGGAAACACATTAAGGAAATACATAATTGAAAACCTAATCTAAATGGCAACACTGCCTTATTACAAACACCAAGAAGACTTATTTATAGTAGGGCTTTAGCCTACTCCCGTTGAAGTAACCGGGTAACCGTATTCCATCAAGGGCCTCTAACTGACAAGCACCGGTTTCAAGTATGTGAGTGATAACATACGGCCCCAACTAATGTACATTGAGCTTACATGGATGGCACAAAAACTTAGAATCATAAAGGAGCACCATCTGTCCTATCTCAAGCTTTTTATCCTTGATGTGCCTGCTCACTCCATGCTTTTTACCCGGCTTTTTGCTTCGACTCCAACGTGATATGGCTCATCTCTCATCCAAGTTGATTAAATTTTCAATCCACTCATCTAATTCTTTGCTCATCATCAAAGCAAGACCTCGGTCACTGCGCAATACACAACGAAGGTAACATAAATTCCATAGGAAGAACAACCTTTGCGTCAAACACTAACTGAAATGGTGTGGCTTTGTTTAATCATTTATATGTTGTCTGATATGCCCAAAGTACTACAGATACCTTGTCATCCCAATCCTTTCATCCAACATCACACATTTTTGTTAATGTCGGCTCAAAATTTTGTTGAAAGCCTCCCATGATTCCATTTTCCTGAGTACGATAGGGTGTAGTCTTATGGTGTGCAATCATGAACTCATTCAATAAATTTTTGATTATTTGATTAAGAAAATGTGTACCCCTATCACTGGTCAAACTTAAAGGACATCCATATCTTGTAATAATATTCTCCCATAGAAACTTGGCAGCTGCAGCTCTTACTGCATACAGTCCTTTATAGGTGTTGTTTCGCCCACCATGTTAGATAATCGTGCATGTTATGATGTAGAGCGATCTAGTTTTGCACGCAATGGTGAAATAGGACCTACAAAATCTATAGGCCATTTCTCAAATGGTTATGCGCTAGTAATAGGTCTTAGAGGCATTTCATCTCCCCGACACAGTGCCGCCCAAGATGTTGACAATGGTCACATGCCTTACAAAATTCCTGTACAATCTTTATAGAGGGTCTCCCACCATAATCCAACGAGTAGAATCTTGCATGCCATAACATCACCTGCATAGTGGCCACCTGTAATTCCACCATGAGCTTCTTCCATAATACCCGTGCGCTCATGCTCCAATACACAACAACACAATACCTCATCACGACCTAATTTGTACAAGTCACCACTGATTAACATGAAAGGTGTCACACGTATAGCAAGTTGTTTCTTCTCCAAGGATTTCATTCCTTTTGTTGTCATCCCTGTATGTAGAAAGACAATAATGTCTTCTAGTCAAATGGCACATGTTGTAACTGTATAAGCTGTCTAGAATTACTTTTCCTGATTTGACCACAATTGTGAATTCAAATTCCTAAAATAAGAGCATCCATCGACATATGTGCCCTTGTAAAACATGTTTATTTACCAAATACTTCAATGCCATGTGATATGTATAAAATAAAAATTGCATAAATAGCTAGTAGGTCTTGGTGAAAAATATGTAGTACATATATCATTGACAAAGCCTCGTGCTCTATAGTTGTGTAATTCACTCTGCGAGAGTCATATTTCTACTAGCAAGCAGATAGGATGATCTATAATACCTTCACTAGATTGAGCTAACAACATGCGCCAATGGCCGTGCTGAGGCGTCAACATGTACATGAAACGGCTCATCCCATGAAGGAAAATGCATAATAGGCACGGTAGTGAGTCTCTCCTTCAATGTTTCGAATGCACGCTATTGCGGTTCTCCCAATAGAACATACCTCTCCCTTTCAATAACTCTTCCAATGGTGTGGAAACTTTGGCATATCATTTGATAAACTTTACGTAATATCCTATATGACCCAAAAATCCATGCATTTCACTTTGATTGGTTGTCTCCTTAGGACTATAATAATCGCTACTTTTGGATCAACCAACAAACCTTCCTTGTAGATTATGTGTCCTAAAAGTATTCCAAATGGCATAGCAAATATGCACTTCTTTATATTCAAAGAGATACTCAACTGTCTACACCGCTCAAACATTAAGTGCAGATTGTCATAGTGATCTTTAACTAATCCATACATCGTCCAATCATCTAAATATACTTGTAAAAAGTTGTGAATAAATTCCTTGAATGCTTGGACAACTATGCATGAAAAGATAGTAGGCACATTCTTCGGATCAAAAGGCATTATTGTATAGGTGAAGCTACCCTATTCAAGTAGTAAACATAGTCTTATCTTGATCCTCATGGGCAATCCGAACTCGATGATACCGGAGAACCCATCTGTAAACGAATAGATTTCGCACCGCAACTCCTTCTAGTATCTCTTGAGTAAATGGCGTAGGAAATGGATATGTTACACATGCAACATTCAAATCCTTGTGGTCCACACATATTCTAATCCATCCATCCTTGATATCGATCACCATTGGACTAACCCATTATGACTCATCAATGGGCTTGATAATTCCAAACGTCAACATGTTATCAATCTCTTCTTTGACCTTCTCACACTAATTGGGGTTCATTCTATAAGGTCTCTTTCTAACCGAGAGCGCACCCTCTTTACGTTTTATCTTCATCTCCCCTAAATATTTATGCATGCCTTTAAGTTCATGATACCCCTAGAAATAAGTCCTGGTAATCCCTTAGTAACTCAATGATTTTTGCCACTTTAGAGTCGACCAATAATCTCAAATTATGGCTTCCTTAAGCTCAATATCTCATTCCAATATTCACCGATTTGTCTTCTTAGGTTCATGATAGAGCGCGTGGTCCTATCTACGCTGTCCATTACCTCACTTTCCCCTATTGAATGGCTTATATCCAGATTATCTACTTCTTTGTCATCTACTAAATAGACCATTTTTCCTTTCTCTTTCTCAAGGAAAGCGCGTTGAAGTAATGTTACATCGGCCTCTGGTTCTTCATCAAAACATGCTCCTGAGTCTTCCTCATCTAATAATTCCTGAAGTAGTTCTTTAGCCTTGGAATTATCCCTCATAGTTAAGCGCTTTATGAATTTGAATGCTTCTTCCACCGAAGGATTTGTAGAGAAGAAGTCAAATGTTTGGGTCATCCTGTAATTAAATTCGCCAATTTCTGTTTCTCGATGGAGTTTTGCATATACATACCAAGCACACGTGTAACCTTGTCAAGTGGAATAAAACCAGTGCACTCATAGTGAAGGTGGTAAATCTTCTGCCCTTACGCTTTGATTCTCTCAAACTTCTAAATGTGGTCTTTGAACGGGTTGATTACTATGATAATTATTGATTTGGGTAGGTGCATTTCTCCTAAAGAACCTAATAGAAGAAGCAATCCTAATTTCATCCCATCCGACAAGATTATCCCTATGGACCACCCACCAGCGTGTCTGCTTGTCCCACGTAGTGTATATACAAGCATATTTCTTCATTTTAATGGTTCTATCCACTATTCTTACATGGCACGTGCAGGAATACCTTGGGATCCCCTTCTCCCGTATAACTAAGTACCGAGTCGTTGCTTATCCTCCCGATACAACGTGGTTTTATGCCTCGAGGGAGTATGTTGTTTACTTCGTGCCCTACCAATGCTATGAGCCAGATTATCACAAGCAATACTTGTAGTATCACTAATAGACGGGCATCTTCCCATTGAATTAGTCCTTTGTTTGGTTCATTCATCTCTGGATCTTGGATGATGCGTAGATAAATCCTATTCAGATCTTCTTCACTTAAGGGCTCAACAGAGGGTGCATAATTTCCATCTGTTAAAGGGATAATAACTATTTCCTCTTTTTTTCAAAACTGATATAGCCCTTGTTGAACCGAAGATCAAAATTATTTACATAGCACAAGGACGTCCTAATAGAGCAGGGAAACTATATCGACTCTACCAAAGTGCTAAAACTTCAAATTATCTAGTGAAATTTGCTCCTTGTATGGTAATGGATGCATCTTTCAAAACTCATATGGGAGTGGCCTTAGTATGGTTGGCCATGGACAATATATTAGAGGATGGCTGAAATGGGAGTCTTCCCATTTGTACCCATGCATCCAAGGTAAGAACATTACCTTCCGCGCTTGTATCTATCGTGTATTACTCAATAGCCACCCATCCACAAGCAACATTCAAGTGTAATTTCCTTATCATAATCAAGGCTATGAGGTGGAAGGTTCGCATGCGTAACTGTTGTCTTGTCTCAATACTTGCATGCGAGTGTTTCCTTTCACCAATCCCTTAATAATGTAACAATATTTTTACGGTGCAACATTTTACACACTTTCCTTATGTCATCCGTATTAGTTTGGACTATCTCCGATGCTTTCTTCTCGCTCCTTTAAGTGTTGTATCTCACCCGAAGATTCCTTAGAACTGCCATGGTTTCTGATAAACCTCCTTCTGATAGGTAGGATCTGGGTACCATGCATGAAGAACTTCTTCTTTAGTGATAGTAGGTTTCTGCCGCAATGTGTCCTTGGTGCATCTTTGCTTGCCGGTCAAATGCGGGTCGTGATCTTTACTTTGCAACTCTTCGAATCTACTTCCAACTTGGGCATCCATTGATTTTCCATAGCGCGTTGTATCCTAACCATACTTGCACCTTTGTTTCTTGTCTATGTTGCTTACTCATATGATCATATAATTCGAGTGCACTCCTCATAGCTATGGTTCTTTCCACAAAAGAACATGTAATATTTTGAGGACATTCGCACCTATAGTGGTCAGGTGATCCGCATGTATAACATGTTCCATGAGGGAACTCACTTCTCCCACCACCACAACCTCGTCCACTAAATCCACTACGGTATCCTCAACCTCTCGACATAACCTCCTTCAAACGCCCTTCATTTTGATCATAGCGCGCCCGATTGTGATCCTGGTTACGATGCTCATTTTTACCCTTAGAGTTATCTATAACTCCTGTTTGTTGTACACCAATATCTATATCATCATGGATCTATCCAATTAGTGGCGAGCCCTTCCTCGTGTCATGAGTCGCGGACTGCGCAGATTTTACGTGAGCTTGAAACGTTCTTCCTTATCGTGCGTTGTAATAATGGGTAGTGAATAGCATCATGGTTTAAGTGGCATATTTCACAATCCATCAGCAATGAGCATACTATTCTGTGAGGGAAACTATCTTTTGTGTGACCTTCTACTTCACAATCTATGCACCAAATCCCTGTGCGTGTATCATGAGCTGAATTTGTTGATAGTTTCTCCAACTGTTTTACCATAGCTATTATTTTTCTTGTAAAAACGGGCTCAACCCAGTATCTATGCTTCCAAATGTCTCGGCGTGTAAGGCTACTTCAATCAAGCTTCACTCGGATCGGTGCATGTCTTATGTGATAATGCCCTTTCCAAAGGGTGTAATCAAGCCCCCAACGAACCATTGTGCATGTTGGCTTGCATGTATGTCATAAGAAATATTTGATAACAACATTTTAAACCATGCATCATACTCTCTAACACTTTTAGTAGTGCCTTACTTAATATCCTTGAGTGCACTTAAACTCTTCTCGCTCAAACTCAAAATATGAAACTCTTTAAAGAATGCATCCTTTAAAGCCATATAATCTATGTAAGTCCGATCGGGGTCAAACTTTATGTACAGGATGTGTGCACGCCCTTGTAACGTAGTAGTAAATTAGCTTGCCTTACGTTCAGAAGTTGTGATTCCTTTTGCGTGCCACAATATTTCACACATGTGCTCATGTTCAACAACATCTTCTATGCCCCTATACTCACGGAATTCGAAGGGACATTTCCATGTAAATATTTTGGGGTTGGTGCAAACCTTGCCCACCGATCCATAAGCTGCCCGTGTTTCCCTACCTCTAGAACCACCAGATCCATCGGAACTTGAGCTACCTATGCCCCCGATCCCCAACCCGTGATCGGTGTTGACTAGAAGACGTATTTCTCGTGTCTTAACATTAGTCGAATCGTACCCCAACAGGTTTGCGAAGAATTACTACTCGCAGAAGCCATTCCAAAATTGGCGTGCTTGTATTCTACGTGGCGATGAAAACCTAAAAAAGTACCCCATATAACAAAGAAGCCATTTGCTCAGACCGCTATTATTGTACCTCTTATAAGACTCGCTCCTACTCTTCCACTGATATAACTAGGGTATTGACTGCTTGTTGTACTAGATTCTGAAAAACTAAATGCAAGGGCAAGGTTACTAGGTTGATTAAGATGCGCACCCTCGGCCCAGGTAGTCTCTGTTGGCATGCTTCTATATGAGGTCGAGGAAGGATCCTTCTCATACTTTCCAAGATGGGGAGTTCCGATGCTCTAGCTCCACGTATTCTATGTGAGATTTAAATCCTTCACGAGCAATCTCTCTCCTCAATGCCATACTTTCTGCAATGGTGCGCTACTTCTCTATCTCCTTCTCGCATGCCTCATTATACTTGAACCGTCTTTCGTCTCTCTGCCTTTTCGCCTCTAGGTCTTCCATCTTTCACCAAACTCGCCTTCCGCCCTCACGTGTGGTGAGGTTTAGTTAGCCATCGGTTTACTCTCCAGGTTCAAAGTTACCATCAAGATCTTGATCACCAGTGGAATGCCTTGCAGTAAGCTCCTCTTGGATATCATAAGAACTAGAATTCATCTACCTCTAGACACGAATAAGTGGAAATTGAGTACTCCAAGATATAACTGTTCAAGACACCACAGAACCACGTATCCACAGCTTGAGTCCAAATCAGATCAGCATCATAAAGGGCCTAAAATTCTTCCTACATCCAAACAAGTGCGTGATACCTCCAATTCCACTTAGATGCATAAGCAATCAGCCACTCGTATAATTCTTTTGGAAAGATAGCGAAAAATCTCTCATATAAACTATCATCTGTGTTCTTTCCACCCATATGCATGCATTAAACTCAGATCCAATGCTGAAACGTTGTGTGTATTCTTCTTCCAAATCATGTATCCACTCTTCAATACTTGCTAAGGTCAACCGATATGTATTCATTGTGAACCATCCACGAAAACAAGCTGAAAAGAGGTCTCGGCAATGGAACCAATGATGCGACTTAGAATTCAACAATCCAAACGAATAAGACCCTAGATGTGTTAGTATATCACTTAGCCTAAACTGATCGCTCACCCAAAGCGCACAAAGGTACCAGGTTCCTCTTTAGGGTTGTTGTTGCAAGAAGTTAGCATGATGAAGGCTTAAAGCATGGAATTTCATTACTAACACAACATCCTACATGGCATACCATATTTATTCTTAGGAAGAACATAATTAAGTATTAACCATGATGAGATCAAGAACATACTAGATTCGGATAGATGCAAAATTAAAACTTATATCTAGCCAATATCCTCCATTGTATTAAATGGAAATAAGTATTGTAAGCTTCATTACAATAGCAAAGTGGTATACGCGCAACATAATATTTGTATAGATCTTCTCTCTACACACACACACACTTACTCTTACCCTCTCTCTCTCCTTTTTACTACACAATTTACTACATATATATAAGGGTGGGGACTTTCCCTTCACCGCTTATCCATTCCCAAAATAGGTCACATGCTATTATTAGCCACATGCCTTTACAAAACTAGCCACACATGCAAGTGCACTAATAATAGACTACTGATAGTTAACTGACAATAATAGATCTATTTCCGGCATGTGTCCATGCAAAGTGCTTCGTATCCGATCCTCCAAGAATAGCCAATGCATGGTGTACACGTCTCTTCCTCGTTTGTGTGCTTTGCACGCCATCTCTAAAAATAGACCTTCATGAGCAAAAACGGCTAAGTCCTAAAGATCGAACTTCTGCTCTGGGCATGTGTTCTCCCTATCCATTCATGCATTTAAATATAACCCGCTTTCCCACATGGACTTCTTGTGTGATTTATGTCAAGTGTTCTCGATAAAAAAGAATCCACACTCTTATGAGCATAGAATGATGCAAGGGAATCCCACAAGTCTGCGAAGGAAGGAATCGGGGTTTAGGGAGAAAATTGCATGTGGTAATGAGAAGGAAGCCCACAAGCTGCAAAGGATGATGAATGGGCTCGGGCGTGCAGAAACAAGTTTGCACAATACATGTCAATTTGCAAAGAAATCCTGTGAGTAACCACAAGGGAAGGCCATGAGGCTTAGAATGGAAAATGCATGCTCGCATGAGCATGTAAAGTTACACAAAGGGCCCGAGGAATCACTAAGTGAGACTGTGGAACTTGGGGGTAGGGATGCATGTGTGCAACTTGCAACTTCAAAACATGAAACAAGAGTCCCTGCAAGATTCCTTAAGATTTCAAAATGGGTACTTTTACATTCGAATGCGGAATGACATCGTGATGATATGGGAAGCATCATAGAGTCTAAAAATATGTAAATTTTCCCTAGAATATGAAGGAGAACATCTGTATCCTATTGAGCCTTAAGGAGGATAATTTGAATGTTACGTGGGTTTGAGAAAACCCGTGGGACACTATACTTTTGAAAACTTGCGGAACACATGATTTTCTAACGTTTTGAACTAAGCCAATTTTTGAATCCTTTGTAAACAACAACCCCTTGTACTCAAATCTTCTATCCACTTCCCGTAGAATTATCCTTTTAGTGTTGTAAATTGGAAATAATTCCACACAACACTAAACACTAAAGTTGATCAATTCTACCCAAGTCTTTGTGCTACTCATTTACTTTTTCCACGGGTTATGAGAAACCACAGAACACTAAGTTCCTGCACTCTGCGAGAGGCTAAGTTAGTCTTCTGCAGGATTTTCTGACAAAAGGTTGTTAAGTCCATCTTTGACAAGTTATTCAAAATTGTTAGGGGTGTCATTTTGGATAACAATTTTTTGCAAAGAATAAATTTGTGTTACAACTAATCATTATATGGTTTCCGAGTCAACATGCTTAGTGTTATGTGCAATGGATTGAATGATGGAAATGTTTAGTGCTTTCAACATTTTAAGGTTACAAGTGGTTGACTTGCTCATTCTTTTAAAATAAATGTGGACCATCCTTATATTTATGGATGTCAAATTGAGAAAGGTGTGACTCATTGTGAGACATGAGGAGCTCCCAGGTCCTCATACAAAGGAGTATCATTGTGAATGTGGAGAAACAACCGGAGAAAGACAACTTGTGCGGGTGGTCGAACCTTGATGGTGAAATACAGATCGTAAGGAGAGGGAAGTGTGGAAACCCTTCCATAGGAAAGTTGCATATGAGGTGTTAACATTCAAAGGAGTGTCCATGACAGTGGCAATTATATGAGGTTGTTAATGAGGATGATAGATATGTTGTCGAATTTAGATGTCTTAGAATGTGGAAAAGCTTCACGCAGTGGAATTTGATCTTGGAGAGTAATTTTGGCTTGATAAAACTCATTTCATCGATAAGAATGTATTCAACATGCTTAAGGGAGTCTTGAAAAAATGAAAATTCTTGAACTTCTAAGGGTTTAAGTTCATTGATAAGAATGCAGAGTGCGACACATATGGTAGATGTTGAGATGTTGAATGTCGCAACCTCGGTAGGGGTAAGTACATGGAGTGGTGAAATACTTGTGGAGGATGCATATATGATTGATTAATTTTTATTATTTATGAGATATGATGTACCTACATGCCCGAGGTACCTCGAAGAAACAATTTTAATGTTGAAAGATGGATTTTTTGGGATAAGTGGTGGAGAAAAGTATCAAAATCCAATTATTTCTCTAGAGATAAAAGAAATGTGGAGGGGGATTGTGTTTTGGTGACAATGCTTTCGACCTTATTTACCTTGATGAAAGATGGACCAAACATATTTAAAGAAGGGGGAACATCATGAAGGGTTGAATCGTTCAAACCCTTATAGCTCCCCCTGGACCTATAACACCCTTCTCGATGAAAAACATAGTTTTTTTGGCTTCTAACCTTGGTTCATGCCATATATATGGTTCAACCCAAACACCACTACCATGAGACACTTCTTTAGTGTTTTTACCTTATTTTGTTGTTGATGCAACTCTCTTGGTCAAAATAGCAATCTTCTTTACCAACATGATTTAATAGTCTCTTTCATACTTAATTAAGCTCAAGAATGAGCTACCCCTAACTTATATATCCTTCTTAGATATGAAGAACTCAGTTTTAGTTCTTTAAGACTTAAGATCAAATTTTGACATAATGATCACATTCACAAAGATATAACACTCTACTACTATACATGGAACCTTCATGATCAACACGAGCACTAAGAATCACCTATACTTCTTCACAAGATAGATTTTTCACAAAATAACACCTCCCCGAGATCATAGCACTTGGTAACATTAAGACAACATAGATTTTCAAGTACTTGGAGACTTTAGGTTTGATACATGGGCTTTGAACCTCAACAAGACCTCACAACATGAGAAACCAACTTCAAGACTCAATTTCATACTCCTCCATAGAGCTCATTAGCAAACTCAGAATCCTTAACATTTGTATACAATCGCAACTATCCTACGAGACTTTAAAATATTATACACAAGCTATGTCACCATTCTCTCGACTTTTCTTTTGGTTTTGAGTATCACAAAGTCTTGAATACATACCTCTGTCACTATAGTTTCTTATCATTAACACATGATATCTAACTTCCCTGTTTTAGACATCTTCATATGCCTTCATATTCTTGATAAATATTTCAAGATGCATAAAGAAACTCAATGCATTGGAACTAATGCATTGTCGATAAATGATGGAGAAAAGCACAGAGGACAACCACTAGGCATTCTAATAGAATGTACTCACTCATATTTTGAAGAAACAAACCTTATGACATGACAGAGACATAAATCCTCTTCAAAACTAATCACTTGTAATGCACGTTGGATTAAATTTTGTGTCATAATGAACTCACACTTTTGATGTCTTTGAGATCGTATCCTCATATTTTACTTGGTGAATGGACTCAAACAAATAAACACCTTCGAGTTATCACTCATGACTCTATACTAACAATTTATCTTGATAAATGTTTGTCAACCTGACATAAACCCTTATTATACATTTACATAACATCCATATTGTATTATATATCAACAAAAACAAGACAAGTTATTACATTTAATGTTTCTCCCTAATCTATAGAGTTCCATCATAAGCCCATCTTTTCAACATCAATACCAAAAATACATTTGCTCAGAATTAAACACATAGAGCATATCGATACAATGCTTATAAGAATATAACCAAATAAAAAAGCTTCCAAATCTCCTTAGCTACACTTGGAGTCACTCTTGTTTTACAATGATAATATTGACCTTCAACCGTGAAGTGCACACATGAATTTTACATAGCTTTCTTCAAAATCACTTGACTTCCACGGGAGTGAGCATAAGTCATTCTCTTGACTAAGATTCTTATACTGAGTTCAAACCATCATTTTTGACTGAGACATCACTATATCATTGTCATCAACCTTGTTCCTTCAGAGCTTTAGTCAGTACTCTTCCTCCTTGATCTCAAATTTTTATATTCATGTATCTCTAATATGCATTATGCATTCTTATCATACCAATGAATTTCAAAAAAATTGGAGCATACACACTTAACTCGGGAAAGTCATGAGAAGGCTTGATAACTGAGTTTATACTCTTTTACCTTTGTCAACAATGACCTTGGAAGGATAATCCATTTTAAGAACTTTCAAAACTTTTGTCATCCATGAGAAACATATTTTTCCTTAGAGATCCATTTGTAAGGAACTAGGACCCAGCCATATATTTATAATTTTGTGGATACTTTTGTCACTACTTTAAGTCAATATTATATCACAACACTGTTTCTATGCATAGATCCCGTTTGTCGAGACCTAATAGAACTTCATGAAGACAATTTACAGACATTTTGTGTTTCATATCTTGTCACAACCTTGGAATAGACTCAAGAATGGTAAATCATCTTGAAGCCACTTATATATGTATATATATCTCTTATCATCTTTGAGTGTGACACTAGGAGAAACCAAACCTTTCATATGATTATAACAACATCAGATGCATATTCAACCTTAAACTCTCAATTACACACATGTACCACTTGTAACTCATTAATTCATGGTTTAGAGTATACTCGATAGTTTTTACAATGCATGATGCTTCGACATGTATTCTAACAATGATGGCTTGCTTACAAAGTAGGGAATTTCACACTTTGAGTTACTTCATACTTGGAGATCTTACTGGACTTATCGACTTTCATACTTCCTATGTTGACACATTTCATCAACATATTGATCCTAAGACACTAATTAAAAACCTAGGTCTTTTGACATGACTTGACCATAAAATTTTAACACAAAACACTTGAGGCTCTCACAACTTTGATACCACTTGGGTGACAGAGCTTGCAAAATTCATTATGAAATTTTAATCAAACCAAGACACTTTTGGGACTTTACAGATTCTGCAAAACCTACTCAAACCTCTCGAGTTTCATTATCACCCATTGATTGATAACAAAACCTCCTTGATACATAGTATATATACTTACAACTCGGTTAATATATTCTCATGATATCGATGACATCTCAAGCAATGTACATAGACACATTTTACGTAACCTCAATACTTTGATGCATACACTCCAAGTTCATGACAAGGACACAGAGACTCTTACAGATCTTTTCATGACCTGGAACGACAACTAAACACTTTACACTTTGATATGAACTTGAATAACAAGGCTCAATCAATTATTCTGAGACCTTTTAGAACATTTAAGACTCATGACACAAGATTTGAGCCAAATTAAGACACCTCTTTATGACTTCAACCTTCAATACCACTCTTAGAATTTTTTAATCTCACTACTAATTGACACAAGCATTTGAATCATCATGAAACTTGTGACTTCGTTCATACCCTTAGAATGAGATCTTATGACTACATGGAATAAAATACGAGAAAAACATTTTGAAATTCAAGACAAGTCTTTCTTTGACTTTAAACACTATTTATCATTTCAAGGATTTAACAAGTTCTTCAAAATAGAGACCAATAATCAACATACAAGCTAACTTACTTATGACAATGATCTTCAATACTTGACAATGATAGATGACAAACCAAGAGTAGGACTTTAAACACCTTTGACAATATCTCCAAAGACATAATGACTCAAACTTAGACTCTAAAATGATGAGAGAAAAATTCAAGAATCTTTATACACCATGACCCCAACTCAAACACCTTTGACAGGGGTGACACACTTTCCATAAGAATAAAAATTCAAACACCTACTAAGGCAAGAAATCAAAATCACATGGATAGGTCACTTAACATACCTTATAACCCTTGAGGTGTCCCAAAAACCCAATTTATTCAACTTTTCATGCACATGAGTTTGGATGAGATCCAAACACATATGACTTATTTGAATATATGAATTTGGTTCAACCTTCTTGACCTTATCTTCATGATTTGATTCCTTGATAACCTTGTTTGAGCTTGAATTTCTTTCCTTGATTGAATCTGATTCAAATTTGACTGATTTAGTCAACCAAAATTCCTTCATTTTGAGAGCTTAAACCTTCTTCACTTGCCTAGATGATTCATGAGAAAAAAACCTTACAAAATGTCCCTTGTGATGACACTTATGACAAACAACCTCTTTCCTATCTCTTGAATAATCACTCTTGTGATATTTTCCATTTCTCTAAGGGTATACACAATTGAAAAACTTCCTACAATCCCTTTCTCTATGACCAAAACCATTGCAAGCATAAAAATAACCATGAAATTTTACATACCTCATTACATTTGGCTATCTAATGGGATTAGGCCTTGAATATACCTTCTTTCCATGAATACCATCATCTTCACTTCCTTTGGAACTAGGACCAACTACTTGATCTACAAGATTAGGCTTCTCATCTTCCTTGACCTTTAGGGTTTGAATCTCTTCTTTAAGCTTGAAAAAATCTTCTTCTTTGGCCTTGAGAGCTGCTGACATATCTCTAATTTCAGACTTCAAACAAATGTTATCCTTTCTATGGAATGCTAAATCTGCTTGTAGATCCATCACCACCTCTTTGAGATCATCTTGACTATGCATACAAACATCACATGGATTTTTGTCAACAGTTTTCACTCCTCTTCCTTTGAACTCAAATCGAAATAGCCTTATCCAATTACCTCTTGATATTTTTGATGGTTTCTTCATCCTTAATGCACCTTCTTATACTTTAACACAAACTCTAGTAGTGCAACATTGTTAATGACTTTGTCTTGTGTTTCGCTTTGACTTTCTCTTTGACATAATTTTATATTTTAGATGCTTGTTGATTGGTAGCTTCATACAATTTCTCATGCATTCCTATTTTATTAATGATTTATTCACTCAAGGTGCATATGAGGATCTCTATGAATTTGAAAATGATACCTTAAGTAGTACACCATGCATAAACTTGTTAAAAAGAACTCATTCATACTCAAAATCAAATCATACATCTCAGTCATACTTTCTCAAATAAACCAATCTCTCCTAAGAATGTATTTGAATGTCAAGAAAGGTTTAACCCTGATTATATGCTTCCACTACTAAACAAATCATGGGTATGCTCATACCTTGAAGCAAAATCTAGTTGAAACTTTCATACAATCATCCATTCTAAGTTATTCAGCTACATACCTCTGTGATACATTCTAGTTTCATATCTAGACCTACCTTCTTGTAGATTATCTTCAATTTATAGATCCGCTAAGCATCTTCTAATCACAACATTGACAATTAGTACATAAGAACCTACACTAGTCATGTGTCTCTCCACTCTAGGTAATTTTCTTTCAATCCTGCAAACATATTCTACTTGAATGATAATTTAAATAAGTTCACCCTCTTCCGACAATATTCCTCCTATCTTAGATACTCTTTTGACTAAGATATCTTCTTGTTATAATCATGTACAAGGGATCCTTACTAGACCAACCATATATAACTTTACTCACTATTCTAAGTGATAACAAAGACTATTTTTTTAAGGCATGAAACTCTACTCTTAATCCAAGACTAGAACATGAAGGAGGTTAAAATTTCACAACCAACCTAACTGTCACCATTTTCATAGTCATTTGGACATATATCTTCAATGATAATCTGATGAACAACTCATAACATCAAGATATGATTCATCTCACTTATACCTTGTTTCAATTTTGTCTCCTATCTTGATTTTAGACCAACTTAGGTGTAAATTGTCAACATACCAGTTTCTCAGGGTTCTAGATGATCCATACATATCCTTTATGAGGCCTTAGATCATGTATGAAATTCAATTAGGTTTCTTTTGAATGAAAATTGGAGAGAAACACAAAATATACAGTCCTAGCTTGGAAATATTTGATGACAGTCAACTCAAAGAAGTTCCTTAACCCTTAGAAACCTTGTAAATGTCTTATATCAGCTCTAAAACGTCATTCATACAATTCTTGGGCTTTGAAACATTGATTTTATCAAAGAATGACTCAAAAGTCACTATTTAGAACCCTATCTTAGTTCAAACTACCGGAAAAAAATTTTCATCGATATCTTCTTGCATACATGATGTTTTAATATGAAATTTGGAGGGCTTCTTTATTGTGCTGGGTTAGAAATTTCTCTCAAATTTGGAGGAATTTAATTAGACATAATAAAATTTATTGAATTCCCTAGTTTGGGCCTGTGAATTAAAAAATAACTATAAAAATCATAAAATAAAATTTTGAGAGCTAAATTAAATTGTTTAGGAGCTTGTTTTATGAGGTTTTAGAAGATGGAGGGTTTTACACTTGTTGTCCTGAGTAAACCCCATGCATAATCATAACTAAAACATGTTAAAAATAAAAATTAGAGACAAATCTTTGTTTCAAAACTCCATACCTCATTTTTCATCCTTCCTGAATACATATTACAAATCTTTTCATAGAATTCTATATCCATAATTGGATCCTTATCTCAAAAAACTCCCTATTAAGACTCCTAAATTGACATATTCATCCCTATAAGAACTCAAGAACAATCCAAAATTAGAAGTATAGGATATCCTTCATCCAAACCGCCCTCACAATTTGTACAAAATAGATTTTGACTATTTACATGGCATTTCAAGACCTTATTATTTTCAACATTGGCTTATTACTCATAATTCACCTAATTAACCTTTCTTACAAGATTATTTACACTTACTAGCCTAATTTACACACATTCAAATACAAAATAAAAATAGGGGAAAAGTAGTTCATCACTCCTAGACTACATGACTACAAATGGAGCTCGGTGCATGATTGAATGAAGAATCTTGCTTGCATATATGATGCTCCCGCATCAATCCTTCTTAGCCATGGATTTCAACTCCCGATTCTCTTTTAGAATTTTCTTAGCTATCTTGTGCTTCTAGGATCTCCTCCAAGATGATAGGATTTATTTTCAAGGACATTCTCTAATACCAATTGTTGGAAGCACAATGGATTGAAGGGGGGTGAATCAGTCCTACAAAAATTTATTCCATTTACCATTCATCATTCATTATCATTTATACAACCATTCAATCAACCATGAACCATATGTGTTTACTTAAGCATATAAATAACCATATTAAGAGCAAGATCAAGAGAGTACACAAGAACACCAAATATAAGTGGGAAACCCTCAAAGGGAACAAAACCCACTAAAACACATGTTGACATATGGTCCTATAGGTGTTGTCATTGATGAAAAACTACATTAATGACAAATTGAATGATGGATTAGGGTTAGATGATGTTGTACATTGTGTTGACATGATGGTACATATGTGGTTATGATGATATCGGATGTTTGATGAGGATTTCTTACTCTTGCAAGCCTATTCAGGTGACCTAGCTAGCCTAAGTGATGTTGCATGGTGGTTGGAGCTTCTTGGTTTCTTGAGAATCATATTAGCATGATGGAGAGTATGTTTGGAGAGTTCTTAGGCACTCACATGAGGTGCAAGGTGCAGATACAGGTTGGTCACCATATTTCATGTGCTCATTTAGAGCAGGTATGGATGCTAGGAGATATGAGATTCAGGTATGGAACTATATAAGATCATGGATGCATGTAGGTAGGTGTACCATTATGTATCAGGTGTGTTTAGACCATTTTGAGTGTTTTCATGATGATTTTTAGTGATCTTTTAGATGACCCTAGCTTCTACAGTGTAAAACCCTAAGGGGAAGCTATGCAAATGAGATAGGATGGAGAGATATCCATGAAATTATGATAATTGGGGATGTTAGTAGGATTTTTCCTTATGTCATCTTTGTGGGAAAATGTCGATTTCCATGATACATCGGATTTGGTGAAACATGGTACTTGGTAGTGTGTTTTCTAGCTCTATTTGGACCTTCGGTGCTCACCGAATCATGTAGTTTTCGGGGACCTTGTGGATTTTAGGGATGTTTATATATTGAGTTTATAAGGTTTCAAAAAAATAATGAGGTAGTTTGATCGTCTGGTTTTTATGAACAATTGTTAAGAAGGCAAGTTGGTTTTAAACCCTAGTAAAACCCTAGTCAAGAGCAGTTTGCAGAAAAGTGTGTATATTGAGCCTGTTTTGATTGCGAATGGAGAAGTGATGATTATATGATGCAGAGGAATCTTATATATTTCCATAAAGGTATGTTAGAGCATGTGGTCATATGTGGGCCCCACCTAAAAATGCAAGTTTATGAAGAGTTCTAGTTTGTGGCAAAGTTATTCAAATGAGGCAATGACTAAATTGCCATTTATGAGAGCCCAGGAGTTTTTATTGATTCCCATGAAATTTTTAGGTCACGGTGATTGTGAAAAATTGCAAAGTGTGCCCTAGTTAGGTTGGTAGTCAAAGGGCGGTTTGGAGAAGAAAAAGTAGTCTTGATAAATTAGACATTACGGGAGATACAAGAGGATTTAGGAGGTGATTAAAGTATTTTTGGAAAGAGGATTCAGAGATATTTCTAGTTATATAATGTTTGTCTCATGACGATGAGCTTTTCTATGTTTTTTTGGTCAGTTTTGGACAATAATATTTTTCTAGTACAAGATAGGACAAGATCTCATTGGAAGTTTTGAGTTGGTTGGAGTATGAAATGGATTAGATGATGCTTTATATCACCTAGAATGTGAATAGGGATTAATTTTGCATACAATGAATCCATTTTAGGTCTTTAATGTTCTAGTAAGGGTGTAAACTAGCTGATTTTTGAAAATATTTTTGGGCAGCTTGGTTTGGTGAAGACAAAAGTGGTTGTGGTTTGTGCAGGTGATTATTTCATGAATTATAACTTGATTATAATTTTTCTACAGGTTATGAAATTTCCATTGAGTGGTCACATGACATAGTTTTGATTTTTGGAGTGATCTAGTGGCATAAAGATGTTGACAGGGTCCTGAAGGGTGAAGGAAACAATTGTTTTGAGAAGAACAAAGAGCAGTGGTCCCATTTAACGAAATGATTTGATTGGTTGATGAAAATTGTGACCATGTATGATGTTTAAATTTTATTTTAAACATGTATGGTGGTTCATGGGTCATGACAAAATATAGTTTTGGTGTTAGGGTAATTTAATTTTTCTACCCATGGGGATTTGAGCCTTTTTTGGTGCATGGAATGATGTTTTTTTGCTATGCCGACCTATATGGGTCAATTGTGAATGCACTAGTGATTTTTATGTCTTTTTTAGGCTGCATGGTTGTGCTAATGGAGGTAAACCAACCTATTTCAAATTTGAATCAAAGAGAGACTATAAAGATGATGGTTTGGGTATAATGTTGCAAATCTTTTTGAAACCCCTTTTATCTTATTCTAAAGAATCCTTTTTGTAAAGAAAAAAACCATTTGGGACTAGCCCGAAAACCTTGGAATATCAGTCTAGGTTAGTATCATTTGTGTTTTCATGAGGAGGATTTGAGCGAAGCAAAGATGGAGAAGTCTCTTTGATAGCGAGTTGAAGAAGGAGGGTAGATTTGGAGTTTTGTGTTTGGGTGCTACCTTCATAGCATGTTGATGTCATTTGTAGGTTTTGAAGTATTTTCAGATCTAATATTGAGTTGAAGACATTTGCAAAGTAGTATATCTTCATATGTATTCATGAGACAAAGTTAATTGTCTTGGTAGCTCTTCATTGTATCTTGTTGACTATTGTTGAAGACTTCATTCATTGTGATCTGATTTGAATATCAATAAAAGTGTGGTGATATGATTTGAGTATCAATATAAGTGGTTTTGTGTATATCTTATGATCCTTTCTTTGAGTATATTTCATGGTGAAGTCTATTTTCTTGTGATTACACATTGATACTTGTGCTTCATGAGTTTGTGTGTTTGATATTCAAGTATAGTGTGAAAGGTTTTATTGGGGACTTATTCACCCCCAATCCTTGTCACTTAAAACAACATAAAAAATATATTTCTATTTTTCAAATTTAGTGAGGCACCAACCCCACAAGGAGCACCAACCCCTAGTTTAGTAGAACACCAACCCTAAAAGGAGCACCAACCCCTAATTTATTGAAGTACCCACTCCAAAAGGAGGCTACAAACCCCTAAGATGACTAAGCACCAACTCAACCACCTGAAGATGATGACCTCTGAATTTTTTTTCTACCACAATCGATGGAGATCTCTAATTCAGTTCATACACACACCTTCAAACCATCATTCCTTCTACTCGCTATATCTTCTTCTTTTTAGACTTGTCTTGGCTCTAAAACCTTACTCACATCCCCTCTAACATTCTTCAACTTGTATCAAAATTGTTTAGATCTAAAAACATTCCCTCGTACCTTTTATACTCTCTTTCGGTCACACTTTCCCCATGCACAACTAGTTCACAAATGAACTCAAATTTGTTCTTTTATATGGTTTTCTTCTTCAAAACATAAAGAGATCAGTCATATACATTTAGATGGACTAATGAAAATTAAAAAAACTCCAAAAAACATAAAAACATTCATATTGGGCCCATGTAGGTCGTCCATGCCCAAATCCACTAAACAAGCACGAAAGTAGCTTAAAACCCCATCACTTGGTTGATCTAAAAACACAAATGCCAAAATGATGATTAATTAAGCTCCAAAATTCATCATACATGTATAATATAACATATAAACACCATCCATGGTCATTAATTATATTTCATAAATCAAAAATCACATAACAAAATCAAGAAGGCTCATATCCTTCTCAAAATAGTTGTTTCCAACACCCTGTCTTCACCTTTGGGCATCAATACAACCAAATAAAAACTGAACTATGACATGTAACAACTCTATGGAATCCTCAGGACTTATATATCACATACATGCATGTTATAACTCATGGAACCTCCATATGTGCAAACCACACCCACTTTCCTCTTCTCCAAATCAAACTGCCTACAAAGAAGTTTTATAAACTCAACTGGTTTGCACCATTTATTCCACTTTCAATACATACAAATATCTTAACTATAAAAATTATATAAATCATCAAATAATCCATTTCGTTTTGAACCACTTCAATCTTTCACCCTAAGCAAATATGTCTTGAAACCGAAAAAACCTCTTCCTCACAAACCGACTGAAAGACACATCAAATATCATCACCAAGACACAAACATATACCATTAGAAATATATCTAAATCCTCTTTCCATAACATATTATATTTCCTTCCAACTCCAAGTGGAAGGCCTTCAACCAGTCCATTTTTACAAACTACTTCTTTAGCCTTCTAGGACTTAAGAACCAACCTTAAGCTCAACATACTCCATCTCCTCAAAAATAACTTCCAAGAGTAACAAAATCATAGAAAACCCTTAGACATTTTTATAAGCACTAAGAAACCTTCAATAAGTATAAACAATTAAAAACTATCATCTTACCTCATGAAGCCACTCAACACCCTACTAGATCAAGAATCCTCTAGATTTGACCTTAAAAGATCAAGTCATAACTTCTTCATATCATATAAAAACACAAGTTTGATATACCATTGGAAATATCTTTGAACCAGGATCACAATTTTTTTTGAATGGAATACTAACTCTTCATGTAGCTCCTGTAATGTAACTTTTACCACAAGCTGTTTCAAACTGCCCCAAAAACCAATCTTCATAAATAGGGTACACTTTCCCTTTTTCACTTCAACCATGATATGAAACTATCATGGACATGTATAAAAACTCTAGGGCTAAAAACAATGTCATTTTATTTTTTTCAACTTCTTTGGGAAACTTCTCCTTAAACTTAAATTATTCATAATCAAGAATTTTGAGGTGGGGCCCACATATTATCACATGTTCTAATATACCTTTATGGAAATATGGAAGAGTCCTATACAAAATCCAATCATAAAATTTTCAAAAGGAATCAAAATAGACTCAACATACCTCTTTTTCTCCAAGTCGCTTTGAGCTAGGGTTTCAAAGCAACTTATCTTTTAATGATTGTTCATAAAAATGTGAAGATAAAACCACCTCATTATTTTTGTGAAACATTAATAAATGAATTAAAAATATTATTCAAATATATCATGTCTCCATTCAAAGAATACAATTCACAACGAGCATCAGAAGGTCCACTTTTTCCTCAAAACACACTGTAACTCACCTGGTTTTACCAAAACTGATGTATCTTCAAAAATATTTTTCCGAATGACCTGAAAATTTTCATGAAGCATCATGAAAAAATATTCTAATTGGCCATACTCACCTCATAGATCAAATAGCTCTGAAACTCTCCAAAAATATCATTTACCCGTGATTTCTTGTCTCTTCTCATCTGCTTGCTTCTCAAGAACCCCGAAACACTAAACCTCTGTAGAACCCGACTCGAAACTCACCATACACTTCATATGAATTGACCATGATGACCTTATGTAGACTCATAGACACCTTTGACACATCATATGGAACATGAATGACATCATACCAAACTTTGAGCAACTTAAGAGAGATCAAAGCATGACTAGGCCTACTCAACCTTGCTCCAAGACTACATAGAACTCCTTTGTTGAGAAGCCAAAAATATTCTAAGTATAGACACCCTAATTTCACACCTTTGCCAAATAAATTAATTTCCCCACTCCATTTCCCACAAAATCCCCATAAAATTAATCGATGTTAATCGGTTAATTAATCCATTTCAACCCTTAAACTAAACCCAATCTTCATCACATGCAAAATATTCCCTATGTCCCCATTTGAGAATTAAAAATACAAGTTTAATCCTCACCCACTCCTTTTGTCCCCACTCACCTAATCATGTCCTCATTTTCAAATGCGTTTACTTAAAATCCCCTAAGTTAATCATTGGTACCTTGCTCATTAACCACTAGTACAAAGGTTCATATTTTTCAAATATGGGAGCTCGCATAACTGTTGGTAGACTCAATCTGCTTTAAGAACTTCTCTACTGATGTCATCATACATTGACATGTCTTCTGGCGTGTGCTTGTTTGTCTTTGTACTCAATAATGCATCCAAATCCTTCTTGTTATCTGATGTGCGGTGGTTATAATCATTGATTTTACACTTACGGATGTGAGACTCCCATTCTTGTCCCACTATCATGCCTTCTGGGTATTGCAAGATCTCAAGAAATTACTCTTGGGAGTAATTTCAACTTCTACTTCCACTTTCTTCTTTCCCTTAGCTCCTGCAATAGGTGCTTTTCTTGGTGCCATCTGTAACTCTCAAATTTCTATCCTCAAATGCTCACCTTCTATCTTCTGCAACGTGCAAACTCAAACCCTAGCTTGAATCTGCATGCCCTAGTTGAAATCACGTGCCCTAGCTCTTTCACAACGCTCTGCTTCACTCAAACCCTTCACCAATGGGGACACAAGCTTCTCCTGTGCACAAATCTACTCTCCACATCTTATTTCATACTCTTCGCACCTCAGTACTCTTCGCTCAGCTCGGTCACACTTAGCTCTTTCAAATTATTGCAATTTACAACAGTAAAAATGAACTCGCATCCCGTCTTTATATAGATTTTGAAAAATTTAGTACATTTATTGCTCCTTCATCTACCAACAATCCTCATTAATCGACCATTTTCACACGTTCCGCGTGGTACATCTTTACATTGTGCCCAAGCTATAACCTTCTAGCACACCTTCCTACCTTTTGGCCACAGACTTCTCTTCAACGTGCTTCCATGCGCCCAAGTACCTCACCTCCGTGCCTTTCCTTGGTAGTCTCCATGGCCTCTACTTACCTCGCGTTATACTTGTTCCTTCATTTATCTCCATCTATGGTCCTCATTTTTAGAAGCAATATCTTTTCTAACAACTCTCCAAACTTGAAATAACACATGTAGCAGTTTGGTCCTTTATGTGTACCCATTTTCCAATAGTCCTGTACCTAGTTATCAATAACCACCCCACACAAATGGTATGTGTAGTCCTCTGCGCATAAAAATTCTTCAAATAATAATTAGCTTCCGGCACGCAAATGCACTTATTTCACAAAACACTAAGTTGACAAAGCATAACGATGAAGAAGGAAATACATTAAGGAATGCATAATTGAAAACCTAATCTAAATGGCAAAGCGCTTATTACAAACACCAAGAAGACTTATTTATAGTAGGTCTTCAACCTACTCCCACTTAAGTAATTGTTGGTGTGTGTATTTTCCACATCATCAGGTGAGTCATCTCACTTAGGTGAGATCGTAGGTCCATGTGTCATTTAGGGGTCATTATGAGATTCCCTTATGCGTCAGTGCATCAGTGCGTCAGTGCGTTAGCATGTCAGTGCATCATATGCGTCATTGGGAGTTACACTTCTATTCTGGGAATGTAACTCCCCCTCTCTACTCGAGTTGTCATGATTGTAGCACTGGGGGTTACTTAGCACCTCCTATATGTACACCTCATTTGATCTATGAGATAGAGGAGAGTTTTATGGCTTAACTAGGTTCTGCCCGTGTTTCAAATCTTTGCATGCACATTCGGTTGATGCTCGCTCCTCCCAAGATCTCTTCACGTTGTTGTTCACACGTCTCGTTGATGTGCACGTCATCCCTCGTGATCCTCGCTTGCGGGTTTTAAACCCTCTTTCATGGTATCAGAGCGGATCTTATGGATCCGTGCACTCATCGGCATTTTTGTGTGTGTTTTCCAGCTTCCGGCGTGATATCCAGATCTCGTAGCACATGTCGTAATGGTTATTCCATTGTGTGCTTTACTTGCATTGATTTCGGGCTTCATACCTCCTTGTTCGGGTAGTTCGGTTGTTCATGTTTGTGGGTTTACAAGTTCTCTCGGCATTTACATGCAACTTATGCTGACCTTCGTTGTAGTTAGTTGGTTCAAATCAAAGTTTATAGTGCATTTTTTAAGGGTTTGTGGAGTTGGTTTTGAGCCCAACTTGGCCTTAGCCCTTCGAGCTGGGAACCAAGCTCAACTACCAACTCGTGCATTGACTCCCTCTTCTCGCGTTACGACTCGGTCTGCATTTGGTATTCATGTTTGGTCTTTTTTTCTTTGAATCTTTGACTCACGGCTTTGCCTAACATGACCCCTTTTTGCTCAATTTGTGCATTCTTCACCTGGTTGCATTTTCAGGCTCTGCCTTGGCTGGTTCTTCCATTCGCCCCTACATCGTTGGATCTCGTTGACCCTTCCACATTTTATATAACTCAGGCCTTCTCCGTTCGTGGTTGTTTGCATTGTTATCATTGGAGCTTCCTTCACTCACCTGGTTCGTGAGCTCATTGTTGGAACTATCCTCCTCTGCCGAGTCTTGTGTTGTGCATCTCTCTGTGGGACGACCTCTTTCTTGGCTGAAATAGCTTGCTCAACCGTTGTATTGCCTGAGGTTACGTTTTTTTCCGGCACGTTGATATTTCCTCCCAGGCATCTCGCCGACCAAGTAGACCCATGTTTTGGCACTTGTTTTGGGACGTATCCATGTTCAAATGGATCCCTCTCTGCGCACAAATGTTATAATGTACGTAGCAAGAATCTAACTCCGCATCAATGTTAGTCCCTATACACACGTGGACGTGGACCTTGTATTGCGCAGTCGGCGGTTACTCTGCAGGTGAACCGTTAGTGTTACCAAAGACACAATCGATCTACTGGGCCTTTGCCCTGCATTTCCATGTGGTCATTCCATCTGAGCCCTCCACACTCATCAGCTCAGCCTTGGAGGTTACACTTTGTTAACGAAATTTTTATCTTGCATGCACGTGGCTCACCCACAACTTGGGCTATCTAGACCAACAACACCCACTCAGCGTTCAAGCTCGGTCAATAGCCTTGGCTTTCCAAATGTGGACCCCCTCCAACCCACTTTTTAATGTTTTATGGCTTTTAAAAAAAACATTCAATTGGCATTGTGAAATTTTGGTTTTTTGGCTTGTATTACTCAACCCTCCTACGAGCGTCGAAGATGGAGGGCGAGGTCCGGGGTTGGCAGGAGGCTAATCCCCCCTCACAGTCAAAACAAACTATGCCTAAAATTTGATGCCGTTTCCAATGAGTAGTCACATGATACCCTTTGCACCCATCTTGTGCACTTTTTTAATGTGTTTTGCAGCATTTATTGCTTTTTCTCATCAGTTGCGGGAATTGTTTTTTGCTATAACTTTTGACTCGTTGCTCGGATCTGAGCACTTCTTTAGTCAAAGTTGCATGTTTTTTCACATTCTACATGATGGGATTATCATTTTTGTAAATGCACTACTTTTATAAAGTGCCGCATTCGGGGGGTTGCTTGTACTCTTGGGTTTTCACACACAGACGCATTATCGGCCGAGTCCGATGTCTTGCTTTCGTGCACCTTGCATCTTGCATTTTTTCATCATGGAGAGTGCTCTTTCTAGACTTGAGCATCATAGGATCACCTTACAGCCTCTGCCACTTCTCACCGGGAGAGGGAACTATTCAGCTTGGTGTGCTTCCATGGAATGTTACTTCGCCCACGAGGGTCTTTTACCCTTCTTGCTTGGGCTAATTCCTACACCCACTGATCATCGTCATCTAGAGGACTTCCTTGACACTTGTGACCATGTATTTTGTCACATGATGATGCATGTCTCTCGTTCTCTCTGGTTTCACATGGCACAATCAGATCCACCTCATTGTGTCTGGAGCATTCTTCAGTCCCTCTATGGAGACCCTTCACATACTGCCGCCTTTATTATTCTGCTCTTTGATTCGATTTGCCTCCTCTTCTTGGTGTGATGACAGTTCCACTGACATAGACTCACTTGATTCTACTTCTGATGACGAGGATTGTGCACCCAGTTCTGATGTAGAGAGTACTATAGAGGACTCTTCTCCTCTTTCTCTCACTATTCCAGAGAGTGTTGCCACATCCCACATCTCATCAGATATCGAGTAGTCTCATACTCAGTCTCACACCGTCATTACACCAGCCTCCTTTCCACTTCCAGTGTGCGAGGCCCATTCCACTCCTCTACCTTCATTGGATGACTCATACCTATCTAACATCGCTCTTTTGTTTGTTGAGCCCCCTCATTGGGACGAGTATCTCACGACCTTAGTCATCTTTTCGCAGAGTCCACTTGTGATGCTCTATAGGTTCCTCATCCATCTACAGGTATTTCAGAGGAGTTCATCATCTCTGTTGTTGGGAGTGCCCCTTCCGGGAATCATGTCACTTCCACATTTCCGAGAGACCTTCATTGATCCACCCTTAGTTGTGGATCCCTTTTTGTTGTGGAGGATGTTTTGTTCCCTTCACATCACTTGGACATCCTTTCTATAGGTGTTCCTCTTTTCACTCTGATTCTATGCATGTGGCATTACCTTTGGTTCCTTGGCACTCACTCGCTAGACCTATGTCACACTTCCGTGCACTAGACTTAGAGTTCTTCGTGTTCTTTGCCTTAGTTTCCTTTGTGGAGTGGGTGGACTTCCAACACGTCATTTCTATCCTTCCTAAGGGCAAGGCACACATTTCATTGCAGATGGCTCTTCTTCAGTCCAGAGGTAGAGGATATCATCATTGACATTCTTCTGGGAAACCTCCTAGAGTTGCAGAGTTCAGATCTGTCCATGGCATCTTCTGCATTCCTCTCGTCTCCCTCTTCTTCTCTCTTCTTCTTCTTTCCGAGAGATTGCCTCTTTGTACATGGGTACCTTTTCAGGCTCGTCTAGAGCTGGGACCCATATTTGGCATCTTTCTTATATTAGAGAGTGTTTTGTTCTCTTGTGGTGGATGTTTTTCCCACTAGGTTTTCCTTCACTGCTTGGGACCTTTTTCTTGTGCATGGGTACCTCATCAGGCTTTGTGCCGAGACCCATTTCTCGTTTCTAACTTACTACTTCATCCTAAGTTACGATGAAGGGGGTGTTGGTGTGTGTATTTTCCACATCATTAGGTGAGTCATCTCACTTAGGTGAGATTGTAGGTCCATGTGTCATTTAGGGGTTATTATGAGATTCCCTTACATGTCGGTCGCGGCCAACGTCGACAAGACGTCAACATGTCGGTCGTCATATGCGTCATCGGGAGTTACACTTATATTCTGGGGAATGTAACTCCCCCTCTCTACTCAAGTTGTCATGATTGCAGCACTGGGGGTTACTCAGCACCTCCTATATGTACACGTCTTTTGATCTATGAGATAGAGGATATTTTTATGGCTTAACTAGGTTTTGCCCGTGTTTCAAATCTTTGCATGCACATTCGGTTGATGCTCGCTCCTCTTGAGATCTCTTCACACTATCGTTCACATGTCCGTTGATGTGCACGTCGTCCCTCGTGATCCTCGCTTGTGGGTTTTAAACCCTCTTTCGAGAATCAGGTAACTATATTCCATCAAGCGCATCTAATTGGAAAATGTCTATTTTAAGCATGTGAGTGATAGCATACAACCCCAACTAAAGCAGTGTACTTTGAGTTTTCTGGATGGTGCAAAAATTAGAATCATAAAGAAGCACCATCTATCCAATCTCAAACTTTTAATCCCGATGTGCTGTCATTCCATGCTTTCTACTTGGCCTTTTCTTACTTATGGCTCCAACGTCCTATTGCTTGTTGCTCATCCAACTTGATCAACTTTTCAATCCATTCTTCTAATGCTTGCTCATCAACTATACCTCCAGCACGTGCAATACAAAAAGAAGGTAACATGAATTCCATAGGAAGAAGTGCTTCCGCACCAAACACTAACTGAAATGGTGTGGCTTTGTTTAACCTTTTATATTTTGTTCTATATGCCCAAAGCATGACATAAACTTTATCATCCCAATCTTTCCTTCCAACATCACAAATTTTTGTCAATGTCTGGCTCAAAATTTTGTTGAAGGCCTCAACAGTGCCATTTTCCTGAGGATGATAGGGTGTAGTCTTATGGTGCACAATCATAAATTCATCCAATAATATCCTAATTGTCTCATTCAAAAATGTGTGCCCTTATCACTGGTCAAACTCAATGGGCATCCATACCTTGTAATAATATTTTCCCATAGAAACCTGATCTCTGTTGTAGGCTTTGTAAAATCCTTTGTAGGTGCTTCCTCTGCCCACATTGTCAGATAATCTATGCAAGTGATGATGTAGCGTGATCTAGTCCTACATGCGGTGGTGAAATAGGACCCACAAAATCTATAGCCCATTTCTCAAACGGTTTTGCACTAGAAATAGGTCTTAAAGGAATTTCATCTCTTTGACTTGGTTTTCCAAGGTCTGATAAAGTGATCACAAGCCTTGCAATATGCCTTACAATCTTTATACAGGGTCTCCCACCACAATCCAACGAGTAGAATTTTGCGCGCAGTGGCATCACCTACATAGTGCCCACTTGCAATACCACCATGAGCCTCCTCCATAATATCTGAGTGCTCATGCTCCAATACACATCGACACAATACTTCATCTCTACCTAACTTGTATAGGTCACCACTGATCAACATAAAAGGTTCCATGCGAATGGCAAGTTGTTTCTTCTCTAAGGATTTCATTCCTTATAGTGCCATAAGCGTACGTAAAAACACAACAATGTCCTCTAATCGATGGCGCACATTGTAACTCGTATAACTATGCATCGGGCATGGTATCTTCAATTTCTCGCACATATTCTCCGAATGTATTCGGATAGATGATACGGTCCAAAATTACTCTTCCCTGGTTTGACCACAACTATAAAATAATATTCTTGGAATAAGAGTACCCATCAACATATGCACCTTTGTGAAATGAGCTAATTTACCAAATAATTCAATTCCATGTGATCGGTATAGAATAAAAATGGTGTTGTTATCGTGTATTGTCTAGATTTATGTAGTGCATAGGTCATTGACAAAGCTTCATGCTTTGTAATTGTATAATTATGCTCTCAGAGGAGTCAACTTTCTACTAGCAAAAAAATAGGATGATCTATAATACCTTCTCAGGATGAGCCGACACTACACCAATGGCCGTGTCGAGGCATCCACATGTACATGAACCAGTTGGTCCCATGAAGGAAAGCGCGAGAATAGGTCTTTGTAGTAATTTTCTCCTACAATGTCTCGAATGCGCGCTGATGCGTTCTCGCCTAGTAGAATGTCCATTTTTCTTTTAGTAACTCCTCCAAGGGTGCTACAACCTTAGCATACCCCTTTATAAATTTTGTATAATACCGACTTTGGTGGTAGGCTCTTAGGCCGATAATGAATGCAACCTTAATTGAATCAACCAACAAACCATCCTTGTAGATAATGTGCCCTAACAAAGTGCCAAATGGTGTAGCAAATACACACTTCTTGATGTTCAAAGAAATACTCAATCTCGACATATTTCAAACATTAAGCGCATATTTTCACAATGACACTTAACAAGTCCATAAATCGTGCAATCATCTAAATAAACTGCAAGAAGTTGTGAATAAAATCTTTGAACGCTTGAACAACTATGTGTGAAAATGCAGCAGGGACATTTTTCAGACCAAAAGGAATTACAATATAGGAAAAGATACCCCATTTAGTAGTAAAAGTAGTCTTTTCCTGATCCTCTTGTGAAATCCTTACATGATGTTACCAGAGAGAATCCATCCGGAAATGACTAGATTTCGTGCCCCGCAACACCTTCTAGTATTTCCTTAGTGAGTGGCGTAGGAAAGGGATCGAGTCACAAATGCAACATTCAACTCCATGTAGTCCACACAAATCCTAATCCAAGCATCCTTCATGATACCGATAACCATTGGGGTAACCCATTCCAAATCATCTAGGGCTTGATGATTCCAGACTTCAACATTTTGTCAATTTCTTCTTTGACCTTTTCACGCAAGTTGGGGTTCATCCTGTAGGGTCTCTTCCTGACTAGTCATGCACCTTCCTTAAGCTTGATCTTCATTTCTCCTAATGATTCATGAATGCCTTTGAGTTCATGGTACCCCCCTGGAAATAAGTCCTGATAATCTCATAGTAACTCGATGATTTTTGCCACTTCAGAGTCAAACCATTAGTCCCCAATTATGGCCTCCTTAGGCTCAACATCTAATCTAATATTCACTTTCTTTGTTTTCATAGGTTTATGATAGACGTGTGTGGTCTTATCTACCTTGTCAAAACCTCACACCTACCTGTTGAATGGTCTACATCTAGAGTTTCTACTTCTTCATCATCCACTAAGTAGACCATATTTCCTTTTTTCTTCTCAAGGAAAGTGCGCTTAAGTAGTGTGACATCTATCTCTGTTTCTTGAAAGAAACACGCTCCCGAGTCTTCATCATCAAATAACTCTGAATGAGTTCTTTCGTCTTCGCACTGTCTCCCATAGCTAAGTGCTTTATAACCCTTAATACATCTTCTACTTTGGAGGTTTAGTAGAGAAATAGTCAAGCGTCTAGATCATTCTTGCAATCAAATCCTGTTAATTTCTAGTTTCTCTATGAAGTTCCACATATACATACCAAACACGCATGTAGCATTTTAAAGTGGAATAAAATTTGTGCATCTAGAGTGAAGGTGGTAAAGCTTCTTGCCCTCGTCCAGAGTCTCTCACAATGTTGAACGTGGTGCTAAACATGTTGATTACCATGATAACTGCAGATTTGAGTAGGTGAATTGCATCTGGAAAACCGAGTGGAAAGAGCGATCCCAATTTCATTCCATCCTACAAGATTTTCCTTGTGAACCACCCACCAAGGTACACTTTGTTGTCCCACACAGGGTATATGCTAGCATATTCCATCTCTCCAATTGGTCTATCCACTATTCCTCCATAGCAAAACAACTCCCTACCAACTCATAAGTACTATGAGCCCAATTATCACAAGTAACACTTGTAGTATCGCTAATAGACTGTGCATATTCCCACTGAAGGATTCCTTCTTTAGATGGCTTAAGCACCTCTAGGTCCCAGATGGCGTGTACATAAATCCTATTCAGATCTTCCTCACTCAAAGGATAAACATAGGGCACATATTTTCCATTTGTTAAAGGGATAATAACTCTTTCCTCCTTGTTTTCAAAACTGATATAACCCTTGTTGAACCGAAGATAAGCATTATTTGCATAACACCAAGGGCGTCCAAGTAGAGCTGGGAAGCTATCCTCCTCTGCAAGTGCTAAAACCTCAAAATCCCCAGTGAACTTGGCTCCTATATGGTAATGGATGCATCTTTTAAAAATTTGATGGGAGTGGCTTTAGTTCGGTTAGCCATGAATAGTACATTCGGGGTCTCCCCATTTATACCCATGCATCTAAAGTAAGAACTTTAACTTCCACACCTGTATCAATCAATATATTACTTAAAATCCATCCATCCACAACAACATTCAGAGTGATTTCTTTGTCGTAGTCTAAGCTATGAGGGGGAAGATTTGCATGCAAGATTTACCATCCAGTCTCAATACTTGCGCGTGAAGTGTTTCCTTTTAGCCAACTCCCTAATAATGGAATGATATTCTCCTAATGCAACATCTTACACATCTCTTTCAAGTCATCCATATCATATTGGACCGTCTCTACTACTTTCTTTTTCTCCATCTTTCGTGATTGCTCCTTTAAAATTTGTATTTCACCCTAAAGATTTCTGAGTACCTCCATGGTTTCTTGATAAACCTCCTTCTGATGGACAATATTTGGGTACCATGCATGTATAACCTCCTCCTTAGTGATGGTAGGATTTTTTTGTAATGCTTCTCAGCGCGCACTACTTCAGCGTGGGTAGTGATATTTACAGGAAATGCCTTAGATTCCAGTTCTAACTTGGGCATCCACTTATTTTCCATAGCGCGCTATATCCTAACCATCCTGCGCCTTTGTTTTCTTGTTTATGCTTTGCTTAATAAGATGCTCATATAAGTCCAGGCATTCCTCATAACTATGATTCTTTCCACAGAAAGAACATGTAAGATTCTAAGGACATTCACGCCTGTAGTGGTCAGGAGATCCACAAGTATAACATGTTCCATGAGGAAACTTTCCTCATCCACCACCACCACCTCATCCTCCGAATCCACCATAGTACCCTCAACCTCTGCCACGACCTCCTTTAAAACGCCCTTCATTTTGATCATAGCGCGCTTGATTGTAATCCCAATCTTGGTGCTCATTCTTACCTTTAGAGTTATCTGATACACTTGTCTGTCTCACACCAATATCTATAGCATCATGGATCTGACCAATCAGCCAATAGTCTTCCGTATCGTGAGTCGTGGACCTACAAATTTTATAGTAGCAAGAGACATTCTTCCTTATTACATGTTGTAATAATGGGCAAAGTGGCTAGCATCATGGTTTAAATGACATATCTCACAGTCTAGCAGCAATGAGCGTATTGATATGTGGGGACAACTATCCTTGGTGTGGCCTTCCACTTCACAATCTGCTAAAAAATCCCGTGCACGTCTCATGTGCTGAATTTTCTGATAGCTTCTCCAATTGTTTCACAATAGCTGCGATTTGTGCTTCCAAAAATGGGCTCACCCGATGTCCATACTTGACTACCTCTCAGCATGTAAATCTACTTCAAGTGCTTTGTGTAGATCAATGTATGTCTTATGTGATAACACCCTTCTAAAAGGGGTAATAAGATCTCTAACGAACCATTGCGCATGTTGGCTTGTATGAATATCATAAGAAAGCTTAGATAAAAGCATTTTAAAATGGACATCATACTCTCTGACACTCTCAATAGTGCCTTACTTAATATCCTTGAGCACGCTTATACTCTTCTTCTTGAACTCAAGGATGTGAAACTCTTTAAGGAAAACATCTTTTAAAGCTACATAATCTATACAAGTTTGATCAGGGTCAAACTTTATGTACCAGCTATGTGCGTGCCCTTGTAATGTAGTGGTGAATTGACTTTCCGAGCTTAGAAGCCGTAATTCCTTTTACATGCCACATGATTTCACATATGTGGATGTGTTTAGCAGCATATTTTATTCCCCTATACTATGGAAGACGAAGAGACATCTCCATGTAAATATTCTAGGGTTGGTGTAGACCTTGCCCACTTGATCCAGAACCTCATGTGTTTCCTCTACCTCCAGAACCACCAGATCCACCAGAACTAGAACCACCTATACCTCTTGATCCTCCACTTGTAGCTGGAGATGGACAAGAAGATGTACTTCCATGTATTCCAACGGTAGTCTTGAACTACACCCCTATAGTTTGTGAAGTGGTACCATTTCCAAGTGAGTCCAAAATTCTGTGTGCTTGAATTTTGTGTGGATGACACACCTGAAAAGGTACCTCAAACAACAACAAATACATTTTCCCTACCATTGATGTACTTTCTATATGACTTATTCCTACTCTCCCATTTCCTAAGTTAGCTTGTTGTTGTTTGTTGTACTAGATCTTTGGAAAACCAAGCACAAGGGCAAGGTTTCAGGTAGATTCAAATGCTTGCCCATGGGCCGGGTCGTCTCTACTAGTGAACTTCTACATGAGGCCGAGGGGGGTTCCCTATCATGATTTCCCAAATGGGGAGATCCGATGCTCAGTTCCATACATTATGTGTGAGCTCCAAATCCTTCGCGAGCTATCTCTCTCCTCAACGCCATTCACTCGCAACATCCTCGCTACTTCTCTATCTCCCTCTTACATGCCTCATTATACTTAAGCCTCCTTTCTTCTCTCTGCCATTCTCCTTCTAGGTATGCCATCTTTCACCAAACTTGCTCCCGCCCCACCCGTGGTGGAGTTTAGTTAGCCATCGGTTTACTTTCGTGGTTACCATCAAGATTTTGCTAATGGAATGCCTTGCGAGGTAAGTTCCTCGGGATATCATAAAAGTGGAATTCCACTACCTATGGGCAAGAATAAGTGGAAATCGAGTACTCTAGAATATAATTTTTAGAACACCATAAAACCAAGTATCCACATCGCGTGTCCAAATCATATCAAGCATCATAGAGGGCCTGAAATTCTTCATGCATACAAAAAGTGCACGATACCTCCAATCCTTTTTATATGCATAAGAAACTAGCCACTCGTATAGTTCTAATAGAAAAATAGTGAAGAAGCTCTCATATAAATTGTCATACAAATTTTGTTCCGCACATATGCGTGCATTAAATTCAGATCCAGTTTTGAACCTCCATGCGTATTCTTCTTCTAGATCATGTATCCACTCCTCAACACTTGCTAGGGTCAACCGGTATGTATTCATTGCGAACCATCCTAAAAACAACTGAAAAATAGGTCCGCAACGGAACCAATGATACAACCTAGAATTTACCAAGTAATAACCGGGCTGTTGACACATCACTCAGCCTAGACTAAGTGCTCACCCGAAGCGTGCAAAGGTACCGGCCCCTCTTTAGGGTTGTTGTTGTAGGATGTTAGCATGATGAAGAATTAATGCATTTAGATCCATAATTAATACAACATTCTACGAGCATGTCTAGATCTAGATCTAAAGAGTAATATATTTAAATAATAACCATAATGAAGTCAATCATGCAAGAACCAATTATACTCATGATTAATACCTTAATTCAGCCAATACACTCCATTATATTAAACACAATAAATACATAGAAGCTTATTACAATAAGTAATACCATAAGCTCATGCGCGCATCAGATCGGCTAGATAACCTCACAGTAATTCAGTTCTCACACATAGTCCCTCCATACTATGCAGATCACTACATATTTATAAGGGTGGGACTTTCCCTTCACCACTTGCATAATTCCCAAAATAGGTCACATGCTGAAAATATCCATACGCCTTTACAATAATAGACACACATGCAAGTGCACTAACAATAGATCTCTTCTGGTTAACTTGCGAAGTAGCAATTCTATTTTTAATTCGAACCCATGCAAAGTGCTTGATAGTCGCTCTTCCAAAAATAGCCTATGCGTGATGTGCAAGTATTTATCCAGTTTGTGTGCTCTACATGCCATCTCCAAAAATAGCCCGTACATGTGAAAACGGCTAAGTCCCAAATCTTCCCTTGTCTTTTGCGCACATTTCCTTCCCTATCCTTCCACGCCTTTGATTGTGCTTTACTCTGTGTGGAATCTTCTGTGCACCCTCTCCTTCGTATCATACTCTTGTCTCGCTCAACACCGATTGATCTGTTACCTTTGATTTCCCAATTAGTGGGTTTATCCATTCTTTGTTTATTATTATTTTCTATTATTATCTCCTTTTTTGTGCCTTATGGCCTTATTTGGTTAATCTTCACACTATGGGCGTGTTTTTGTTGTGTGGTGTCTTGTGGTGCATATGCAGGTTATAGTAATAATGAAACTACGATGCTCATCATGTATTTGATCTCCTTGGCACTCGGTGTTTAAAAGAAGAAAATCCATCACCAGCTCTGGATACTTGTGGATCACAGAGGAAGTATTCATAGTCTTATGGTGTCTGCCGAGGTTACTTTAAGCTTGGTCTCTAATTTTTGGTTTTAAAAAGCAAATTTGTCATCATTTTTATCATACGCTGAGCTCTATGGTCATGGGAAATTTGTTTGGAAAAATTAGATCTTAGTGTCATAAAAGATATCACTCTAGATTTCTAAAAATAAAAAAATTCATTTTAATATTTTCTTTGTTCAGTTTGATTTAATACTCAGATTTTGCAACTTGGTTTAGTATTATTTTTAGTGTCATGTAAATTTAGTGTTATTTTCCTTTTGTGGTTTGTATTAATCGGTGGTCTATTATTTTCTGATCTTTTTTGTCTAACACTGCAAAATTATTATTATTTAAATAAATCAAAATAATAAACAAAAAACAACCTAACTCTACCCTAAACCTATTGTTTCCCCTAACCCCTTCCCAAGCTCTCCCACTCCCCGATCCCCAACTCCCCTGGCCACTCGGCCATAACCCGATCCCTTACCCACTCGTCTCTCACATCTCCGGACCCTGTTCCACCATCCCAAGCCTGATCACCACAATCCCCATGTCACCGTAACCCCGAGCCCTTCCCACATTCCACATCCAAGTCCCTGGTTCCCACATACTGCGGACCACTCACCACATCTCATTTCCTACCCCCGATCCGACTCTAATCCTATTCCCCACATCTACCCCTCACCTACACGCTATTCCTTCATTCCCATCCACCTCGGCCTTCCACAAACCACTCTCGTTTTATCCACGTAGCCCTTCTAAAAATTATATACCCATCTAACCACTCCTATTCCCCTCCACGTGAACTGTTCTCCCATTTCCCACCCATCACCACGAACTCCCATAAATTCATTTCAACCCTCGCTCCACTTGGCCTCATTTGACCCTTTTGATGCACTCCATTTTCCACCCTTTACCCATATCCATCTCTCGGGAATCACTCAAGCCGTCCACTCTTCTGCGAGCCCATCCATCACGCCCGTAATTTGTAAGGATTCAAAGTGGGAAATTACACACTTGATGCAACCTTTCGTAAACACCGCCGAATCAACACGACCCATCTCTCGAGCTCCATACTTCCACACACCCTTCCAATCTGCCATCACACTTGAGGTCAAAACACTACGGTCCCATTCACATCAATTAAATCATTACTCATTCTTTTTTTCCCTATTCGAGTTTGTTTATTATTTTCACTAGGCTTTTATTTACCTATTTATTTCCTTCAGTCTTCAACTCCTTAGCACTTAGATCCATTTTCTTGTTTCCTTCCATTTACTAATAGTCAACTAACTATACCTTATTTTTGGGGTCGTTTCACGACGTCATAGCTTTTGGTAGATTTTTGTGCAACAATTAATAAATGTTAGCACTTACTTTTTTGATGTTGTGACTCCTTATGCGGTTGTTCACAATCATCAATAAACAAGGTTACTTTCTTGCAACCCATTTTATGACTTATAGTGCGGTACTTATAAAATTTCATGCTTCTTTTCTAAGATCATTTTGTTAGAGTAGGTATTTACTTTAGCTCATGTTCACCTAGGTACTTTATTTACCTTTTATTATATTTATCCTCACCCACTTATGTGTGTGGATATTTTTTTATTTTATTTAGATATTAGGAGATATTATCTAGTTGTTAGGTATAGTTCTTTCCTTGATCTATGACATTGACTAGTTCTTTCCCCTATCTATGGTATTGACTAGATCCTTGATGTCTAGTTCTCTCCTAAATCTATGGTCTTGACTAGTTCTTTGATGACTAGTTATTTCCTTGATTTATGGCTTGATCTATGACCTTGACTGGTTCTTAGATTGTTATTCCTTGCCTATTTAAGCAAGACACATTCTCATTGTATTGCATTGAGTTCCATAATAATATATGATATTGCTGCTCATTTTTTTGCAAAAGTTTTATGTAAAGTTATTCTGGCGAATTGCTTTCATCTTATTGATCGTGGTGTTTGATTAGCATCTGTGTTCTTGGCTTGGTACGATTGGGTTATCGTTCCTTTCATTAATAAACAAGGTTACTTTCTTGCAACCCATTTTATGACTTATAGTGCGGTATTTATAAAATTTCACACTTCTTTTCTAAGATCATTCTCATCGTGTTTTGTGCCTTTTATTTACTAATATCCACTTTTTATTTTATCCACTTAATTTTGTGTTTTTTTTCACACTTCATGATTTTATTTAATTATTTTTAGTAAGCCTTATTTAATTATTGTTTGCAGATACAAACTACTAATCATTTTCTTGTAGGACCTTTTTCGACAATAAAGGACCTTTTCGCACCTTTCTTACCAAAATTATTGGGTTCACATTCCTAGTCGTATTTTGCACACTAGATCCCCTGTGCACGCAAAACAATTTTTTTGCCTTACATTCCAATTTTCCATGACGACACTTCTGGTAACGTTTTAAAGCTCTTCTTTCATCAATTTTTCTTTTTTTTGTGAAGATAATCATTATCACTATTTCAGAATCACAATTAAGTGCAATAATTATTAACATTTTTACCAAAATTTGTCCCAATTGTATCCACATATGCTATTTTCTTACGCCTTCGAGTGATCTGGAAAATCTAGAAATGGTCGTGATTGTATAGTTTCTTGTTCTAACATTGCAGGATCCCTAATCAAAATCGAAAAATTTAAATCAACATTTCATATTAGTCGGGCCTTTTGTAACTTAATTAAAATCATTTAAAATAGCTCTATTTTTCGTCATTAACTAACTTGTCACTTCAATTTTGTTGCTTCTTCATAATTTGATCGATTGTTGGTTGTGTATGCTCTTTTCCTGTGCCTTCGAGCGATCTGGGAAATCAAAAACAACCACGATCATCTTTCTTTCTAACATTTTGTTTGCAGGATAACTACTAATTTATTTTCTATAGGACCGTATCGTTGGAATATTATCAAAAACACAAAAAAAAACTTCTGCAAAATTACCACCATTAAAAGAGAAAATTGCTGAAACCAAATTTTTGAAGTACGCTGTGTACGCTATCATTTTCCACCAGTGATTTATTTCAAGTTAGAAATAACCTTACGTATAATCACATCATCATTCTTTTTTTTTGCACGTAGTAGAGGTGGATTTCATCACCACCAAAGCTACACCGGTGACGTGGACTTGACTACCATGCACACTAACAACATTTGCATCTGCATTGCACTTTGAGACATAGTCTCATCATAGTGTTCAGTATCTACCTCACCCCTGCTCTTCACTTACAAGTAATGCTTTGTCATGCAGAGCATATGAGTTGCGCCTAAATAGCTGTAGAATAATGAAGCCTAGGAATTGTCCCTGTAAAACTTTGGGAGTTATAAGAACACCACTTTTCACAAAACATATTTTGGACGTGGTGATTCACTTTGAGGCAAGTAAGTAAGAATTAGTGAGTCTCCTCCAAGTGCTCTAAGGGTTCCCCATACCAATTTTGTCCCCGTCCGAATAAGGTATATCAGGACTAGGGTATATCGGTGGATGAATCTTTTTGGAGTGATAAGAGCCTGCATCCATCATTCCACAACATACTTGTATGATTGCATGAAACAATGATCATTCCTGAAGAATTTACCTCTTGAGCCAAAACAATTTGATACACATGACTGCTTGCTGATTTTCAACAAAATAGTTTAGCATTATTTTTATTATAAAACTTGGATGATATCAATGTGTTCATTATCAAATTTCAAATCCTAGTCGTGTTCCACAAAACCATTTCTCAATGATTCAATACCAACCAATAAAACCATTTCTCGACAACATACTTTTCTCGATTGCATGAAACAATGATCATTCCTGAAGAATCTACCTCTTGAGCCAAAACAATTTGATACACATGACTGCTTGCTATTTGTCAACAAAATAGTTTAGCATTATTCTTATCATAAAACTTGGTTGATATCAATGTGTTCATTGTAAAAGTTCAAATCCTAGTCGTGTTCCACAAAACCATTTCTCAACAGATTCAATACTTTTTCGATTGCATGAAATAATGATCATTCTGAATAATCTACCTCTTGAGCCAAAACAATTTGATACACATGATTGCTTGTTGTTTGTTAACAAAATAGTTTAGCATTATTCTTATTATAAAACTTGGTTGATATCAATGTGTTCATTGTAAAAGTTCAAATCCTAGTCGTGTTCCACAAAACCATTTCTCGACCGATTCAATACCAAGCAAAACATTGAAGCAATCCAACAACAAAGACCAAAACATCGCACCGATTTCATTAGCTTGCTTCAGCCAATCCTCCATAGCGTGTTTTCAAGCTATATCAAACTGACATTAGGAGACTTGTTTGAGTTCACTCCTTATTTTTCAACTATCGAGTTTATCAAAAGTGCATCGGCAGAAATCCCTTCATAACTTGTTTCAAGTTATATCACAATCATATTGAGATTAACTTGTTTGAGTTACTCTCCCCATCAACAATCCAGAGCTTGTTCAAGCCAAATCTACACAACATGACACAAATTCCCTAATAGCTCATCTCGAGTTATATCACAATCATATTGAGATAACTTGTTTGAGTTACTCTCCTTATCAACAATCATGAGCTTATTCAAGCCAAATCCAAAGCAATTAAGTTCTCATTTAATCACGTTTACTCAAAATTCATAACCGCTTTTACTGACTTAATCAGGAACACACCTATCTCATCATGGTATTCACACGTAGTCACAATCATGAAAATGATGATGAAGAAGTCACGCAACTAGAACTCACCAATGAAGAACAAGAACAAGTAAATAGGGTGATAGAACAAAACAAGAACGAATATCTATTACGCATCCTAGCCATGGGGGAAAAACTACCCCTAACTTCGGGACTAAAAATTTAAACAAACTTATCGACAATGGTGAATCGAGTTACCACAACGAAATACCAAACAACCCAAATAGCTCTTTAGCTGACGAGTTATTCACCAAAATCCAAGACTTAACAAAGAAACTTGAGGAAGCAACTGCTAGAGCTGAAAGGTTAAAAGACTCCAATCCAGACCCCAATACTCATGAAATTCTTGATAACCCATCCCTGCCTCTCCATTTGCATAAGAATGGAAACATATGAAAGATACCATCCAGGGACTACAAAAACAATCAAAATAGTTCAAATTTGAAGAAATATGTCCTTACCCATTTGATACAGAAATATTACGCTTACCATTTCCGTCATCCTTCGAAATCCCAAAATTTGATAAATACAAAAGCAAAGGTGACCCCGTGAACATGTCAAGGAATTTTACATGCAATGTCAGGAAGTTGTTTTTGTGACACATATCTTTTACAATTATTCCCTTAAAGTTTAGGACAGGGCTTAGACTAGTTTCTCCATCTTCCCAAAGGGTCAATCACGACATGCATGAGACTTATTGGAATTTTTTTCAAACATTTTTCCTTCAACTTAGACTCAGAAATAACCATGCTCGATCTCTGTAACACTAGAAAAAGGCCCAATGAAAACTTCACCTAATTTTTACAATGATGGCTCAAAATTGCAAGTAGATTTCCTTACTCAATACCCGAAAGACAATTGGTTAGCATTTTTGTTCCAAATCTCAATGCCAAATTATCATTCCACATGCAAATGCACTGTCTAAGTAATTTCAAAGAAGTCATTTGATGCACCTAGAATTTACTAGATAACACCCTAGTCTCTTTGGCACATCACTAGCCTAGACCGAGCACTTACCCGAAGTGCACAAAGGTACCAGTCCTCTTTAGGGTTCTTTGTAGTAGGATGTTAGCATGATGAAGAAAGGAACAAATATATCCATGAATAATCCATCATTCTACCATGTATTCCATATTCAAATCTATGAAAGAACAAGCTTTAAACAATAATCATGATTGAATCAATAACATACACTACTTGATTATACATAGTAATGACACTTAGATTCAACCAATATCTTCTATTTATTAATAAACACATAAGCTCCTTACAATAATGTCAATCTATACCAATGTTCATATCGATATGATACAATAATGCACATATCTCTATATCTCCATCTCACCTCCGTGTGTATATCACCTCCTCTCGTATATATATATATCACCTCCTCTCGTATATATCACCTCCTATGTATCTATATATTTTACTACATAATTTACATCATATATATAGGGTGGGGACTTGCCCTTCATCGCTTATCTATTCCATAAATAGGTGCATGCTATTAATAGCTACGTGCCATTTACAGTACTGACCACACATGCAAGTGTGCTATTTATAGATATCTTACTGATTAAGCAAGTGACAATCCTATTCTTAGCTTGTCTCCATGCAAAACACTTCAATCCGATCCTCTAAATATAAACTATGTGTGGCGGGCATGTCTTTGCTTCATTGGTTTGTTCCGCACGCCATCTTCTAAAAATAGGTCTTTATGCTCAAAATCGGTTAAGTCCTAAATGTTGAACTTGCCCTTCCACACGCGGATTCTTTCTTACCCTCCGTACCCTTGATCCTAGTGTTCTCTCCCATGCGGACCTCTTGTGTGATCTTTAACAAGTATTCTCTGATCAACATTACCCCATACTAATTTCATTGTCATCTCGATAATGGTTATCTCTAGAAATTGAACTAAAGAATAGAATAATGGAAAGAATAAGAATGAAATAATGTAGATAAAGAAAGAAGTTTTTATGAGGCTCGAGGCAACCTCCTCTCTGCATCGGTTTGAAGTATCAACTCGGATACTCCTCCTTTATTCTAGCCTCCAAGATTTGTCATTCAACAAGTTCTTGCTTTGCTTTCTCGGAATGTCCACAACAATGGATTCCAACTCATCCTCGTGATTTCTCCTTTTTCAATCTGAGAACAAATACAACGCTGGACATTGAGGTCATTCTTCCTTCTAGAAGATCCATCTTCTGTGCAATGATCTTCCCAAGCTCGTCCAACCAAGTTTTATGTGGCTCTTGTGCTACTGTCAAGGCCTCGCTTCTACTTAACTATTGAAAATCTTTCGTGCAGCCCAATATTTCGTCCTTAATAGCTCTTTGGACCTCATTGCTTGCATACAGGGTCTTTATATTGATAAGTGCCTCCGGAGTTGTGTATATGTTCAAAGCACAGTGCGCTTTCTTCAAGACTTCTTGTAGCACTTGCATCATTCCTTCATATGATGCATTCTTTGGCATCACTAACACTTTGTCTCACTCGCCTCTTATTCTAAGTTCCTTGGTCTTGGCATACGCAAAGGTTCATCTTCAAGCACGGAGTCCACCAAATTTCCTACATAATGTATCGAGGGAAACGTCTATGGTACCTTGGTCTCCAAGTGTGGCCTAACTTGTATGACATTGTCCCCAATCTCCTATGTGAAGTGATAAACACTTTGTTCTTCTTCTACCACCTTCTTCTTTCCCTTCACTCCTATTGCAACTACTTTCTTGGGTGCCATTTCTACCTTGCAATCCTTTGTAGATCCTTGCCGCTCAAATTATGCAATGTGTGAAGTAAACCCTAGTTTGATTCAACGTGCCCTAGGTGAAATTATGTTCCCCTAACTCATCTTCATCGCCTCACTTTGCTCAAACCCTTCACCACCGGGGACACAAGCTTCTTCTGTGCACAGATCTCTTCATCACGATTGGTTATATTATACACGCCTCACACCTTTAAAAGATCACTCGGCTCTTCGCACTTGGATTCTTTCAAATACTCTTAATCGCAATGGTAAAAATGAATTCGCATCCCATCCTTATATATATTTTTCAAATTTTGATGCATTTATTACTCCTTCACCTACCAAATATCCTCTCATTCATTGACCAAATTTGTTCATTCTACGTGGTACATCTTCATGCCCCAACTATAACCTTCTAGCGTGCCTTCCTACCATCACGGTCACAGACTTCTCTTTAGCACACTCCTTGCACTCGAGTACCTCATCACTGTACCTTCTCCTGGTAGTTATCATGGCCTCCGCTTACCTCGCATTATACTGTCCTTTCATTCATCTCCATCCTTGGTCACTTTTTGAGAAGCAATCTTCCTTTGACTTAAAGCACACTCATAGCGACTTATTCCTTTCATCTTTCAATTCCCATAGAATTTTACTTGGATCACTACAACCACCCCACACTAAAAGTATGTGTAGTCCTCTGCACATAAAAATTCTTCACATAGTAGTTAGCTTCATGTGCACAAGCGCACTTATTACATAAGAACAATAAATATTTTGACAAAGCATAATGACAACAAATGAAATACATTAAGGAAATATAGAATTGAAAACCTAATCTAAATGACAAAACTACCTTATTACAAACACCAAAAAGACTAATTTAGAGTTGGGCTTTAGCCTACTCAGTTAAAGTAACAGGGTAGCCATGTTCCATCAAGTGCTTACAGATGGAAAGAACTGATTCAAGTATATAAGTGATGACATACGACCCAACCAATGTACTTTGAGCTTGCTTGAATGGCACAAAAAGCCGAGTCATAAAGAAGTACCATTTATCCAATCTCAAATTTCTTATCCCTTATGTTTTGTCATGCCATGCTTTACGCCTAGATTTTTCCTATTCAATCCATCATGCTATGGCTCGTCGCTCATCCAAAGTTGAATCATCTTCTCGATACGGTCGCCTAAATCCTATTCATCACCTATACCTCTAACACGTGCAATGCGCAAAGAAGGTAACATAAATTCTATAGGGAGAACGGCCGGTGCCATACACCAATTGAAATGGTGTGGCTTTGTTCAATCTCTTATACATTGTTCTATATGCCCAAAGAACAACTCTGGCACTTTATCATCCCAATCCTTTCTTATAACATCACAAATAATGATATAGTGTGACACATTCCCGCACGTGGTTGACGAAATATGTCCTCTACAAAGTCAATGGCCCATTTTTAAATGGTTCGGCGCTAGTAATTGGTATCAAAGGCATCTCATCTCTTTGCCCTGGTTTTCCTAGGTGCTGAAAATGATGACACACCTTGCAATATTCTTTGGTCTTTATACAATGTCTCCCACCATAATCCAAACAAGTAGGATCTTAAGGGCAATCACATCACTTGCATAATGGCCCCCTGCAATACCACATGGGCTTCTTCCATAATATACTTGTGCTCATGCTCTAATACACAACAACATGATACTTGATCTCTACCTAACTTGTAGAGGTCTCCATTGATTAACATAAATGGTGTCATGTGTATAACAAGTCATTTCTTTTCTAATGCCTTCATTCCTTTTGGTGCCACACTAGTTCGTAGAAAGACAATAATATCTTCTAATTTTGATGGTGTGCATTATAACCTATATAACTATACATACGGCGTGGTTTCTTCAATAGTCAGTGCCTCTTCTCTTGAGTGAACTCTACACAAGTGGTTTGGTCAGAATTGCTTTTCCCGTGTTCACCATAATCCCGAAATCAAACTCTTGAAATAGGAGTACCCATCTCGCATATGCGCCAATGCAGAGACTATTTTGTTTACAAAGACTTTAATGCCATGTGATCTTCACCAGGTTGAGCTAACACAATGCCAATGGCCATGCCAAAAGTGTCCACATGTACATGAAATGGTTTATCCCATGAGGGAAAACATAGAATGGGCGCGGTAGTAAGTTTCTCTTTACATATCTCAAATGCACGCTGCTGCAGTTCTTCCCAATAAAATGTACCTTTTCCTTTTAGTAATTCTTCTAAGGGTATAACAATTTTGGCATACCCTTTGATGAAGTTTTGATAGTAACCCGTATGACCTAAAAATTTACGCACCTCACTTTGAGTGGTAGGTGCTTCAAGCCTAGAATAGCTATGACCGCAACCTTTGGATCAACCAACAAACCTTCCTTGCATATTATATGTCCTAACAATATTCCAAATGGTGTAGCAAATATGCACTTCTTGATGTTCAAAGAGATACTCAATTGTCTGCACCGTTCAAACATTAAGCGCAGATTGTCACAATGATCTTTCACAAGCCCATATATTGTCCAATCATCTAGGTAGACCTGTAAGAAGTTGTGAATAAAGTCTTTGAATGCTGAACAACTATGCATGAGAATATAGCAGGTGCGTTTTTTAATCCAAAAGGCATCACAGTATAGGAAAAACTACCCCATTCAGTAGTAAATGTTGTCTTTTCTTGATCCTCCTGAGCAATCCTAACCTGATGATACCCAGAAAACCCATCTGTGAAAGAATATATTTCACACCCTGCAACTCCTAGTATTTCCTCTAGTGAATGGCGTAGGGAATGGATATGTGACACATGCAGCATTCAACTCCTATAGTCCACACATATTCTAATTCATCCATCCTTCTTGATATTGATCACCATTGGACTAACCCATTTTGACTCATCAAGTGGGCTTGATAATTCCAGATTTCAATATTTTATCAATTTCTTCTTTTATCTTCCCGCATAAATTAGGATCCATTCTCGTAAGGTCTCGTCTCATGGGGTGTGCACCTTCTTTAAGCTTTATCTTCATCTCCCCAAGTGATTTATGCACGCCTTTAAGTTCATGATACTCTTGGGAATAAGTCCTGATAATCCCTGAGTAACTCAATGATCTTTACTACCTCCAAGTCTGACCAATAGTCTCCAATGATGACCTCCTTAGGCTCAGCCTCCGAACCTATATTCACCTTCTTTGTCTTCATGGGTTTGTGATAGGTGCGTGTATCCTTGTCTACACTGTCCAAGACCTCACGCACCCCTTGTGAATGTTCAATATCTAGGTTCTCAACTTCCTCATCATCCATAATGTAAACCATCTTTCCTTTCTCTTTCTCAAGGCAAGCACGTTCAAGTAGTATGGAGTCCATTTCTTCTTCCTTTTCAAAATACACTCTAGAATCTACCTCACCAAATAATTCCTGAATATGCTCTTTGGCTTTTGCACTATCTCCCATAGTTAAGCACTTGACAAATTTTAATGCCTCTTCTATTGAAGGTTTTGAAGAAAAGTAGTCAAATGTCTGGATCATTCCTGCAGTCAAATTTTTCTAGTTCCCAGTCTCTCAATGTAGTTCTGCATATACATACCAGCACGTGTGCATCCTTGTAGCGTAGAGTACAATCTATGCACCCAGAGTGAAGGTGGTAATGCTTCTGTCCTGTGTCCAGAGTCTCTCACACTGCTGATGTGATGCTAAACAGGTTGATCACCATGATAAGTGCAGATCTACGTAGGTGCATTGTTCCTTCCAAACCTAATAAATAAGGTGACTCTAATTTCTTCCCATGTTAAAATATTATCTCTGTGGACTACTCACCAAAGACGTTCTTTGTCCTGCCACAAGGTATATACTAACATATCTCTTCTCTTAATTTGATCCGTCCATCGTGTTTCCATGGCTTTCAAAACTATAGGGAGATCTTACGCCCTAGTGTACCAAGGTACTATGCTACCTATCTGTTGAACCATATGAAGTCCATTCTTGTGTGCAACCATGATTTTCACCTCGCACCCTACTAGTTCATATGTTCCATGCGCCCAATTGTCACAAACAATACTCGTAGTATCACTAATAGAATGAGAATCCTCTAACTATAGGATGCCTTATTTTGGTGGCTCATTGACCTCACGGGTCTGAATAATGCATATATAAATTATGTTTAAGTCCTCCTCACTTAGAGGCTAAACATATGGTTTAGACATCCCATATGTCAAAGGTATCACAACCCTTTCCTCCTTGTTTTCAAAGCTGATATAGCCCTTATTGAATCTCAAGTAAACATTATCCGCATAAAACCAAGGGTGTCCAAGAAAGGTTGGAAAATTATCCGCTTTTGCAAGTGTTAATACCTCAAAATCCCAGTGAACTTGGCCCCTTATATGGTTTTAGACGCATCCTTCAAAACTCCTATGGGAGTGGCCTTAGTTTGGTTTTCCATAAACAACACATTAGATGATGGATGTAATGGAGGCTTCCCCATCTGTACCCATGTGTCTAATGTACGCACATTTACTTCCACACCCATATCAATCAATATGTTGCTCGTGACCACCCATCCACAACAAAATTTAGATTTATTTCCTTGTTATAGTCAATGGTATTAGGGGGAAGATTTTCATGCGTAATCTGTTGTCCGGTCTTAATACTTGCGTGCGAAGTGTTCCCTTTTAACCAACTTCCTAATAGTGGAATGATATTCTCTTAGCCCAACATTTTTCATACTTCTTTTAGATCATCGATATCATTTTGACTGTCTTCGATGCTTTCTTCTGCTCCTTTAAGTACTATATCTCACCTTGAAGATTCCTTAGTACTTCCATGGTATCTTGGTAAACCTCCTTCTGATGAGTAGGATCTAGGTACCTTGCATGCAAAACCTCCTCCTTGGTGATCATAGGCTTTTGGTGTAATGGCTCTTGCGCACGTCTTTGCTTCAACTTGTGTATTAATTTTCACCGTCAATGCCTCAGTCCTTCTACTATCTTGGGAATTCACCGATCTTCTCGCATCCGTATTCTAACCATCCCAATGCCTTTGTTTTCTTTCTTATGCTGCTTACTCGGATGCTCATATAAGTTCGGGCACTCTTCATAGCTATGGTTCTTTCCACATAATGGACATGTAAACATTCCGAGGACATTCGCGCCTATAGTGATCAAGGGATTTGCATGTATAACATGTTCCATGAGGGAACTCACCTCTTCCTCCACTATGGCCTCATTCTTCATATCCACCACAATATCCATGTCCTCTTCCACGACCTCCTTCAAAATGGCTTTCATTCTTGTTATAATGCATTTGATTATGATCTTGATCTTGGTGTTCATTCTTACCCTTAGAATTATTTGTTACACTTGTCTATCATACCCCAATGTCTATAGCATCCTAGATCTGACCAATCAATCGACAATTCTCAGTATCATGGGTCATGGACCTGTAAATTTTACAAAAGCTAGATACATTCTTCCTTATTGCGCACTGTAACAAAGGACAATGACTAGCATCATGATTTAAATGATAGATCTCACAAGTCCAACAAGAATTGAGCATATGCTCGTGAGGACAACTATCCTTTGTGTGACCTTCTACTTCACAATCTGTACACCAAATTCCTAAGTGCGTTTCATGGGCTCAATTCCTTGATAGCTTCGGCTACTATTTGGCCATAGCTACAATCTATGCCTCTAAGAATGGACTAACGCCAGTGTCAATGCTCCTAACTACCTCAAAGCATGCAAATTTTCTTCCAATTGCTTTGTGTGGATTAGTGTATGTATTATGTGACAATGCTCTTCGAATGGTGTAATCAATCCTCTAATAAACCATTGTGCATGCTGGATGACATGAATATCATAAGATAACTTAGATAGAAGTGTCTTAAAATGGGCATCATACTCACGTACACTCTCAGTAGTGCCTTGCTTGATATCTTTGATCACACTGATACTCTTCTGCTCAAATTCTGGGATATAAAACTCCTTTAAGAAAGCATCCTTGACTTTGCATAATCCATGCAAGTTTGATTAGGGTCAAAATTCCTATACCAACTATGTGCTCATCCCTGCAAGGTAGTAGCAAATTGAGTTGCCTTACACTCAGCAGCCATGATCCCTTTAGTGTGCCACAAGATTTCACACATATACACATGCCCAGTAGCATCCTCTATGCCTCTATACTCGAGAAGAAAAAAAGAGACATCTCCATATAAATATTCTATGGTTCGTTGTGGGCCTTGACCACCTAATCCAGAACCTCCTGTGTTTCCTCTGCCTCCAGAACCACCAGATCCATTAGAACTAGAACCACCTATACATCTTGATCCTCCACATGTAGCTGGAATAGGACCTATAGTTGTACTCCCCTATGCATCGACATTAGTACTATACTAAACCCCTACATCTGTGGGGTAGTTCCACTTCTGAGGTGAATCTAACATTCGACGCGCTTATGTTCGTGCAGATGATGCGCCTGAAAACACACCTCTCGAATAACATTGAAGCCGTATGTCCCGCCATCGATGTACTTGTTCCCGACTTACTCTCGCCGTCCCCTACTTCCCAAGTTAGCTTCTTTGGTTACTTGTTGTACTAGATACTGGAAAACCAAGCACAAGGGCTAGGTCACTAGGTGGATTAAGATGCACACTGCGTGGCCCAGGTAGTCTCTATTGGCACACTTCCGTGTGAGGCCAAGGGGGGATCTCTATCATGCTTTCTAAGATGGGGGAGTTCCTGATGCTTCGTCTCCACGTCTTCTACGTGAGATTCAAATCCTTCATGAGCCATCTCTCTCCTCAATGCCATACTTTCTACAACATAATGCTGCCTCTCTATCTCCCTCTCGCATTCCTCATTATACTTAAGTTGCCTCTCCTCTCTCTCTGCCTCTCACGCCACGGGTATGTCATCTTTTACCAAACCTGTTCCTTCCCTTATGCATGGTGAAGTTTAGTTAGCCATCGGTTTACTCTCCAGGTTCAAAGTTACCATCAAGATCTTGATTTCTAGTGGAATGCCTTGCATATATGTTCCTCTAGGATACCACAAATAATGGAATTCAAACCGCTCCTGGGAAAGAATACGTCGAAATTGAATATTCTAGGATATAACTGTTTAGAACACCACAAAACCACTTATCCACAACGCGAGTCCAGACAGTCAAAGCATCATAAAGGGCTTGAAACTCTTCTTGTGTCTGACAAGTGCGTGATACCTCCAATTCCACCGAGATGCATACACAATACCACTCGTATAATTATACTAGAAAGATGGCAAAAATCTCTCATATAAGTCGTCACATGATTTTGTTTTACCCAAGTGTGTGCATTAAACTCGGATCAATGCTAAACCATCGTGCATACTCTTCCCGCAGATCGTGTATCCACTCCTCAACACTTGCTAGAGTTAACCCAGGTATGTCTTCATCATGAACCATCCTAAAAAAACTGAAAAATAGGTCTCAACAACGAAACCAATGATGTAACCTAGAATTTACTAGATAACACCCTAGTCACATTGGCACATCACTCACCTAGATCGAGTGCTCACCAAGTATGCAAAGGTACCAGGTCACTCTTTAGGGTTCTTTGTAGTAGGATGTTAGCGTGATGAAGAAAGAAACAAATATATCCATAACTAATCCATCATTCTACCATGTATTCTATATTCAGATCTATGAAAGAACAAGCTTTAAACAGTAATCATGATTGAATCAATAACATACACTACTTGATTACACATAGTAATGACACTTAGATTCAACCAATATCTTCCATTTATTAATAAACACAGAAGCTCCTTACAATAATGTCAATCTATACCAATGCACGTATGGATCTGATACAGTAATCCCATAATATGCACACATCTTTATATCTCCATCTCACCTCCTATATGTGTATATGATCTCCTCTGTATATATTAGCTCCTCTGTATCTATATATTTTACTACGTGATTCGCATCATATATATAGGGTGGGGACTTTCCCTTCACCACTTATCTATTCCAGAAATAGGCCACATGCTATTAATAGCTACATGTCATTTACAGGTACAACCACACATGCAAGTGTGCTATCTATAGATCTCTTATAGTTAACTGAAGTGAAAATCCTATTCTTAGCTTGTCTCCATGCAAAACGCTTCAATCCGATCCTCTAAATATAGACTATGTGTGGTGTGCACATCTTTGCTTCGTTGGCATGTTCCACATGCCATCTTCTAAAAATAGGTTTTCATGCTCAAAATCGGCTAATTCTGAATGCTGAAATTGCCTTTCCACATGTGGATTCTTTCTTACCCTCCGCACCCTTGATCCCGGCATTCTCTTCCACATGAAGCTCTTGTGTGATCTTTAACAAATATTCTCTAATCAACATCATTGAAAAGGGAACACAGATTGAAAAATCCCTCATTTCTAAGGGCTTAATTAAAACACCCTTTAGGGACCAACCTCATAGAGACGCCCCTCAGAACTAGGAATAATCCAAATTCTTTAATATAAACTAAAATATAGTCAACAATGGCGTTATTGATTCTTGCCATGTTTGAAACATTCAAAGCAATATTCTCAACACATTTAAATCCAAAAAAAGCCGATCACAATCCCTAGAAGGAGGCTCCTTCTCGGGATAGCGAGAGGACAGTTCACTCCACTCGGAGAAAGCTTATCTAGTGTCTTTCATCACTTGGAAAATGCCAACATGATTACGTACCCCATCGTCAAACCCTTCGAAGAAGTACAACCCAAACTAAATTGGTATAAAGACAATGAATATTGTGATTACCATCGCATAAAAGGGCACTCTATAGATCGATGCATGCAACTCCACCATTACGTCCAAGACTTGATCAAACATAGAGACATAGAAGTTGAAAATAATTCAGAGAAAAAAACCCAACAAAAAACTTAACATGTTCAAAACCCCTTCCCTAACCACGATAAAAATTCAAAGGATAAGGGCCAATCATCAAGTTAACGTGCATATGACTCATCATCTCGACCATAGACTATGACCAAGACTTAGTGGCAACTATAAAGATCAGAACCGAACTGTGCAATCACCACCAGATAGAAAAAATGTGGGTCCCTACAACAAAAAAATATGTTAATTCATCTCTCACACCACCTCCTAACCCACCATCTAACTCCACCCCTAATTCTACTACACAACTTGCGCCATCATTCAATATTGTCAAACAATTGGAGAAGACTACAACACAAATTTCCATCATGGAGTTACTTAATTCTTCTCCCATAGTACAACACATCCTTATGTAAACATTAAATACCGCTCGTGTCCTTGAGGACATCAATTCACAACAATTCGAGGATTTAATTACACATCTTTCGATACCCAATCCTATTTTATCCTTTGGTCCCACTGACCTTCTTAATACCAACATCGCTAATAATCATTCTTTATATGTCGAGGGTTATATAACTCATCGTAAGATCAAGCACATATTAATCGACAATGGATCCACATTAAATATTTGTTCCATGAAACTCTTACGCTGCCTAAGTTACACCGAAAATGAATTAAAAAACAACATCATAACCATTCATGGGTATGATAATAGTGAAAGAAATTACAAGGCACAATGACGTTACCTCTCCAAATTGGACCCATCACCTTAGAAATGATATGTTATATGGTGGATGTAGAAGTCACATATAACATTCTCGTTGGCTAACCATAGATTCATGCCATGAAAGGCGTCCCATCAACATTCCACCAATGTATTAAATTTCCTCATTTAGACAAAGAATTTACTGACTGCGTGCATTCCTAACCCTTCGAGTATTATAGATTCCTTGAAGGGTAGTATGACATACTCAATATTGTCCATCAACAGATAAATATACTCCACCTCGCGTAATCCCTAATGAAACACGCGTCGATTCGGATTCACTCCCCAAATATGCTCAAAAACCATCACCTTCTAACCAAACAACATTTTCCAATCCATTCTCTTCCGCTAATCAACAATATTCAACCAGTCCTCCTCCCACTAATCAATCATCTTCTTCCACTAATCAAGCTTCTTCTTCCAACAACAATCACTCTTTCACCACACCATATTCTTCCTCACCTAGTCAACCTTCTTCATCTAACCATACCTCTTCTATTAAGATACCTTCTCCTTTAATTAACCAATATTTATCCTCTAATCCACCCCCTCTTCTTATAACCCATTTTATTCATCTTGCGAGAACTACCAAACTAACTTCCCTACCACGTGAGGCACTTGATGAGGCCATAAATTACCTTTATTTTATCCTTCCATGTTACCTTTGAAAGTAGATTTAAATATAATCTAGGAACTTGTAGTTTGGTTAAAATAGAATATAGGACATATATCTTGTTCATTATTTAGAAATATTTTTTATCTATCTTGTTAACTAATCCTATTGATTATTTGGGAAAAGATGCAAAGTCTTGTGTATGCAGGCCATAAAGGAAAGATAATGCTAGTATTGGGAAAAGTAGAATTGATCATGAATAGTATATTTAAAATCAAATATGATTTCATATTCATATTCCTCTCAAAAAATTATGTAAGTTCAAAAAATAATCATCTCAATCCGAGGTCGCATGCAAAAGTTATAGTTGTTTCAAGTTAGTTGAAACTCACAGAGTTAGTTCCGGAACTTGCAGGTTTAGTTTTGAACTCACGTGTTTAGTTCCAAAACTCAAAAATTTAATTCAGAACTTGTATCAATTGAATGATAGTTATTTCCGAACTTTCAATCGTGGAAAAATCAGATTTAGTTTTGGAACATGCAGATTTAGTTTCGGAACTTGCATAAAAGGAATGACAACTTTAGTTCCGGAACTTGCATCAACGGAATGACAGTTTTTAAGGGATTGTGAAAACTTAGAGATTCCAATGGGAAATATGAGAGATGTTTTTTTTTTATAGAAATGTGTTTAACAAAAACCTCATTCAGATTTGCTACAAGTTTTACCAATCAAGAGAGATCTAACTTTTAGTGAGTTGCGGTTCGATGAAAAGTGTATCGAGACCAAAACTAAAAGTTCCATAAATGAGAAACAAAAAGTCAAATGGAAAATATGAGAGAGGTTTTTGTTCATAGTAATTTTTAACAAAAACTTCATTCATATTTACTACATGTTTTACCAATCAAGAGAGATATAACTTTTAGTGAGTTCAAATCCGATGAAAAGTGTATCGGATAAACACTAAAAGTTCCATTAACAAAAATAGAAAAGTCAAATAAAAAATTTGAGAGGTTTTTCTTCATAGCAATGTGTTTAACAAAAACCTCATTCATATTTGTTACAAGTTTTACCAATGAAGAGAGATCTAACTTTTAGTGAGTTGTAGTCCGAGGAAAAGTGTATCAGACGAGCACTAAAAGTTCCATAAACAGAAAAAAAGTCAAATGGAAAATATGAGAGAGGGGTTTGTTCATAGCAATGTGTTTAACAAAAACTCATTCAGATTTGTTACAGTTTTACCAATGAAGAGATATCTAACTTTTAGTGAGTTATAGTTCGAGGAAAAGTGTATCAGATAAGCACTAAAAGTTCCATAAACAGAAACAGAAAATTCAAATGGAAAATATGAGAGAGGTTTTTGTTCATAGAAATGTGTTTAACAAAAAAATCATTCATATTTGCTACATGTTTTACCAATCAAGAGAAATCTAACTTTTAGTGAACTGCAGTCCGAGGAAAAGTGCGTGACAAGCGTCAAAAGTTCCACAATAAAAAACAACAAAGTCAAATGGAAAATATGAGAAAGGTATTTAGTCAAAATCATATTTTAAGGAAAATCCTCCTTCCAATAATTTAGAAGAATAAAATCATTATGATTCTTTATCATGAAAAGTAAGGAGAAGATTTAGGAGTAAATCTTCCTAAAATAAGTGAGATAAGATTTTGACTCTAATAATATATCTCTCTCCATATTTTGTGGAGATAAATATCTTAGTTGTTAGGATTAGAATAAATATAAGATTAGATTATATTTGCTAAAATAAGGAGTTGGTTGGATGCATGAATTATAAATACAACCTTCCACACTTAGTTATGTAATGTCTTTCTCCCAAGAAATAAAGATCGGTTCTTTCCTCTAAAATATTATATAGTTTAAAATCGGAAGTATGATTTAAATCATCTTCCAGAAATGAGTGGCCACTCATTTCAAGGAAGATGGATACGTGTTTTTATGTTTATGTTTATTCATTTGTCTCGTAATTCATTTTGTTGTATTATTATTTTTTTATTGTGAAAATTTAGTCTGTTGTGAACTGCAGATGTTTCGTTTAATTAGGTTTATTTCAATTCAAATAATTTCAATTTATGCAAGTGTGTTTAAAGTTATGCAAGTGTGTTTAAATTCTTGCAAGTTTGATTTCCTTCATGCAAGTGTGATTTATTTTATGCAAACTTTATTTTTGCAAGTGTGCCTTTATTTCTACAAGTGTGGCTTTCAATTTCTGCAAGTCTGATTTATTTTATGCAAGTTTGGTTTTTATTTAAAGGAGTTGTTTTCCAAGATCTTCTTCTCTTAATGCATACAACGAGTAGACACCAACCCTCGATTGACATTATTAATGGTGAGGATTGACGGCCCTCATCATTTGGCACCGTCCGCCGGGGGATTATGGTGTTATTAGGAGATTCAAAATTCTCTAAAAATATTCTAGTGACAATAAAATACATTTTAGCATTTGCCATAAGTGACATGGAAGAATTTGGCAAGTAGTTTCTTTAGACTTTTATTTCATGCAAGTAGATTAAAATTTCATTTCGGCAATTATGAATATTAGATTGTAAATATCTCCCCACAAACTAACTCTGTGTATAAGAAAATGACTATGATGTTTGATCAAGAAGGTATAATGGTATGAACAAAGAATTCAGATTTGGAAATGGTAGAATATGATATTGAATCTGAAAGTAGATCCAGTTGATGAAATATCATATGCCATTCTTGATAACCACCACCATTTCCCCTTATATCAACTAACAACTTAGTGATCTTATTACACATAACCTTAGTAAAAAATTGGCTTATCCAGTTTGTAATAATGAATTGGTAGCATTTCTAATTAACTTCATCCATATTCAGGGATTTCATTAGAGCCAAAATAAAAATCCACTCATAAATACACCCATCCAAATTACTTTTTCACCCCATGATAAAATTCAATCCTTGAACCATATCCATTAGAAAAATTTATTTTCATGTCTTTCAATTTCTTCATTTTTGTATATGCTTGTATAACGTTAAGAAGTAATTATTGTGAATATCAAGGCAAGAAATTTTTGTGTACTAACATCTAAGGACTAGATCTATAGGAATTTCTAGAGTTGTTCTTGATATCAGCATGTAGATTTTGGAGCACCAACAGTATCAACCAAGGAGCATGCAAATTTTGGAGGGACCCACGAGATACCTTCACTTTCTCTTTTAACAACTCTCCATCTCCTGAGATCACTAGTCCGGGCTTTGAAGATTACTATGGTGATTCCGATAATGCACAATTCAAGATGGGCTTTGAAGACCTAGAAATTGTCTACACAATTTTTAGAAATCTTCTTGGAGTTACCAAGTATGCAAAAAGGTTTTATGAGATCTTAGACATTGCTTCCTATTTTACACAAGTTGTACTTTGATGAATATAGTTTGATGATGAATCAATTTTTTCTGTAATCCTTCCCATGCTATCATTTCAGCAAAAAAGAAAAAATAAAAAAAATCAAAAAGCTTTAATTGGAAAACCAACTTGCCGCCAATCAAAGGCAAAAAAATAAAAATCAAAAAAAAAAAAACTTTGATTGGAAAACCCGCTTGTTAGAAATCAAAGGGAAAAAAATTTGATTGGAAAACTAGCTTGCTAGCCAATCAAAGGCAAAATGAGATGACTCTTCTTCAAAGGAAACCAACTCATTACTCGATGGCTTTCTTCTCAGACTATTTGAACATGTTAACAATAGGATGAAAAAGACAACTAGAAGTATGATCAAGTTATTTTATTCTACTATTTTATTTTAAGCTTTCTTGTAAGTTTTTTATTACAGCTAGATCCACTTTTAAATATTTCCAAGGAAGGAAAGATAAAATTCATATCTCCCCTACTTATATGAAAATATGTGCACTTCTTTGTAATCAAACTTTTAGAGTTTAATTTATGGGCAACCGAGAAATAAACAACATGTATGAGTTTAGGTATGGGAGAGAAGGAGAAGCACGAGCTATACATTTTGATTTTAAATATGAGACACAACAGAAGGAGACCCACACAAGAACCTATTGTAAAAGAAAAGAATATAAAAAAGAAGGAGATCCACACAAGAACCTGTTGTAAAAAGAAAGAAATCAAAAGCAACAGAAGGAGATCCACACAAGAACTTATTGTAAAAGAAAGAAATCAAAAGCAATGAAGGATATCCACACAAGAACCTATTGTACAAGAAAGAAAATCAAAAACATTAGAAGGAGATCCACACAAGAACTTGCCGTAAAATAAAAGAGATCAAAAGCAATAGAAGGAGATCCACATAAGAACCTGTTGTAAAAGAAATAATATCAAAAGAAACAGAAGGAGATCCACACAAGAACCTATTGTAAAGAAAGAAATCAAAAGCAACAGAAAGAGATCCACACAAGAACTTGTTGTAAAAGAAAGAAATCAAAAGCAGTAGAAGGAGATCCACACAAGAACTTATTGTAAAATAAAGAATATCAAAAACAACAGAAGGAGATCCACACAAGAACCTGTTGTAAAAGAAAGAAATCAAAAGAAATAGAAGGAGATCCACAAGAACATGTCCTTAATATGGAGAAGAATCTAAGAAGAGGAGATAATAATGTAATGCATGAGGACATGCATAAGATTAAGTGTGGGGCAATGATGAGGCCATAAATTACTATTATTTTGTCCTTCCAAGTTACCTTTGAAAGTAGATTTAAATTTAATCTAGGAACTTGTAGTTTTCTTAAGATAGAATATATGCCATATATCTTGTTAATTATTTAGAAATATTTTGTTATATATCTTGTTGACTAATCCTATTGATTATTTGGGAAAAGATGCAAAGTCTTGTGTATACAGCCATAAAGGAAAAATAATGCTAGTATTGGGAAAAGTGGAATTGATCATGAACCATACATTAAAGTCAAATATGGTTTCATATTCAGATTCATCTCAAAAATTATGTAAGTTCAAAAAAATAATCATCTCAACTGAGGTCGCATGCATAAGTTATAGATGTTTCAAGTTAGTTGAGGAACTCGCAAAGTTAGTTCCGAACTCACGAGTTAGTTCCGAATTTGGTGTTTAGTTCGGAACACACAGTTTAGTTCCAAAACTCATAGATTTAGTTCCAAAACTTGTATCAATTGAATGACAGTTAGTTCTGGAACTTTCAATTCATGGAAAAATCAGATTTAGTTCTAGAACTTGCATAAAAGGAATGACAACTTTAGTTTTGGAACTTGCATCAACTAGAATGACAATTTTTTGAGGGATTGTGAAAACTCATAGATTCCAATGGGAAATATGAGAGAGGTTTTTGTTCATAGAAATGTGTTTAACAAAAACCTCATTCAGATTTGCTATAGGTTTTACCAATGAAGAGAGATCTAACTTTTAGTGAGTTGTAAAGATGATGAAAAGTGTATCGAGAAAAACACTAAAAGTTCCATAAACAGAAACATAAAAAGTCAAATGGAAAATATGAGAGATATTTTTGTTCATAGTAATGTGTTTAACAAAACCTCATTCATATTTTCTATAGGTTTTACCAATCAAGAGAGATCTAACTTTTAGTGAGTTGCAATCCGATGAAAAGTGTATCAGACAAACACTAAAAGTTCCATAAACAAAAACAGAAAAGTCAAATGGAAAATTTGAGAGAGGTTTTTGTTCATAGAAATGGGTTTAACAAAAACTGTATTCATATTTGTTACATGTTTTACCAATCAAGAGAGATCTAATGTTTAGAGAGTCAGTTTGAGGAAAAGTGTATTAGACGAGCACTAAAAGTTCTATAAACAAACAAAAATTCAAATGGAAAATCTGAGAGAGGATTTTGTTTATAGCAATGTGTTTAAAAAAACTCATTTAGATTTGTTACATATTTTACCAATGAAGAGAGATATAACTTTTAGTGAGTTACTGATCCGAGGAAACATGTATCGAAAGCACTAAAAGTTCCATAAACAAAAAGAAAAATTCAAATGGAAACTATGAGAGAGGTTTTGTTCATGGAAATGTGTTTAACAAAAAAATCATTCATATTTGTTACATGTTTTACCAATAAAAAAATCTAACTTTTAGTGAACTCGCAATTCGAGGAAAAAAACGCACGACAAGCGCCAAAAGTTCCACAATAAAAAACAACAAAGTCAAATGGAAAATCCAAGAAAAGTATTTAGTCAAAATTATATTTTGAGGAAAATCTTCCTTCCAATAATGTAGAGGAATAAAATCATTATGATTCTTATTACCGAAAAGTAAGGAGAATATTTGGGAGTAAATCTTCCTAAAATAAGTGAGATAATACTTTGACTCTAATAATATATCTCTCTCCATATTTTGTGGAGATAAAGATCTTAGTTGTTAGGATTAGAATAAATATAAGATCATATTGTATTTCCTAAAATAAGGAGTTGGTTGGATGCATGAATTATAAATGCAACCTTCCACACTTAGATATGTAATGCCTTTCTCCCAAGAAATAAAGATCATTCTTTCCTCTCAAATATTCTATAGTTTAAAATCGAAATATGATTTAAATCATCTTCCAGAAATGAGCCGCCACTCATTTCAAGGAAGATGGAGATGTGTTTTTATGTTTATTTTTATTCATTTATCTCGTAATTCATTTTGTTGTATTATGAAAATTCATGAAAATTGTTGTGAACTCGCAGTGTTTCATTTAATTATGTTTATTTCCAATTCAAACAATTTCAATTTATGCAAGTGTGTTTAAATTCCTGCAAGTTTGATTTTCTTCATGCAAGTGTGATTTATTTTATGCAAACTTTATTTCTGCAAGTGTGGCTTTCAATTTCGCAAGCGTGATTTATTTTATGCAAGTTTGGTTTGTGTTTCAAGGAGTTGTTTTCCAAGATCTTTTCTTAATGCATAAAACCATTGGACACTAGCCCTAGATCGACATTATTAATGGTAAGGATTGATGACCCTCATCAGTACCTACGGTCCCTTTATCTTACACATTCAAAATCATTGACAAAGGATGCGGTGAATATCAATTTCAAAAGGTGGAAGACTCCTTTTACATCAAAAATCCCACACAACTATGGAAAACCCAACGCTCTACATCTGAGAATCCATCCCACTTACCAATTGGGACAATCAGTTTGGAAAAAAATTGGTTATCTCGACAATGAACATATTCCAAGTTCTTTAGGATCTTGGTTATATAATGATGACTTTACTCCCTGTTATGAGTCCCCTCAATTTACCAAATCTCATCGAATAATGAAAAACATGCGATGGAAGGGTAAAGGACTCGGTCCAAATGAATAAGGTCGTTTAGACCCAATCAATTGCACACAACATCATGGTAAAAATGGTATGGGTTTCAAGGTATTCGATGCTGCTCTTGTATTAATTTCAAGTGATAATGACGACACTAGCTCTGATAGTGACACTAGGTCTACACATAACCTTTTTGAAGACCTCCCTGAAACAAATTTTTACTTTGAATATTTATCCATTAACATCATCAATCTTGAGATTACGCATCTAAATAAAATAGTCTATGGCCAATCACATCATATGGCCATGGACATATTCTAAAATGATGAAGCCATGGAAGAATTCCTTGGAACTCACGATCAAATCCCCACTTTCGACCGAGAGAAAAGATTTGAAATCAACCTAGATGAATCAACATATTTTGGTGAAGAAATAAAATATTTGGATCCTTTACCTTTGGAAAATTTGGATCAGAAGTGCAAACAAAAATTTCCCATAGTCAAAATCTCATCGCCACCCTATCAAACAAACATGTCAATAAAAAGTCTCAACATCACAAACAAAAATCTTATGCCAAATCCCCGAATCACCCGACACTGATGACTTACATCAACCATTAGCATCATTTTCTAAAAAGGATACATCTAAAATGCTTGTAGAAGAAACTAAAGACATAAACATTGGAACCGTTGAACAACCGAAAATTTTACAACTTGGCATTAGTCTGTTTTACCAATAATGCATAGAATTCACAACACTCCTTATTGAATTCCAAGATATCTTTACATGGACCTATAAGGACATGCCAGGCCTAGATCCATCTCTTGTAGTACACCACCTTGTGGTGCATCCGGATGTAAAGCATGTGAAATAAAAACTACACAAAATGCATCCCCAAGTAGCATTGCTTGTCAAAGCCAAACTCGAGAAACTCTTGGAAGCCGACTTTATCTGACCTATTGATTATTTGGCATGGATATCCAACATAGTTCTCATAGGCAAGAAAACCCCCGACATCAAGATATGGATAGAATTCTGCGACAATAAAAAGGCTTGTCCTAAGGATGACTTTCCCTTACCAAACACAGACATTATTTTTTTGATTCTAAGGCGGCAGTGTCATGAAATGCTCTCCTTAATGGATGGATTTTTTGGTTACAATTAAATATGTATTGCTAAAGGGGATCAACATAAAACAACATATACTACACCAGGGCACCTTATGTTATAAGGTCATGCATTTCATCTTGAAAAATGTCGGTGTCACCTATCAACGACCAATGATAGTCATCTTTCATGATATCATGGAAGATTATGTTGATGATATATTAGCAAAATAAAAACACGAATAGGACATCCAGTGTGTGTTTAGAAATTTTTTGAAAGATTATGTGAGTATAAGGTTCATCTTAACCCAAAGAAATGTGTATTCAGAGGTGACCTCTGGTAAATTGTTTGGGTTTATTGTCTCACGAAGAGGTATAGAAGTGGATCTTGGAAAAGTCAAAGCCATTATGGAAATTCCTCCTCCTCAAAACCTAAAATAATTATGCAGTCTTCAGGGAAAATCCAATCTATTTGACATTTCATATCACAGTTGGTCGATAAGTGCCATCACTTCAACCAATTACTCAAGAAAGATGCACAATTCCACTAGAACCACGATTGTCAAGACTCTTTTTCTAAGTTAAAAGAATACCTCTCTAGCCCACTGTTCTTATGTCACCAGTTCATAGATAAACCCATGCTGCTTTATACATCTATCATTGAACATGCCATAAGAGCTCTGTTAGTGCAACACAACGATCAAGAAAAAGAACAGGCTATTTACTACCTTAGTCGAACACTTATTGAGCATGAAGTACAATATTCCCAAATCAAAAAAGTATGCTTAGCGGTCACCTTTGCATTCCATAAGTTACATCATTACTTTCTCAATCACATAACTAAGTTGATCGCTAAGATTGATCCCCTCAAGTATCTCTTGTCCCGACCCATTCTCACAGAATAATGTCTAGTTGGGTCATACTACTTAGTGAATTTGACGTCAAGTTTTTTCCACATAGAGCAATTAAAGGACAAGACCTTGCACACCAACTTGCCGAGGCACCTCTTCCTGGCACATAACCACTCCATTTTACATTTCCTGATGAAGATCTTTTGTACATAGACATCACACCAACTTGGACTCTATTCTTTGATGGATCTTGTAATCTCCATGGATCAGGAGCTGGTATTTTTCTTATCACACCTAGCGGACATGTCATTCCTAAATCATTTCGATTAACATTCCCATGTACCAATAATATCACGAGAATATGAAGCTCTAATCACGGAGTTTAAAACTTGTTATATCTTAGAATCCGAGAGAATTAGCCTGTATTTGGTGATTCTTTACTTATCATCAAACAAGTTTCTTGATGAATACCATGCCAAGGATGAAAAATTTATCCCATATAAGCGTATAGTAGATAGCATTCAAGATATTTTTGATTAATTAGCTTTGATCAAATCCCCAAAATTCATAATAAATTTTCTCGACACTATGACAACTATTGGATCCTGTTAGAAATCACATCTAATCAACCCCAGACACATTTTCTCATAGAACATCTCTTAATGCCTGCCTATGATCTTCCTGAAAACACTATGGTATGTGAAATCGTGGGTCCAAATAACCCTTGGTATCTTGATATTTACACTTCATCAAGCAATAAAACATTTCTACCAACATAAAATCAATGCATAAATGTGCTTTAGCACAACATGCCTCTCGTTACACCATTTTAGCATAAACTCTTTATAAACGAGGTTACGATGGCACCCTACTCTGATGTCTTAATCAGGAGGAAGCATCTGGTGTTTTAATTGAAGTCCACTCGTGTATCTCGTGGAGCGCACACAAATGGTATAGCCTTAGCAAAAAAATCATGTGTTGATATTATTGGCCCACCATGGAAAGTGACACATGTCATTTTAAAAATGATGTCAAGCTTTTCAAAAGCATGGCAATCTTATCTATGCATCTTCCCAAACATTACAATTGATAACCACACCATGGCCCTTCTCTCAATAGGGACTTGACCTCATTAGTAAAATCAAACCAACATCGTCTGACATACATAAGTTCATCATTACCGCTTATTGATTACTAGACTAAATAGGTGGAAGCTATGCCTTTCACCTATGTTACTAGTAGCCAGATATCGAAGTTAATCTTTAATAATATCATCTGTCGATTTGGTATTCCATCCGCTCTTGTCACAGATAATGGCAAATCATTTAAAAACTAGGATGTAAAAGACCTCACCAAATGTTTCCGCATCAAACTTAAGTGGTCCACTCCATACTACCCTTAGGGTAATGGTCAAGAAGAAGCAACCAACAAGACTTTAAAATCCATCATGGAAAAAATTGTCAACACCCATGGACGCAATTGACATACTCAAATTTACCCCACTCTTTGGGCTTACTGTACATCTTACCGCACACCTACTAGAGCCACCCCATTTTCCCTCATTTATGGTTGTGAAGCCATTTTACCTATTGAGATAGAACTCCCATCCTTGAGAATCTCCCTTAAAGATATAATTAATGAGGATGAATACCGACAATCATGGCTTCAAGAGCTTGAGCTTCTCGATGAAAAACAACTTAATGCCCTCAATCATCTTCAAGTCTATCAAAATCGACTGCAACACAATTATCATAAAAAGGTAAGACCCAGAGAGTTCGAGATTGGCAACCTCATTTTAAAAGAAAATCAAAAGAATACCACTAAAGAGCGAGAAAAATAAGGAAAATTTGAGCCTAATTGGTTAGGACCCTATGTAATTACAGCTAAATTTGGCTTCGGAGCCTATAAATTGGCCATTGAAGATGGTCAGGAACTTGATGAATGCAATACATCTAAAGAAATTTTATCCTTGAGGCGTTCACTATTCCGAGGAGACAACAACTTGTACATTGTTCCTTCTGTCTAACTTATCTCTCGAATAATTTAAAGTTATTCATTTCCATTGGCATATATTTTCATTATCAAAATCACATCTTCATATTTATCATCATGAGACATGTGCTAATATAGATCCTATTAAGTTTGTGAGTATCATACTTCTTATAATATCTCCCATTTTTAGTTGCTTTCACCTATGGTCATACCTAGAAGCTTATTGATGGTAATATATTCCCTTTAAAGAAATTCTCTCTTTCATAACAAAGATTTAAACTTCTATACGCGATTCATTTGACCATCCATCTTAGTCTTTCGATGTTGAACCCTCACATCCTACTAGTCATGTGGGCTGAGATTGGGGGCAGATGTGCCTTCCCAAATACAAAGCACTATTTTAAAATCCAATCAATTCAATAAATTGGGAATAATTCATTGTCACACCTTTCATCCTTCACATTCTTTGGTGACGAGCCCACACTTCTTATCGGTAGTGTGAGACCTGGTAATGGAAGGAGTTTCCCTTACTCATCTACATATTTTCTTTGGTGATAAACCCTTTCCTTTTACGGGTGGCATGTGGCAAAGCATAGAGGGTCATTCACAAATGCATAATAATATTGTAAAAAAATTAAAAATTCTGAAAAAAAAAAAAAAAAAAAACAAAACAAAAAAGGAATTTACTTGCCTATGTTTTGCTTTCGGTGATGAACCCTTGGTTCTTACTAGTAGCATGGGGCAAGGCATAGGGAGTCATTTCAAGAATACAAAATATTAGCAATCCGGCAAGTACTCACAATTCCAGAATCCTCAAAGAAGTAGTTAATATGCCTAAGTGAAGAGAGAACTATCCCTTCACTTCATATCTTAACAATCAGCAGCCACGAATCGCCTAAGTCTAAAGCACATGATCCATAGAGTGAAAGTCATTTTGAAAATGGTTCAGTGACCTTAAGAAGAATTGAGTTACAATTTCCCAAAGGGATTGTTATTAACACTTGTTTCTATATTCATTATTTACATCCCCGTCCTTCTTCGATTCTGGTGATGAGCCCTTGCATATTACTAGTTGCTTGGAGTCAAGAATGGAGCTGGACTTATTTCCATCATATCATCACCAACATATCCTACCAATGGAATGATAATTTTTGTGTTATTTAGAGCATAAGCTACCATGAGGAACACGATACATATGATATCCTGGTTTATCACCTCTCAAAATAAGTTTGCATTCTAGTCCATAAAATTCCAAAACAAAATCCCCAAAAACACTAGATAATTCCCAAAATCTAAAAACACTAGAAAATCCAAAATCCCCAAAATCCAAAAACATTAGAAAATCCAAAAATCCCCAAAAACATTAGAAAATCTCAAAAATCCAAAAAGTATTAGAAAATCTCAAAATCCCCAAAAACATTAGAAAATCTCAAAATTCAAAAGACATTAGAAAATCTCAAAATCCAATTTTTGTTTGAAAACTCTTCAAAATCCCAAAAACATACACAAAATCATAAAATTCTAAAAAATTGTAAAACCATAAAAAAACCCCAAAACTTAATAATCAACACAATTCATCCTTTGAACTATTATCCCCAACGAATGTTCTAACCACCTTATGACATTCAAACCACTTCCCTCGTGTGAATCCTTGCTTGGGGAAAATTTAGCTCTCATTGTTTCCTTGTTTGAGGACAATGACCCAATGCACTCTGTTGATCGGTTAAAGTATGACACTTAACAAAGAACATACGAAGGTTCGCACATAAGAGCAAAGAAAATTCAAAAACGTGGAAGAATCGAAAGTAATCATGCATTGAGGACAAAGACAGATTTGGGACTTAGCCGTTTTCATGACAAGGATCTATTTTTGGAGATAACGTGCAGAGCACACAAACTCAGTTAAAAACTTTGAGCGTCACACATTGACTATTTCTGGAGGATCGGCTACAAAGCGCTTTGTATGGATACAAGATGAGAATAGATTTACTACTAACAGTTAACTAAAAGAAGTATATTGTTAGCGCACTTGCATGTGTGGCTATTATTGTAATGGTGCGTGGCTAATAATATCATGCAACCTATTTTGGGATTAGATAAGCGGTGAAGGGCAAGTCCCCACCCTTATAAATATGTAATGAATTGCGTAGCATAGTTGTGTGAGGATATATATGTAAGGACTGGATTACTGTGAGATTACACTATCAGATCTGTACGCGCATGAGCATATGATGCCATTATTGTAAGAAGCTTTTGTGTATTACTGCATTTAATATAATGGAGGTTATTGACTAAATCAAGGTGTTAATCATGGTTATAGTTTATTACTACATGAATGTTCTCGCTATGATTATTGTTTGATTCATGATACTTTAAGATCTAGATCTGAATATGTATTGTAGAATGATATATTAGTCATAGATCTGAATGCTTTAAGTCTTCATCATGCTAACATCTCTACAATAACAACCCTAAAGAGGGGCTTGTTAACTTTGTGCGCTTTAGGTGAACGTCCGGTCTAGGCTAAGTGATGTTCCAACATGCCTGGGATTTATTGGTGAATTCTAGGTGCATCATTGATTTCATTATCGGGACCTCTTTTCATTTGTTTTCGGGATGGTTCGCGATGAAGACATACCTGAGCTAACCCTAACAAGTGTTGAGGAGTGGATACACAACCTAGAAGAAGAATACACACGGTGGTTCAAAGACTGGATTTGTGTTTAATGCATGCACATGGGTAGAGCAGAATTTGTATGATCGTTTATATGAGACATTCTTCGCTATCTTTCCAAAGTAGAATTTTATGAGTGGCTGTTGCTTATGCATCTAAACGGAATTGGAGGTATCACACACTTGTCTAGACGCAGGAAGAATTTCAGACCCTTTATGATGCTGATCTAATTTGGACTCACACTGTGGATACATGGTTCGTGGTGTTCTGAACAGTTATATCTTGGAGTACTCAATTTCCACTTATTCATGCCCAGAGGTAGCTGAATTCTAGTTTTTACGATATCCAAGGGGAACTTACCTACAAGGCATTCCACTGGCAATCAAGATCCTGATGGTAACTTTGAATTTGGAGAGAAAATTGATGGCTAACTAAACCCCACCATGCACCGGGATCAGGAGCAAGTTTGGTGAAAGATGGAAAACCTAGTGGCAGAGAAGCAGAGAGAGGAAAGGCAGCTTAAGTATAATAAGGAACATGAGAGGGAGATAGAGAAGTAACGGGAGGTTGCTGAGAAAATGGCATTGAGGAGAAAGATAGTTCAGAAGGAGTTTAAGTTCATCCAAAAGATGTGGAACCTGAGCATTAGGAACTCCCCCATTTGGGAAAGCATGACAGGGAACCCTCTTCGGCTTCACCTAGAAGCACACTAATAGAAAAATCCTGGGCCTTGGGCACGCATCTGAATCCACCTGGCAACCTTGCCCTTGCACTTGGTTTTCCAAGATATAGTACAACAAACAATTAACAAGCTAATTCAAGCAAAGTGGAAGAGGAGTGAGTCTTATAAGAGACAAATCGATGGCAACACAAATGGATTCGTTGTTATATGGGAGTACCTTTTCGGGTGTATCATCCACATGAATTTAGGTGCATATATTTTTGGATTATCTTCGAGAGTAGTAACACTTCATAGACTATTGGGGTGTAGTTTAGTACTACGGTTGGGACACAGGGAAGTACATCTTCTGGTTCAACCCTAGCTACATGTTCGAGATCAAGAGGTATAGGTGGCTCTAGCTCTAGTGGATCTGGTGGTTCTGGAGGTAGAGGAAACACAGGAGGTTTTGGATCAGGTGGGAAAGGTCCGTACCAACCCCAGAATATTTACATGGAGATGTCTCTTCATCTTCCAGAGTATAGGGGCATAGAAGATGCTATTGAACATGTACATATGTGTGAAATACTATGGTGTGTAAAAGGAATCATGGCTTCGAGTGTAGGGCAAGCCAATTTTCTACTACGTTACAAGGGTGTGCACATATCTGGTACATAAAGTTTGACCTTGATCATACTTGTGTAGACTATGCAACTTTAAAAGATGCTTTCCTTAAAGAGTTTCACATACCTGAGTTTGCATAGAAGAGTATAAGTGCGCTCAAAGATATTAAGCAAGGCACTACTGAGATTGTCAGAGAGTATGATGCCCATTTTAAAATGCTGTTATCTAAGATTTCTTATGATATCCATGCAAGCCAACATGCACAATGGTTTGTTGGAATCCTAATTACACCTTTTAGAAGGGCGCTATCACATAAAACATATATTGATCTGTGTGAAGCACTTGAATCGCATCTTTACGCTACTGAGGTTATTAGAAGTATAGACATTGGGGTGAGCCTATTTTTAGAAGCACAAATTACAGCTATGACAAAGCAGTTGGAGAAACTATCGACAAATTCAACACATGAGATGCACACAGGGATTTGGTGCACAAATTATGAAGTGGAAGGTCACACAAAGGATAGTTGTCCCTCGAAGATTAGTGCACTCATGCGATATTCATGCAAACTAGCTTGCAAAATGGTTCATGGAAGCCTAATTACACCTTTTAGGAGGGCGCTATCACATAAAACATATACCGATATGTGTGAAGTACTTGAAGCTGCATTACACGCTAAGGTAATTAGAAGTATAGACATTGGGAGTGAGCTGTTTTAGAAGCACAAATCACAAATGCAAGAATTATGACAAAGCAGTTGGAGAAACTATCGACATATTCAACACATGAGACACACACATGGATTTGGTGCACAAATTATGAAGTAGTAAGGTCACACAAAGGATAGTTGTCCCTCGAAGATCCAGCGCCACCTTTGTTAAACTATGAGATATGCCATTTGAACCATGATGTTAGCCACTACCCATACTACAATGTGCTATAAAAAGAACGTCTCATGTTATCAGTAAAATCTATAGGTCCACGACTCATGACAATAGGTAAGACCGCCTAAGTGATTGATTAGATCTCAGGATGCTATAGATATTGGTGTACGATAGATAGGAGTTTTAGATAAATCTAAAGGTAAGAACGGGCATTAGGATTGGGATCACAATTAGGTGCGCTATGATTGGAATGAAGGGTGTTTTGAAGGTGGTCATGGCAGAGGTCAAGGATACCGTGGTGGATTCAGAGGATGAGGCCGTGGTGGTGGAAGAAGTGAGTTACCTCATGGAACATGTTATACATGTGGATATCCTGACCACTACAGCATGAATGTCCTCTAGAATATTACATGTTCTTTCTATGGAAAGAATCATAGCTATGAGGAATTCTCAAACCAAGATGAGCATCTTAGAAAGCAATATAAACAATAAAACAAATGCGTAGGGATGGTTAGGATACAACGTCATGTGGAAAATAAATGGATGCCCAAGTTGGGAGCAAAATCCAAGGTAGAGCGAGGTAAAGATCATGACCCGTGTTGAAGTAGAGGCCCCATAAAAGCATTACATAGAAGCCTACCATCACTAAGGAGGAGGTTCTACATGCACGGCACTGGATCCTACCCATCGAAGAAGTTTTATTAGGAAATCATGGAGGTACTCAAGAATCTTCAAGGGGAGATAACAATATTTAAAAGAACAATCATGGAAGATGGAGCAAAATAAAGCATTAGAGATGGTCCAAACTGATATGGATGACTTGAGAGAAGTGTGTAAATTATTGCACCAAGAGAATATCATTCCACTGTTGGGGAATTGGTTAAAAGGAAATACTTTGCGCGCAAGTTTTGAGACTGGATGGAAGATCCTGCATGTGAATCTTCCCCCTCATAGCCTAGATTATGATAAGGAAATCACTCAATGTTGTCATGGATGGGTGGCTATTGAGTAATATATTGATTGATACAGGCGTGGAAGTTAATGTTCTTACCTTGGATGCATGGGTATAAATGGGGATACCTCCATTGTAGCCATCCTCTAATGTATTGTTTATGGCTAATTGGACTAAGGCCATTCCCATAAGAGTTTTGAAAGATGCATCCATTACCATATAAGGAGCTAAGTTCACTGGATATTTTAAGGTTTTAGCATTAAGAGTCGATAGCTTCCCAACTCTATTGGGGCATCCTTGGTGCTATGTAAATAATGCTGATCTTCAGTTTAACAAGGGTTATATCAATTTTGAAAACAAGGAGGAAAGAGTTATTATCCCTTTAATAGATGGAAAATCTGTGCCCTATGTTGAGCCCTTGAGTGAAGAATACCTGAATAGGATTTATGTACGCGCCATCCGGATCCAGAGATGCTTGAGCCATCTAAAGAAGGAATAATTCAGTGGGAGGATGCATAGTCTATCAGCGATACTACAAGTGTTGCTTGTGATAATTGGGCTCATAGCACTTATGATTTGGTGGGGCATGAAGTAAAGCGTATATTTTCTAAAGACAATAAACCACGTTATATCAGGAGGATAGGTAACAACTCGGTACCTTGTTACACCGGAGAAGGAGATCCTATGGTGTTCCCGCGCCATGGAGGAACAATGGATAGACCCGTTGGAAAGAAGAAATATGCTAGCATATACACTACATGGGACAATAACGCACTGGTGGGTGGTCCACAAGGATAATCTTGTAGGATGGAATGAAATTAGGATTGCTCTTGCCACTAGGTTCTACAGGAGTAATGCACCTACTCAAATATGTACTTATCATGGTAATCAACCTATTCAACACCATGTTCAGAAGTGTGAGAGGATCTCGGATAGAGGGGCAGGAAAATTTACCACCTTCACTCTGGGTGTACAAGTTTTATTCTAATTTACAAGGCTATGCGTGTGCTTGGTATGTCTATGCCGAACTCCAGAGAGACCGAAAATTGGTAGGATTTAATCACAGAATGGCCCAGACGTTTGAATTCTTCTCTACCAAGCCTTCGGTGGAAGAAGCATTAAAAGTCATAAAGCGCTTAACTATGGGAGATAGTGCCAAGGCTGAAGAAATCCTTTAGGAGTTATTGGATGAAGGAAACTCTAGGAGCACGTCTTGTTGAAGAGACAGAGGCCGATGCCACACTACTTCAGGTACTTGACTTGAGAAAGAAAAAGGAAAAATGGTCTACTTAGTGGATGATGAAGTAGAAAATATGGATATAAACCATTCAACAGGTAGGCATGAGGTGTTTGAAAATGTAGATAAGACCACATGCCTATCATGAACCTATGAAGACAAAGAAGGTGAATATTGGATCAAATGTTGAGCCTAAGGAAGCCATAATTAGAGACTATTGGTTAGACTATGAAGTGGAAAAAATCATAGAGCTACTACGGGATTATCAAGAATTATTCCCTCGAGGGTACCATGAAATTAAAGGTGTGCATGAATCATTAGGGGAGATGAAGATAAATCTTAAAGAGGGTGCATGCCCAATTCGAAAGAGACCCTACATGATGAACCCCAACTTGTGTGAAAATTTCAAAGAAGAGATTGAAAAAATGTTGAAGTTTGGGATTATAAAGCCCCTCGATGAGTCAGAATGGGTTAGTCCAATGGTGATCAATATCAAGAAGGATGGATGATTAGGATCTGTGTGGACTACAAGGAGTTGAATGTTACATGTGTGACTGATCCCTTTCCTACGCCATTCATTGAGGAAATACTAGAAGGCATTGCAGGCGTGAAATCTATTCATTTACATATGGGTTCTCTGGGTATCATCAGTTAGGATTCAGAGGATCAGGAAAAGACTACTTTTACTACTAAATGGGGTAGCTTCACCTATATTGTGATGCCTTTTGTCTGAAAAATGTGCCTGTTGTATTTTCATGCATAGTTGTTCAAACATTCAAGGAGTTTATTCACAACTTCTTGCAAGTTTATTTGGATGATTGGACGGTGTATGGATTAGTTAAGGATCATTGTGACAATATGCACTTAATGTTTGAAAGATGTAGATAATTGAGTATCTCTTTGAACATCAAGAAGTGCATATTTTCTACACCATTTGGGATATTGTTAGGACACATAATCTATAAGGAAGGTTTGTTGGTTGATCTAGCTAAGGTTGTAGTCATTATAGGCCTAAAAGAGCCTAGTTAGAGTGAGGTGCACATATTTTTGGGTCATATAGGATATTACAAGAAGTTTATTAAAGGATATGCTAAAGTTTTCCACACCGTTGGAGGAGTTACTGAAAGGGAAAGGTATGTTCTACTAGGGAGAACCGCAACAACACACATTGAGACATTAAAGGAGAAACTTACTACCACGCCTATTCTACGTGTTTTCCTTCGTGGGACCAACCATTTCATGTACATGTGGATGCCTCTGGCACGACCATTGGCGTAGTATTGGCTCAACTTGGAGAAGGTATTATAGATCATCCTATCTGTTTTGCTAGTAGAAATCTAACTCCTGCAGTAACAAAACTACACAACTACAGAGCACGAAGCTTTGTCAATGATCTATGTGCTACATAAATTCCAACAAGACTGCGGCTGGCTACACCATTTGTCTTCTATACATATCACATGACATTGAAGTATTTGGTAAACAAACCCGTTTTACAAGGGCACATATGTAGATGGGTACTCTTATTTCAAGAATTTGATTTCACAATTGTGGTAAAACTAAAAGTAATTCTGGACCAGACCATTTATCTAGAATATAGTTAGGAGAAGAAGCACAAGCAATTGAAGATACCATGCCAAATATACAGTTATATAGGTTACAACGAGTGCCATTGGAATTAGAGGACATTGTTGTATTTCTACGAACAAGCATGACACCGAAGGAATGAAATCCTTAGAAAAGAAACAACTTGCTATACGCACGCGACACCCTATATGTTAATTAGCGGTGACATGTACAAGTTAGGCTAGGATGAAGTATTCGGCTGTTGTGTCTAGAACATAGTGCACAGATATCATGGAGAAATCTCATGGTGGTATTGCAGGTGGCCACTATGCAGGTGATGCCACTGCGCACAAGATTATACTTGTTGGATTATGGTGGGAGACCCAATATAAAGATTGTAAGGATTATTAAAGGTTGTGATCATTGTCAACGTCTTGGAAAACCAGGTCAATGAGATGAAATGCCATTAAGACCTATTACTAGTGCAGAACCATTTGAGAAATGGGCTATATATTTTGTGGGTCCTATTTCACTAGCCACGCGCAGAAATGGATCGCACTATATCATAACTTTCATAGACTATTTGATAAGGTGGGCAGAAGCAACACCTACAAAGGATTTTATAACGGCTACAACAAATAGGTTTCTATGGAAAATATTATTACATGGTATGGATGTCCTTTAAGTTTGACCAGTGATAGGGGCACACACTTTCTAAATGAGATAATCAAAATTTTATTAGATGAATTCATGATTGCACACCATAAGACTACACCATATCATCCTCAGGAAAATGGGACTATTGAGGCTTTCAACAAAATTTTGAGCTAGACATTGACAAAAATATGTGATGTTGGAAGAAAGGATTGGGATGATAAAGTATTTACAGTACTTTGGGCATATCAAACAACATATAAAAGGTTGAACAAAGCCACACCATTTCAGTTAGTGTTTGGCGCAGAAGCAGTTCTTCCTATAGAATTCATGTTACCATCTTTGCGTATTGTGCACACTGGAGGTCTAGCTGATGAGAAAGCATTAGAAGAATGAATTGCAAAGTTAATCCAGCTAGATGAGCGATGAGCAATAGCACGTTGGAGTCAAAAACAAGAGAAGGCTAGGCAGAAAGCATGGCATGACATGCACATTAGGGATAAAAATATTGAGATAGGATAGATGGTGCTCCTTTATGATTCTAAATTTTTGTGCCATCTAGGAAAATCAAGGTACATTGGTTGGGGCCGTATGTTATCACTCACATACTTGAAACATGTGCTTTTCAATTAGAGGTGCTTGATGGAACATGGTTACCTAGATACTTCAATGGGAGTAGGCTGAAGCCCTACTATAAATAAGTCTTCTTAGTGTTTTTAATAAGGAAGTGTTGCCATTTAGATTAGGTTTTCAATTATGCATTTCCTTAATGTGTTTCCTTCTTTGTCGCTATGCTTTGTCAATTTAGTTGGTGTTTTGTGTAATAAGTGTGTTTACGTGCCATAAGCTAATTACTATTTGGAGAATTTTTATGTGTAGAGGACTGCACATACCCTTAGTGTGGGGTGGTTATTGATATCCAGGTACAAGAATGATGAAAATAAGTACACATGAAAGGAACTAACTACTATGGGTGTTATTCAAGTTGGAAAATTGAAAGAAAAAAGATTGCTTCTGGAAATGAGGACCATAGGTGGAGGTAAATGAAGAAACAAGTATAACATGAGGTAAGCAGAGGCCATGGGAACTACCAAAAGAAGGCACAGTGGCGAGGTACTTAAGTGCATGGAGGCATGTTGAAGAGAAGTCTGCATGGCTAGAAGGTAGGAAGGCACACTAGAAGGTTATAGCTTGGGCGTGAAGATGTACCACACGTGGAAGGAACGAAAATGGTCGATTAATGAGAGGATTTTTGGTAGGTGGAGGAGCAATAAATGCACTAACTTTTTGAAAATATATAAGGATGGGATGCAAGTTCATTTTTACCATTGTAATTAAGAGAATTTGAAAAGAGCTAAGTGTGAATGAGCCAAGAAATCATGTTGAGGTGTAAAGAGTGTGAAACCAGACGTGGAGAGAAGGTTTTGTGTGTAGGAAAAGCTTGTGTTCCCATAGGTGAAGGGTTTGAGTGAAAAGCATATGCGTTACAAACGAGCTAGGGCACGTGATTTCCACTAGGGCAAAGATTTGAACTAGGGTTTCAACTTGCTCGATTACAGAGGGTAGAAAAGAGAGAATTTTTAGATGGCACCGAAGAAAGCACCCACAATAGGAGTAAAAGGGAAGAAGAAGGTCGAAGTGGAAGAAGAAATTACTCTTGAGAGTAATTTATCATAGAAATGTAGTATATCAGAGGGCGTGATTGTGGGAAAGAATGGGATTCCCACATCCATCAATGTAAAATCAGCAATTACAACCATCATACATCAGATAATAAGAAGGAGCTCAATGTGTTGTTGAGCACAAAAACAAACAAGTGCACACCAGAAGATATGCCAGTGTATGATGACGCTGGTGAGAAGTTACTAAAGTAGATTGGAGTCTACTAGTTGTATGAGCTGCCATACTTTGGGAAGTATGAACCATTGTATCGATGGTTGATGAGAAGAGTCCATGAGGACTTCTTCTACTTTGCCGGACATGGAGGGTTAGAATCACACTGCCTTGATTTCAATAGTGACAGGACTAAGGGCCTTAGGAGCGGATCTGGAGAGTGATTTAACTAATAAGGTTGCAATCTTAGAGACAAGGAAGGAGCTAGGGTATACCAAAGGTCCGCATGGCATGGACATCGAAAAATTGAAGAAGTACCTAGTAGTGCAGGTAGTTACACATCTTGTAACAAAGTTGAATGACCAAGAAAGGTGGTCGCAGGTAAACACAATGTGGCTGCATTGAAAAGAAGATGTCTCAAGGAGTGATCTATAATATCAGATCACATAACAAAGACAATCATTAAAGAAGCATAGACAAGTGAGAATAAGTTTTGGCACTATTTTATTGTCTTTGGTGTTTATGGAGATTGGAGTGCCCGATGGGCCAAAGGAGAAGATTTGGGAGTACCCCACGGAACACAAATCTTTAGCGGAAAGATTTCAAAAATACTTGTGTGAAGGATCAATGAGTGGACCATTCAAGTAGAGGGTGGAGAAGTGGTATGATAGGCTCCATGTAATGTTTGAAGAAGAGTGACACATACCCAAGGAGTTTCCTTCGGTGGTGGGTAAGGCAAGACAAGCCATAGTCTACCAAACATTTTTACATCACGTGATTTACAATGAAGGATGGGGATTGAAGCCTATGGTTTAAATTACCATATGCCTTCACAACATAATATTTCTAGGCATGATTTCACCGGTATTTGGATGCGCGCCACCTAAAATTCAATGCACATAAGGTAGATTGTGACTACCATACACTAAGAAAGAAATATGTATATCCAGGTGGAATGCCTACATTGAGAGGATCATCTCAGATGTATTAAACATGAAGCATGTAATCTTGGAAGTTGGGGACACCGGAGTAGTGCTTGTGTATCTTAAACTCAAGCCCAAGTTGGAGAATAATAAGTATGTGGAGAATGAATTTGTGCTCCTAGGGCCACCAAAAGTTAAGCATACAATGGAAAATGTTCCAGCACCTAAGCCCACAGAGACAATACAAGTAGATGATGAAGAAGAGGAGCATGAAGATAGTGGTGGTTTAGAGCACGAGGTAGGAGGAAACCTCCAAATAGGGAAGAAGCTGAGCGCGTGACTACTCCACCCCAGCCACAAGAAGGAGATGATGAGGACCTAGATGTCAGTACAAGGAGAGTGCCACTTCAAAAGAGTATTAGGAGAACAAGGACCCAAGGTGCTACTCCACAATCAATGCACATATCACCTCGAATCTCTCCACAGAAGGAGACAATTGAGAAGAGAAGAAGGAAGTTGAAGCTAAATGAGGAGGCAAAAGAGTCTGAGGAAAGTGCGCCCAATTCCCCTACACCTCTAGAGAACATGGAAGAACCAAAGGATGAAGAAATGAAGGATGGAGAAGAGGGAGAAAAGGAGGTAGATGAGATAACGACCGAGACTGCTTAGGGTATGATAGAACAAGCTCCAAATCTTGAAGCCCAAGTTCCTAAGGGGCCAAGATGAAAATAACAAGTGGAGAATATGTTCCACCAGTCATGGGCTATGTTGAGGACACAAGTAAAATTGTTTTGCGCCCATTTTCAGAGCACAGTGACAAAAAGAGTTGTATGGTTGGGAGTGATGGATGAAGATATGACAACCATGCACACAAGGAAGAAACTGTCATGGTCGATGCACACACACATGGACGAACTAGAATTTGATGTATGTGAAGAGTCATGTGTATCAAGGAGGTTGAAGAAGACACCTCATGACAGACACATAATAAGTAAATCCTACTATTATGTCAGATGAACAAGTGAGCAATGTTTTGGTAAAAGTATCAACAGAGGTGACACGATGAAATATGGATAAGGCTGCAACAATTAGGGTGCTAAGAGAAGAGCTCAAAACTAAGGATGTAGAAATAGCGTGCCTAAAGCAAGAAAAAGACTTGGCACAGAAGAAGAACGATGTTTTCATCAGCATGGTAGAGGAAGTTGGGGACAATATCATGAAAGAAAAGCCACACTTAGAGCCAAAGGTACCCAAAATGTTTCCTTCGGTAATGCATTATGTAAAAACTTGGTGGACTTGGTGCTTGAAGATGAACCTCTGCGCATGTCAGAACCAAAGGATCCAACACAAGAAGTAGAGTGGGAAAAGGCTTTGGTGATGAGAAAGATTGCATCATATGAGGGGTTTCTTCAGATCTTACAGGAGGAACTAAAGAAAGTAGATCAAGCGCTGAATATCTGTACAACCCCAGAAGCCGTTATAAGAACCAAGACCATTTTAGAAGACAATGAAGTCTTGAAGGCCATGAAAGATGAGACCTTGGGCTGCATAGAACGATTAGTGCTTGTCAAGCAAAAGCATGAGGCCCTTACAATAGCTCAAGAACCACACAAGGAAAGGCTAGATGAGCTTGGGAAACTCATCGCACAAAAGATGGACCTATTAGAAGGAAGAATGACTGCCATGTCCAACATTGTGTTGGTCTTGCAGAATGAGAAAGGAGAGATTACAAAAGATGAGCTAGAGTCAATTGCAATGGATATCCCAGAAAAGGTAGAGGCCACGCTCAATGATTGACAAACTTTAGAGGTAGAAATAAAAGAAGAATATCCAGAATTGATTCTTCAGGTTGAAGCAAAAGATACTACAGGGTAAAGACATTCTTTTATTCATAAAATTATTTCTATTTTTCTATTCACATTCTTTGATTTTTTTGGAGACAACCATTTCCGGGGTAGAAATGCAATTAGTGTGGGGTAATGTTGATCAGTTAAAGTATGGCACTTAGAAAAGAACATATAGAAGGTTTGTGCGGAAGAGTAGAGCACATTCAAAAGCATAGAAGGATTAGAAAGGAATCACGCGCTGAGGACAGAGACAGATTCAGGACTTAGCCATTTTCACGATGAGGATCTATTTTGGAGATAACGTGTGGAGCACACAAACAGTTAAAAAGTTGTGTGACACACGCATTGGTTATTTTAGAGGATTTTCTATGAAGGGATTTGCATGGATACATGCTTATAATAGATTTACTACTAATAGTTAACTAAAAGAAGTCTATTGTTAGCGCACTTGCATGTGTGACTATTATTGTAATGACAGTGTGTGGCTAATAATATCATGTGACCTATTTTGGGATTAGATAAGCGGTGAAGGGAAACTCCACACCCTTATAAATATGTAATGAAATTCGTAGTATAGGTATGTGAGGATATATATGTAAGGACTGGATTATTATGAGATTACACTATCAGATTTGTATGCGCATGAGCATATGATGCCATTATTGTAAGAAGCTTCTGTGTATTACTGCATTTAATATAATGGAGGTTATTGATTGAATCAAGGTGTTAATCATGGTTATAGTTTATTACTGCATGAATTTTCTCGCTATGATTATTGTTTGATTCATGATACTTTAAGATCTAGATCTGAATATGTACTGTAGAATGATATATTAGTCATAGATCTGAATGCTTTAAGTCTTCATCATGCTAACATCTTGCAATAGTAACCCTAAAGAGGGGCCTGGTACCTTTGCATGCTTTGGGTGAGCGCTCAGTCTAGGATGAGTGATGTGCCAGCTGTGTCGGATTTTAATTGGTAAATGTAGGATGCATCACACTCTATGTCCTGTACCCCTACTTGGGGGCACATCCAATCAATCATCACTATGGAACACGTTAGGGACATGTTAATTGGCTCTTGTGTTGCATTATTAGTTAAATTTATAAATTGCTTTCTTGTACCTCGATATATTATAGGGGCATCTTGATTATATGTATCCCCGGTGCTCTCTCTAATATACTTATGTTATTTTATCGCATATTGTCTTTGGGGCATCATCCTTTCTTGATGGCCTTTGTCTATTCTTTCTTCGAATTGTTTATTATACTGGGGCATCATACCTTTTTGATGGCCCCTTTCTATGCTATCGCGCATATCACAGTCTATTCATCCTGATATTTTATATCATGATGCATCTTGTTATGTGCTATATTAAAATTAAGATGCTTTCGCCACATGAGTATCTTCCTGCATGATCAAAATATTACTTTGCACCCCATCCATTCACCCATACTAATATATTCCCCAGTTTGGGAATCCTAATTGATCACCGTTGTAGTTTACAAATCCTACTTGAAGATATTTCTCAAGTAGCATTCACTATCCAACAACTCATCCTCCCCCACCATGGTCACCATGTATTTGATCCATTCATCCTTGCTCCTCATTTCTACTCATCCGCCACTTATCCCCATATTACCCTTCTCACCATTCCTATCCCCTCTCACCCATTTGTATTATTTCCTTTCACTCTTCTCGCTTCCCATTTGTAAATCTTACTTAATAACCCCTTCTATATGGAACCCTCAGGGAGGTATTCCCTCTCCCTAAGATCTTCCCAGTCATAAAAAAATCACCACCACACCCATCTTTCCACTCCTCCTCTTCGATTCTCATTCTCACATCATTACTCTCACCACGCGGGAATCCCATTAAGGATTCCCCTCACACTCTCTCGTCCTCCACCACATATATTCCTCCATCCATTCATGTTACACTCCTTTGTTTCCTTTCTTCCTTGTTATCACCTCATCTCACCTCCTCTTCCACTCTGGCATACATCACTCACTCTTTTCTCATCCTTCCCGAATTCGTCTTCTACCTAGTCATCCTACTTACACACTCTCATAGTATGGAAAATTCACTTGAGGGTTCCCCTTCAGTCCATTTTGTCATACCCTATTCCCACCAACTCTATCATCATTCTTCTTCTTCTTCATCTTGGCGATCCTACTTAACCATCCCTGCCGCATGGAAATATTACTTAAGAGTCCCTCTTAAGGTTGATATACCCTATGGCCTTCCCCCATCCCATCATAATCCCCCATCGATTTCTCCCGCCTCGTCACGATCATCTTCTTCAACCAACCATTCCACCCCGTACCCAATACAATTTTGTCTTTCTCCTTGCATATCATCCTTGTCGGTTTGGTGATCTTACTTAACCACTTGCGTGGCATGGTGATCTCACTTAAGATTCCTCTCAAGGATGATCTATCTTCTTGCCTTTACCCATCACTACACATCCCCACCCTTCACTTTTTCTTGGCATTATCCATTATCACATCCTCTCACCTCCTCTTCTTCGTTCTCACAAACACCACTTCTTTTGACCACTTGTCATCTCCAGCGTCGCTTGCTTGGCAATCTTACTTAACCACTTCTGTCATATGACAATTTCACTTAAGGGTTCTCATTAAGTCAAAATCATCATTCTAGACTTCTGCCTTTCCTCATTCTTCATTTCCTTCATTGATTGTTCCTTCCTTCTGGTCTTCCCTACCAACCACATTTTCCTCCTACCATTATCATTTCTCAACCTATCATCTCACAATGTACTTCTAATATCTTCCGCCTATAATCATGTTATTTTCCCTCATTTTCCCCTTCTTGATCCATCGTCCTCCATAGTTCCTTCCCATTCTTTTCATGTCTTGTCTCTTCATCCCCACCTCATTTGTCCTCATCCTCTACATCCTCTCCTCACCTTCACCTTGTCACAACTAATCCCTCACCTTTTCTTTACTCTTTTCACTTCATCTTCTCGAATTCTCCCACATATCTACCCCCACACTTACTCGCCATTGTTGTTAACATTCCTCTAACATTCTTTCATTCTCATCTTCTGTTCCCAAAGTTAATAATTGTTAGTGGAATTTCCCTAAAAATAATCAATCCTCATTCCACATGGCCTCATTCACTCCCTTTGACCTTCTCCATTTTTTCTTCATTCCTTCCTTCCTTTGGGCCCACCACTCATTGTTAGTGGGATTTCCCTAATGTCCCTTCATTGGCGTTACCCTTTCCATTCCTCATTTACTTTCTCCCTTTCTTCATTTTTTCTCTCATCCTTCCCCACCACTCATTATTAGTGGAATTTCCCTAACATCCCCTCACTGGCATTGCCTCTTCTATCCCCCATTCTCTTTTCTCTCCCATCCTTTTCCTCCACTCCCACCCTTTCTTGTCGCTTCTTCCCCACCTCTCCATCTTCCCTTTGCCCTCTTCAATATCTTTACTGTCTTCATCATACATCCTTCGTCTATTGTCTCATAATCCTAGTATCCTCATTTCATGCATCTCCACATATTTTCCAATCTGTGTCATTCCTCCCCTCTTTCTTCTCTTTACATTCCTTATACTGCTCACTCTACACTTATTATCCCCATTATGTATTTCCTTCCTTCTACATCATTTTCTCTGTTATCCTCTTCTCTCTCCCACCCCTCGTCTTATTTCACTTCCTCTATATCATCTTCTTCCCCCTTTTTACCTCATATTTCCTCTTACTTCCCCATCGATAACCTAGATCTTCAGCGTTGTCCCATCTTTTTTATCATCCCACCCTCCACATGCATCTCCATGCGGTCTGTTCCATATTCTTTGCCTTGGTATTCCTCACGAAGACCCGGTTCCTTCAATATTCTCCCTATATTCACTCCTTGTCCTCCTTTCCTCCCCCATAATTTTCATGTTTCTTCTAACCTCCCTCCTTTTCTCTACCACCCCAACCTTTTTTTTATTTATTCTGTACCCATTTCTCTTCTTTCCTCTAATATTTTTCACTTTCCTGGCCCCTCATAGTTTCTTTTTTTCTCCATTCTACCTCTTCTTTCGTCTTCTTTCAATTTTTCATCAATTTTACCCCCTACTCCCACCTCATCTTCTCCTTCTTATTTATCTTTCCCCATTCCCCATACCCTTGTCTTCTCCATCTTCTACTTCTATCATTTCTTTAGTTTTTCCACATTCCTCTTTATTATCTCAACTGCTTCCTTCATATGATGCATCTCTCTATTTCATAATTTCACCCTATGCTCTCGTCATTTTTTTGTCTTTTTTTTCCTTCATCATTCCATTCTTCCCCTATCATCCCTCTCTCTTATTATCTTCTACCTCTTTCATTCATTTTTTTTCCTCCTCTATCTCCATAACCCTTCACCTTTCTTTCTCTTCTCATAATCAACCACCTCTCATGTCCATCCCTTTTCTCTTTCCCATTACATCATTTCACACACCCTCACACCTAGCATTCAAAATTGAATCATCTCTCCATTTGCACCATGCAAGTCATTCCATTCTCTTACACCCTATTATCATCCTCATCTCCACAAAATTAATCTCCTCTTTTCGAGAGTTATGTCGTATATTTCATCCTTGTCGACCTCTCAAGGGGGCATTCACATTTGTCCATAATCACATCTTCTCATGAAATTTTTATCTTGGAGGATACCATCACATCCAATACCCACCACCTTCTACTCTCCCCAAAAACATTCACTTTACTTTTTGTTTAGGAAAAGTAGATTGAATTCTTCCCCCATTCTTACAAGTGAAAGTTTGTTCTACTTATTGCTTAGAGAATGCTTTCTCTTTTCTTCCTCTAAAAATTCTTATCGAAGGAATGCCTTCCTTAAGAAGAATCTCTTCAAAAACCTTCAATCTTGTCACCTGGGGCATATTCATCCACCTCATCTACTTTCTTTGAAAGGATACTACTTTCATAGTACCCTTCTAAAGAGGGGAAAATGTAGACACCCTAATTTCACACCTTTTCCAAATCAATTAATTTCCCCACTCCATTTCCCACAAAAATCCCCATAAAATTAATCGATGTTAATTGATTAATTAATCCATTTCAACCCTTAAACTAAACCCAATCTTCCTCACATGCAAAATATTCCCTATGTCCCCCATTTGAGAATTAAAAATACAAGTTTAATCCTCACCCACTCCTTTTTGTCCCCACTCACCTAATCATGTCCTCATTTTCAAACTACGATTACTTAAAATCCCCTAAGTTAATCCAATTCCCAGGCTATAAATACAACCTTACCCCCTCTAAACACATGTAGAATAAGCTTGAATGCCATGTTTGAGTTCTTGCATCCTTTGAGCAAAGAACATCCCTCCACCTCGTCCTAATGCCCAAATAGCCTCATCTTGAAGCATCCCAAATCCATAACCCCTTTTATCCATTTGGTGCAAAGTAAGTAGATCTTGTTGTAGGAAGACCTTGCTCTGGTTCAAGAAAAGCACCTACATATCATGAAATCAGGGCTCATCCATGTTTCCTTGCCCATTTTGAGATTTTCTACTGAAATCATGAAGGAGAAGGTATTATTGTTAGTGTTTTAATTTCTTGTTAAGTATTTTTCATAGCTTACACTAAGTATTCAGTGCGTGAAGATATGTCATTGGAAGCATGTGGAGCTATAATAAGATCGAAGTGCCCAAGCTTAGGACTTATCTGTTTTGTGGATAAAGGCTATTTTTTGAGATAACATGTGGATCACACATAAAGATGAATACTTGCGCTAAATGCAATGGTATTTTGGGAACAAGCGGATGATAAGCACCATGCATAGTTTAAGCTAATAATAGGATTAATTCTTAGAGTTAACTATAGGACATCTGTTGTTAGAAAACTTGCATGTTGTGCATGCTATTGTAAAGGTGCATAGCTATTATCATTTGTAGAAAACCTGTAGTTTAATCAAGCATTATTTTCTCTAATATTGCACTAACTATTCTCTTCCTTGCAATTTGAAGACACATCGTCAGTTAGATCTAACTCCCCTTTTACGACACTCTTCTGGTCTTATTCCTCTTATAAGTCAATTAAATAGGCTATTATAGCCTCTTCTTGGCTAGAATCCTCTTCTTTACTACCTCTATTAGCTTCCTGGACTATCAATCCATTTCATTGGATTGATTAGGCCTTTCAGAACCCTCCCAGAACCCTAATTTCTCTCTAAACAAGATTAATTAGTCTAACCTAGGTTAATTACCCTAAAACATGATCAACCTCTTCTAAACTTAGTCAAATATTACTTTGACTTGCTAATTAACATGTTGACTCCCTTTTAGTCCCACATGCACCAAAAATCCTTCCATTTCCCAAATGGAAAACTATAAATAGCCCACTACCCCCTCTCATTTTCAAGAACACTTCTTCCCTCTAACATAAACTATAGTATTATTGCTAGGATTAGGAGCTTTATTTCTTCTTATTGAGCTATCTTGCTTTGTCTTTTGCATTTCACCACACAACATGGAGTAAATGGGAAGAACCATTGGCCTTGGTGAGATCCCATTCTCTTAAAGCATAAACTGATTTCTTAGATCCTTATTAGGCTCATTTGATTAAGATTTCAAGAATAGAGGTTAATTACATTTGCTAAGTTTGCTTGTTTGCTTTAAACTAATGCATGCAAAGTAGGAATCCTTGTTTATTTCTTAATTGATGGTCCATTGATTGGGTTTGTATAAAGATTTGGGGTTCTTGAGTGTTCTTACCCCATTCTATAGCTTTTGCTTACCTTTCTTTCAATACATCAAAGATACGACCTATTTTGAGAAGTGCATGGGTGTGAAGGGAAAGTCCCCACCTCTATAAATATGTAATTAAATGTGTAGTTTAGGGGTGGTGAATTATGTAGAGTCATGTTGTTGGTTTTGATGTGTACGTGACTCATGTAGATACTTTATAGTGTAAGAAGCTTTGTGTTTTACAACGTTTAATGCAATGTAAAGAGTATATTGGTTGGATAATGGTGTTAGACATAATTGAATTTGGTTCTTGTATGATTAATATTATTATAGTTATTGTTTAGTTCATGATTTCTATGAGATCTAGATCTGGTTTATGCACTGTGGAATGTTTATGTTTAGTTATGAATCTGGATATGTTTAAACATCATCTCACTAACATCTTATACAAACAAATCTAAAGAGGGACCTGGTACCTTTACGTGCTTTGGGTGAGCACTCAGCTCAGGATGAGTGATGTGCTAGTGCGCTTGGGTTATTCATAGTAAATTCTAGGCTACATCATTGGTTCCATTTTCGAGACCTCTTTTTCAGCTTTTTTAGGATGTTTCATGATGAAGACGTATCGGTTGACCTTATCAAGTGTTGAGGAGTGGATAGTAGATCTGGAAGAAGAATATGCTCAAATATTTAACACTAGATCTGAGTTTGACATACGCGCGTGGGTGGAGAAAACTTGTATGACTATTTATATGAGAGTTTATTTTTCTATCTTTCCGATAGAGTTGTATGAGTGGCTGGTTGCTTATGCGATCTAAAAGGAATTGGAGGTTTCACACACTTTCTGGATGAAGGAAGAATTTCAGGCCCTCCATGATGCTGATCTGATTTAGACACGCACTATGGATACTTGGTTCCATGGTGTTCTGAATATCTATATTTTGGAGTACTCAATTTCCACTTATTCTTTCCCAGAGGTAGATGAGTTCCAGTTTTTACATTATCCTAGGGGAACCTACCTACAAGGCATTCCACTAGAAATTAAAATCTTGATGGTAACCCTGAATTTGGAAGAGAAGCCGATGAATAACTAAACCCCACCACGCGTGGGGAAGGAGAGGTGTTTGGTGAAGGATGGTAGACCTAGTGGTAGAGAGGAAAAGAGAAGAAAGGTGACTTAAGTACAATGAGGTGCATGAGAGGGAGTTAGGAAAGCAATGCAAGATTGCAGAATAGATGGTGTTGAGGAGAGAGATGGCTTGTGAAGGATTTGGAACTCACGCAGAGGGTGTGGAGCTAGAGCATATGGAACTCCCCCATTTGGGAAAGCATGATAGGGAACCCTCATGGCCTCTTATGAGTGCATGCCAATAGAGATGACATGGGCCATGGGTGTGCATCTGAATCTACCTAACAACCTAGCCCTTGCGCTTGGTTTTCCAAGTTTCTAGTACAACCAATAGTAGCAAGCTATTTTGGGCAATAGAATAACATGAGTAAATCAAATAGAAAGTACATAAATGGCTAGGAAGATATCTTCCTTGTTATTTGGAGGTACCTTTTAGTGCACTTCATGAGCACAAAACTCAAGTGTGTAGAATTTTGGACTCACTGGAGTAGTACCACCTCAAAGACTGTAGGATTTCAATTTAGTACCACTATTGGGACATAGGGAAGTACATCATCTAGTTCACTTCGCTATAGGTGGAGGATCAGGGGGCATAGGTGGCTCTAGTTCTAGTGGATTTGGTGGGTCTGGAGGAAGAGGTAACACAAGGGGTTCTGGATCTGGTGGGCATGGTCCTCACCAACCCCAAAATATTTACATGGAGATGTTGCTTCATCTTCCAGAGTATAGGGGAATAGAAGATGTTGTTGAGCATGTGCACATGTGTGAGATACTATGTGCAAAAAGGATCATGACTAAGAGCACAAGGAAAGTTAGTTTGCAACTATGTTGTAGGGACGCACACAGTTGGTACATGAAGTTTGACCCTGATCAGACTTGTAGATTATATAACATTATGGGATGCTTTCTTAAGGAATTTTATATCCATAAGTTTGAGTAGAAGAGTATAAGCATGCTCAAGGATATTAAGTAGGCACTACTGAGAGTGTTTGGGAATATGATGCCCATTTCAAAATTATTTTTTCTAAACTTTTTATGATATCCATGCAAGCTCAGCATGCACAAGTGGTTTGTTGGAGGCTTGATCACACCTTTTAGGAGGGCACTATCACATAAGACATATATGGATCCCACATGAAGCACTTGAAGTAGTGTTTGTGCGCCGAGGTAGTCAGAAGTATAGACATTGGAGTGAGCCCATTCTGGAAGCTTAGATTGTAGCTATGGAAAAGTAGTTGGAGAAACTATCAACCAATTCAACACATGAGACACACACTAGGATTTGGTGTATAGATTATGAAGTTGAGGGGCACACTAAGGATAGTTTTCCCCATAGGTCAGTGTGTTCATTATTTCTAGATTGTGAGATATGTCATTTAGACCATGATGCAAGTCGTTGCCCATTATTACAATGCGTGATAAGGAAAAATGTATCTTGCTACTGTAAGATTTTCCGGTCCATGACTCACAATACCGAAGACTATAGGTTGATTGATCAGATCCATGATGCCATTGATATTGGTGTATGATAGATAGGAGTATCGATAACTCTAAAGGTAAAAGTGAGCACCATGATCATGATCACACTCAAGGTGCTATGATCAAAACAAAGGGTGCTTTGAAGGAGGTTGTGGCAGAGGTCGAGGATACCGTGGTGGATTTAAGGGCTGAGGCCATGGTGGTGGATGAGGTGAGTTTCCTCATGGAACATGTTATACATGTGGATCTCCTAACCACTACAGCATGAATGCCCTCAGAATATTACTTGTTCTTTTTTGTGGAAAGAATCATAACTATGAGGAGTGCCAGACTTATATGAGCATCTTAGCAAGAAACATAAATAAGAGAACAAGGTGCACATGGATGGTTAGAATACAACACGCCATGGAAAATCAATGGATGTCAAAGTTGACACCAGAACCTGAGGTAGTACTGTGAAAATTACTACATGCATTGAAGTTGTGTGCAGAGAGAAATTACAACAAAATCCTACCATTACTAAGGAGGAGGTTTTACATGAAAGATACCAGATCCTACACATCAGAAGGAGGTTTATTAGGAGACCATGGAGGTGCTTAGAAATCTTTAGGTGAAATACAATGTTTAAAGGAATAGTCATGGAAGTTGGAACAAAAGAAGGGCAACAGAGATGGTCCAGTTATATATTGATGATTTGAAAGAGGTATGCAAGATGCTACACCAAGAGAATATTATTCCATTACTAGGAATTGGTTAAAGGGAAACACTCACATGCGTAGGTATTGAGAATGGATGATAGATCTGCATGCTAATCTCCCCCTCATAGCTTGGATTATGACAAGGAGATCACTTGAATGTTGTTGTGGATGGGTGGATTTTGAGAAATATATTGATTGACATAGCATGTAAAAGTTAATGTGCTTACTTTAGATGCATGGGTGTAGATGGGAAGACCTCCATTACAACCATCCTCTAATGTATTGTTTATGGAAAATTGAACTAAGGCCACCCGATAGGAGTTTTAAAGGATGCATCCATTACTATACAAGGGGCCAAGTTCACTGGGGACTTTGAGGTTTTAGCACTTGTAGAAGCAGACAACTTCCTAACTCTACTTGGGTGCCCTTGGTGTTATGTAAATAATGTTGATCTATGGTTCAACAAGGGGTATATAAGTTTTGAGAACAAGGAAGAATGAGTTATTATCCCTTTGACAAATGGGAAATATGCACCTTATGTTGAACCTTTGAGTGAGGAAGACCTAAACAAAATTTATGTGCACGCCATTCGAGATCCTAGAAGTACTTGAGCCATCTAAGGAAGGAATCCTCCAGTGGGAAGATGCATAATCTATTAGTGATACTACAAGTATTTCTTGTGATAATTGGGCACATGGAACTTATGAGATGGTTGGGCATGAAGTAAGAAGTGCATATACGTGAAGAGACAACCTCATTGTATTAGGAGGATAGGTAACAACTTTATACCCCAGTACACTGGAGAAGGAGACCCTATGGTATTCCTATGTGCCATGGAGGAACAATGGAAGGATCAAGTGGAAGAAGAAATATGTTAGTATATACCCTACGTGGGAAAGACAACATGTTGGTGGATGGTTCATAGGGATAATCTCATAGAATGGAATGAAGTGAGAATTTCTCTAACAACCGGTTTCTCAAGAGCAATGCGCCTACTCAAATATACACATATCATGGTAATCATCCATTCAGCACCACGTTCAATAATGTGAGAGACTCTAGAAAGAGGGGTAGGAAGATTTTACCACCTTCACTATGGGTGCACAAAATTTATTTCACTTTACACGTGACTGCACACATGCGCTTGGTATGTTTATGGAGCTGCATAGGAGACTAGAAATTGGCAAGACTTGACTATAGGAATGATCTAGACTTTTGACTACTTCTCCACTAAACCTCTAGTGAAAGAGGCATTATGGGTTATGGAGCACTTGACTATGGGAGATAGTGTAAAAGGATAAAGAACTCATTTAGGAGTTATTTGGTGAGGAAGACCTAGGAGTGTGTTTTGATGAAGTAGATGAGACCGATGTCTAAACTACTTAAGTGCGCTTGCCTTGAGAAGGAGAAAGGAAAGATGGTCTACATAGTGGATGATGAAGAAGTAGAAAATTTGGACATGATCATTCAAAGGTACGCATGAGGTTTTAGATAGTGTGGATAAGAAGGCACACGTGCCTATCATGAACCTATGAAGACCAAGAAAGTGAACATTGGCATGGATGTTGAACCTAAGGAGGCCATAATTGGAGATTATTGGTCTGATTCTAAAGTGGCTAAGATAATTGAGTTACTACGTGATTTCAGGACTTATTTCCTAGGGGCTACCATGAGTTAAAGGGAGTGCATGAATCTTTGGGTGAGATGAGGATTAAGCTAAAAGAAGGTGTGCACACTGGTTAGAAGAGACCTTACAGGATGAACCCTAACCACGCATAAAAGTTAAAGAAGAAATTGACAAGATGTTGAAATCTAGCATCATTAAGCCCCTAGAAGAATCAGAGTGGGTTAGCCCCATGGTAATCAGTATAAAGAAAGATGGTCATATTAGGATTTGTGTGGACTACATGGAGCTGAATGTTGCATGTGTGATTGATCCTTTTCCTACACCTTTCACCGAGGAAATATTAGAAGGCATTACAAGGGTGCAAAATTTACTCTTTTATAGATGGATTCTCTAGGTATCATCAAGTAAGAATTGCAAAGGAGGATCAAGAGAAAACAACTTTCACCACTGAATGGGGAAGTTTTGCATACACAAGTGATGCCCTTTGGACTAAAGAACATGCCCTGTATATTTTTATGCATAGTTGTTCAAGCATTCTAGGATTTTATTCACAAATTCTTGTAGGTTTACTTGGATGATTGAATGGTATATGGGCTTGTCAAGGATCATTATGACAACTTGCGCTTAATGTTTGAAAGATGTAGATAGTTAAACATCTCCTTAAACATCAAGAAGTGTGTATTTTCTACACCTTTTGGAACTCTGTCTAGGGCATATCATCTGTAAGGAAGGTTTGTTAGTAGATCCAACTAAGGTTGTAGTTATCATAGGCCTAGAGGAGCCTACCAAGTCAGAGTGAGGTGTGTGGATTCTTGGGCCACACAGGGTATTACAAAAATTTATCAAAGGATATGCTAAGATTTCCGTGCCCTTGGAGGAGTTACTAAAAGGAAAAGGGACATTCTATTGGGGAGAACCGCAACAATGCACATTTGAAGTGTTGAAGGAGAGGCTTACTATGACACCTATTCTATGCTTTCCCTCATGGAACCAACCTTTTCACGTACATGTGGATGCCTCTAGCATGGCCATTGGCGTAGTGTTAGCTCATCCTAGAGAAGGTATTATAGATCATCCTATTTGTTTTTCTAGTAGAAAGTTGACTCTTGCAGAACAAAATTATACAACTACAAAGAGTGCGAGGCCTCATGATGATCTATGTGTTGCATAAGTTTAGACAATTATTTACTAGCAACACCTTTTTGTTTTATAGATCACATGGCATTAAAATACTTGGTAAATAAGCCCATTTTACAAGGGCATATGCCGATGGGTTCTCTTATTCTAGGAGTTTGATTTTATAGTTGTGGTAAAACTAGGTAAAAGTAATTCTAGCCCAGACCACTTATCAAGAATTCAATCAGAGAGGACGTGCAAAAAATTGAAGATACAATGTCTAGATGCATAGTTGTATAAGTTAAACCATGTGCCTTTGGAATTAGAGGATATTTTTATTTTTTTACACACAGGTATGGTGCCAGAAGGAATGAAAGCCTTGGAGAAGAAACAACTTGCAATTCATGCCACACCTTTCATGTTGATCAAGTGGTGACTTATACAAAACTAGGCCAAGATGAAGTATTATGCCGATGTGTACTGGAACATGAGCACACAAATATCATGGAAGAGGCTCATGGTGGTATTGCAGGTGGGAACTATGTAGGTGACGCCACCACGTGCACAAGATTCTACTCGTTGGTTTATGGTGGGAGACCATGTATAAGGATTGTAAAGAGTATTGTAAGGTGTGATCATTGTCAAGTGCCTTGGAAAACCTGGGCAAAGAGATGAAATGCCTTTGAGGCCTATTACTAGTGCAGAGCCATTTGAAAAATGGGCAATAGATTTTTGGGTCCTATTTCCCACCATGTAGAACTGGATCGTGCTACATCATCACTTGTATAAATTATCTTACAAGGTGGGAAGAAGTAAACACCTACAAAGGATTTATACAATGGCTACAACAACAAGGTTTTATGGGAAAATATTCTTACTAGGTATGGATGTCCATTGAGTCTAACAAGTGATAGGGGCACACACTTCTTGAATGAGACAATCAAGATATTATTGGATGAATTTATGGTCACACACCACAAGACTACACCTTATCACCCTCAAGAAAATGGGACTGCTAAGGCCTTCAACAAGATATTGAGCTAGACCTTGACAAAAATTTGTGATGTTGGAAGGAAAGATTGGGATGATAAAGTTTATTTATGTACTTTGGGCATATAGAACAACCTACAAAAGTTGAATAAGGCCACACCCTTTTAGTTGGTGTTTGCACAAGTAGAAGTAGTTCTTCCCATGAATTCATGTTACCTTCTTTTGTATTGCACATGCATGGAGGTCTAGCTGATGAGAAAGCATTGGAAGAAATAATTGACAAGTTAATACAATTGGATGAGAGGTGCACCATATAACACATTGGAGTTAAAAGTAGGAAAAGGCCAGACAAAAGGCATGACATGATAAACACATCAAAGACAAGAAGCTTGAGGTTGGGAAGATGGTACTTATTTATGATTCAAATTTTTGCACCACCCAGAAAGCTTAAGGTGCATTGGTTGGGACCATATGTTATCACTCACATACTTGAATCAGCACTTTCCAATTAGAGGTGCTTGATGGAACATGGTTACTCCGGTTACTTTAATGGGAGTAGGTTGAAGCCCTACTATAAATAAGCCTTCTTGGTGTTTGTAATAAGGTAGTATTTCCATTTAGATTAGATTTCCTTTATTATATTTCATTTAATGTATTTCCTTCTTTTCACTATGCTTTGTCAATTTAGTTTAGTTTTTTTGTGTAATAAGCACATTGCACACTCCAAAAGTTGATCACAATCTAAAGTGTTTATATGCACAGAGGACTACACATACCCTTAGTGTGGGGTGGATAAAGAAGGTATGGAAAAGAAATAAACTCATGGGTAACCACAAGAGGAACAAAAGGAGCAAGGTTTCAAAATTCATGAGAACTTCCGAAGAATTGCTAAAAAAATTAAGACCACACATGTGTAAGGCATTGGGTGCTCAGTATAAATCAAGGGAGGTTGTGGCATTAGAGACTACGTATGTTGGGTCACATTGGATAAACTACTTTGGCTTAAGGAAGTGTGGGTAGAGGAGATCTATGATGGATAAGTAGTGGCACGCCAGGAAATTATGACTGAGGTGCAAAAGTTTGAGGTGTGAGACATTAAGCAGTGTGGGATAATGAGGTGCACAACGCGCTCAAGATAAATTAATGTCATGTACGGTGGTAGGTGGAGCAATTAATGAAGGGAATTTTTGAAAACTTGGTTTAAAGTTGGTGTTCTCAATGTCATTTGATACCTTGCAAACTTGAGAAGAAATTGTGAAGTGTGAAGAAGAGCTGGAGACGAAGAGCATTCTATAGATTGAGTAAATCATGTCACATTGTGAAGCACATGTTGAGTACCCAGGAATGGAAGTAGGATTTAAGGAGTGTGTGCATGTGATGGAATGATGAAGGTTTTGAATTCTAGATAGGTTTTCATTTGCAGCTAGGGTTTTTTACGCATTTGCAGAATCAAAAGGGGCAATGGCACCACAAAAGCTCCAGTAGTAGAGAAGGAGGTTAATGACCAACAGAGGAGTGGCTAGTGGAAATGTTGTATCCAGAAGGAGTCATTAAAGGGAGGTCATGGACAAAAATATTACTTAGTGTAGGGTTTCAGAGATTAACCACCACACTGTAAAATGTATGAAGGACATCATGCAAAAGTCTATAGAAAGACTAACCGGTGAATGGTGGATGACACTAGGGTTTTGGATGCCTAGTGAAGAAACTACTTGAGAGCATGGGCGTAATGTAGATCCTGGAGTTTCCTACTTTGGAAAGCCCAAGAAATTGTACCAGTGGCTAATGTCGGGTCCATGAAGATTATTTCTATTTCATGGGTAGGAGAATGAGGATAACTACCAAGTTGATTGGGAAGGTAATAGGGATGTGTGACATGGGCTTAGAAATTGTTGGAGACTTGACAGATGATGAGGGAATTGATGCCACAACAACCCTATATCAAGTATAAGAAGGGGGGCTGAGATTTCAAGGTCACTAAATATCCCAGACATGGCCACAGAGTAGTAGTAGCAGTTAGTAGGGAGTAAAATAGGGGCCACTGAGTGATGGAATGAGGTAAATATGCATTGGTTATATATAGCACAAAAATGGCCAACAAGACCTACTATAATATAGTTGTTACATTGTAGAGAGCTTGGTGAATGAGGATGCACAATCCAAGAAAAAAAAGGTGAGAAGATAACTTGGGGCACAATTTTGTTATTAATTGTGTTCAGTGAAGTTGGGGTACCAGATGGTCCTAGGGAAAATATATGGGAGTTTCCATTGGAGAAAAACTCCCCAACCAAAAGATATGCTAAGTACATGTTGTGTGGGTTTGTTTCAACACATACAAAGAGCACTTGGACAAGTGGTTTCGGAGATTTGCATAGGGAATTTGAAGGAGAATGGTGCATTCTGCATGAGTTACCCAAGGTGTTGAATGGGGAGGCTGAATTTGTAGTCTACCAACATTTTAGCTTGGGGCGCTTCCACATGAAGTCTGGAGAGAAGATCCCATGGTGTAAGTTTCCTTTATGTTTACCACAAGGTATTTTAAGGACTCTATAAATATATTTCATGATGCGCGCATCAAGCTCTAGTTTGACGTAGAAAAGTGGATGTAGACATTCACATTCTGTGTAAAACATATGTATGGCCAAGTAAGGAGGCCTATGTCAAAACTATGGAGTCTGATACTGTGGACATCATGCCGAGAGTTTGGTTGTAGGGAAGATTGAACCAATGTGCATCTACATATACCTCATACCAAGGTTCAAGGATGGAAAAGTGGTGAAGGGCGTGGATATGGCTCTTCCAGGACCTCCTAAGAAGAAGAAAAAATAGTGGGGACTTCAAGGAATGTTGCATCTGTGCCCCTGCTCTCAAGAGGACCCAGTACATACAGGACTTCAAAATGTCCTAGAACAAGAGGAACCTGAAGACAATGTTGGACTTGTGCATACAAGAAGGATTCTGAGGAAGAGGCACGCTTTAAGAGATACTAGTGTTGGAACTTCACAGCCAGTAAGGAAATCACCATGCGTGACTCTGGTAAAGGATGAAGAGAAGGAGAAGAGAAAGCACAAGAAGTATATCCCTATACAAGATAGTGAGGGGAATCCCCACATCCAAATGCATGTAGGAAGTAGAGGAGGAAGCTCCAAGAATGAGTGGAGATAGAGCTGAGGCCACCCCCAGTGTGGAGATACAAGATGATGAAGAGATGGGTGAGCATGTAGTCTATGAGACTATAGACCCCAATGTGAGTATTCGAGAAGATATCTCTGGTGAAGGAGAAAAGCATGTTGGTGGAGATATAGAAGTCCTCATGTGCCCCACACAGAAGAAGGGAAAGATGAGGAGGAATTCAACCAAGTGGTTGAAGGTGTTGTCCCATAAGATGCAGGTGTAGCTAAACAACAAGAAGAAGATGCATTAGAGCATGAGGATGTTGGTGAGCATGTAGGCACGCATGAAGAAGAAGAAGTGGTAGGTACTCAAGACTTGGGTTATATGAATGACCCTTCACAAATTATTAGAACCCATTTCTAGAGTACACTACCAAAAAAACAATTGTATGGATGGGATTGGATGGACCCTGAAATGGCCAATACACACACTCACAAAGTAACTATCTTGGGGCATGCAGAATCACATGGATGAGCCTAATTTTGATGTCTACGAGGAGGCGTGCACTTCAAAGAAGATGAGGAAGGCACCTCATACACGTGCCATATGACCATTAAGCCAACTTATTTTTTAGATGAGCAGGTGAGAAACTTTGATTAAGGTGTCCATAGAAGTAGCACGTAGAAATATGGATAAGGCAACAACAATCCAAAAGTGCTAGTGGAGGATAAAAAGGACAAGGACATAGAAATCAAGCACCTTACTCAAGAGCACGATAATGCAATCATGGAGGCCTAAGGTAAAGAATGATGGATGGCAAAACATTATAGAGATGATTTTACTATAGAGGCCTGAGTTTAGGAAAAGGTGCCTCAAGACTTCAAGTCTGAGTTGCACTATCTACGTGAAATAGTTCACCTACTTTTGGATGAAGGACCAATGCGCCTCCCAAGAAAAAGGATGCAAAGGAAGAAGTACAACAAGAGCAAGGGCCACTATTGATAAAAAGTTTCAAGTATATGAGGCATTACTCCAAACATTAAAGGATGAGCTGAAGAGAGATTCGATCAAGCTCTTAATTTATGTGTGGCAGCCAGATGCCATAATAAGGACCAAAACTCTAGAAGAGGATAATGAAGTTCTAAAGGTGATGAAGGATGAAACACTTGGGTGCACATAGAAAGGTTGGTGCTGGTAAAAAAAATGAAGCCTTGCAATAGCCCAAGATCTACACAAGGAAAGGATTAATGAGATTGGAAAGCTCATAGTGTAGAAGATGGACCTCATGGAGGGAATGCTTATCAGGTATGGCCAATGTTGTCTGGATACTACAAAATGAGAAAGAGAAACTCTCTAAGGATGAATTGGATGATATAGCCATTGATATTCCTAGAGAAAATGAGGAATGCGTTGAGTGACTGGAAGACCTTGGAGGCTGAGATCAAGAATGAATATCCAGAACTAATCCTTCCAGTTGAAGAAGAGGGTGTTGCAGAATAAACTTCATTCTTTTGTACAGAGTTTGGTTCATTCTTTTCATTCTTTCATTACTTATTCTTTATCATTTATCAACATCAGAAAGAATTCCCATCGGGGTGATAAATGTACTTTAGTGTGGGGTAATGTTGAGCAGCCAAAAATATTCTAAGTATTGGGCGCGTGAAGATAGGGCATTGGAAGTGCATGGAGCTATAATAGTATTGAAGCGCCCAAGCTCAGGACTTAGTTGTTTTGTGGATAAAGGCTATTTTTGGAGATAGCATGTGGAGAACACATAGAGATGAAGATTTGCTACACACAATGGTATTTTGGGAACAAGTGGCTGATAAGCACCATGCATAGTTTAAGCTAATAATAGGATTTCTTCTTAGAGTTAACTATAGGACATCTATTGTTAGAAAACTTGCATGTTGTGCATGCTATTGTAAAGGCACATGGCTATTATCAACATGTGACCTATTTTGAGAAGTGCATGGGTGGTGAAGGGCAAGTCCCCACCTCTATAAATATGTAATTGAACTATGTAGTTTAGGGGTGGTGAATTATTGTAGAGTCATCTTTGTTGGTTTTGATGCGCACATGACTCATGGAGATACTTTATAGTGTAATAATCTTATGTGTTTTACAATGTTTAATGCAATGGAGTATATTGGTTGGATAATGGTGTTAGACATAATTGAATCTGGTTCTTGTATGGTTAATCTTATTATAGTTATTGTTTAGTTCATGATTCTCGAGATCTAGATCTGGTTTATGCATTATGGAATGTTTATGTTTAGTTATGAATGAATATGTTTAAACATCATCTCACTAACAATTCATGTTTGATATAAAAATAACACCTCATGGAGACTCCCATGACATCATGAAACCATTTTCCATCAATGGAATTGACATTTTTAGAAATTGGTAAAGATTTGAGGGTGTTGAAAGGACCCACATCCTTTTACAAATAGCCCTAATGGCCAAATATAAAAATGAAGAAATGAAGAGAAGATGCCCGAAGGAAAAGGGAGCAAAGGACCAAGAAGGTCTGAAAAAAATGAAGAAAAGAAGAAAAACACAAGGAAGGAACAAGAGGAGTAACTATTTTCCAATAGAAGCATCAAAATACAACAACCAAGAAGGAGAAGACGATTTCCAAGACATCTACACCCACTAGTATCAAAAAAAAGAAGAACAAAGGAAGGAGGGGAGATGCAGTTAGGGAAGGCTACAAGACCGTGAAAGAAAAAAGAGAAGCAATAAAAAAAGGGGAAAAGGAAAGATGATGATGGTTGTCAATCCTCTTCATTAATAATGTCAATCTAGATTGTTGTCTCAAGGTCAGATGCATTAAGAGAAGAAGATCTTGGAAAGAAGCTCCTTTAAACACAATCCAAACTTGCATAAAATAAATCACACATGTAGAAATTTAAAGGCACACTTGCAAAAATGTAAACACACTTGCATAAAGGAAATCACACTTGTAGGAATATAAAGGCATGCTTGCATAAAGGAAATCACACTTGCAGAAAATGTAAACACACTTACATAAAGGAAATTTCTTAATTGAAAATAAAGGAAAGAGGAAAAGACACTGCAGGTTCACAAAAGAAATTACATAACATAAAAAAATAGAAATTTACAACAAAAGGAAAATTACTCTGAAATAAAGAAATAAACATTAACACATTGATCCATCTTCCTTGGAATGAGTGGCCATCTCATTCCTTGGAAGAGGACTTAATTCATACTTTTAATTTAGAACTTGCAGAATAACTTTACTTCAAAAGATTGGAAAGAAAGAACAGATCTTTATTTCTTGGGAGAAAAGAATTACATATCTCAGTGTGGAAGGTTGCATTTATAATTCATGCATCTAACCAAATCCTTATTTTAGGAAATATAATATGATCTTATCTTTATCCCAATCCTAATAACTAAGATCTCCATCTCCACAAAATATGGAGAGAGATATATTATTGGAGTCAAAGTCTTATCTCACTATTTTAGGGCGATTTACTCCAAATCTTCTCCTTTATTTTTGGTAACAAGAATCACAATTATTTTATTTTCCTAAATTATCGAAGGAGGTTTTTCCTCAAAAGATGATTTTGACCAAGTACATTTCTAGGATTTTCCATTTGACTTTATTGTTTTTGTTTGTGGAACTTTTGATGCTCAACTGATACACTTTTTCCTTAGACTACAACTCACTAAAAGTTAGATTTATCCTTATTGGTAAAACCTGTAGAAAATATGAATGAGGTTTATATTAAAAACATTGCTATGAACAAAAACCTCTCTCATATTTTCCATTGGATTCTCTGATTATTCACAATTCCTCAAAATTGTCATTCTATTTATGCAGTTCTGGAGCTAACCCAATGATTTCTGAGTCGATGCGTTACTTTGTTGATGTAGGTTCCAGAGATAACTCCAATGGTTTGAGCTAATGTTACTTTGTTTATGTAGGTTCTAGAGCTAACTCCAATGGTTCCAGCTAACATTACTCTATTGATGCAGGTTCTGGAGCTAACTCCAATGGTTAAGAGCTAATGTTACTCTATTGATGTAGGTTCCAGAGCTAACTCCTGTGTTCTCGGAGCTAAAGTTACTCTCTGATGTAACTTCTAGAGGTAACTCCAATTTTTCTAGAACTAAATCTGCAAGTTTTGGAACTAAATCTGAAGTTCCGGAACTAAAACTGCAAGTTTCAGAGCTAACTCTAATTGTTTCAGAGCTAACTAAAAATAGATATAACTTTTACACACAATCTCGGATTGAGATGATTCTTTTTTTGAACTTGCATAATTTTTCAAGAGGAATCTGAATATGAAATCATATTTGAGTTTAGATATACCATCCATGATCAATTCCACTTTTATCAGAACTAGCATTATCTTTCCTTTATGGCCTGCATGCACAAGACTTTGCATCTTTCCTAAATAATCAATAGGATTAGTCAACAAAATATTTCTAAAGAATGAACAAGATATATATCCTATATTCTATCTTAAGCAAACTATAAGTTCCAAGATTACATTTAAATCCACTTTCAAAGGTAACTTGGAAGGACAAAATAATGGTAATTTATGGCCAATTTATGGCCTCATAAAAAGACATAGGGAAATAAATGCCTTCCTTCTTTCCCTTCTTTGAATGCACTAATTTCCATTTATCCCATGGAAGCATCTTTGAAATAAGCGGATTGTATTCCATCAAGTGCAAGGTCAACGATCCAACAAGGGGAAGGGAACTATCCTTATCCGAGTTAGAGTGATTAGATTCATGGGGCAAATTTATCATCGGAGAGGGTCCTTCCAAAGAGGGAGGGATTAACAAATCAACTTCCCATCCTCTTTAGAAGGATTTGAATTAGGAAGCCCCATAATGAAGGGACGAAGTCAGTAGCAGATGGAGCCTGTAGCCATAGCTATAATGGAAGGAGTTTTATCTATAACTCTTGATCTTCCATGTCGAATTGTCTTCTTCTTCTAAATATGGTGGGATCCAATGCTTGGGAATTGCTCCTTTTTTCGAGGAGCCACGGGTTTTCTTCCAAGGGCTGAAAATATGGAGATGGTTTGGTGTTCTAAAATTTCGACATCTAAAAGTTGTATTTTCATAATTGATAATTTAGGAATATCTTGTATCACCCATTTTGAGGGTCATCCTATCCGGAAATCCCTTATTGAGATCAACTTCAACACAAATCCTAACAAAATTATGCAGACCACTTCGAATCCTCTAGTTGTCTTCTTTGATGAACCACCCTAGGAGGTTTCCAATTTCCTTCAGTGAGCAAATAAAATGAAGGGGAAGATTTGGTAACCTCACCCAAACTAGAACCCACGTGATGGAGAAGGTATTCGATCAATGGACTTGACATCAATGATAAGAAAAACACACAATGGTAAACAATGGATTGTGTGGAGCCGGAAGTATGAATTTTCTCGGAGTGGGAAGAATGGAAAGTCCTGGAGCTAGAAGTATAAATTGTATGGAGTTAAAATTATAGTTTTGCATCAAATTAAATTATTCCAAAAATAAAATAAGCTTCAACTAAATAACATAATTACAATAAGGCTATATCATTAAATAAAACATTCTCATATTAAAGGAAATATAGAAGGAATGAGAAATATGATTGTATGAGAGTGTTTACAATTGGCATATGCCCATTCTCATAAAGGAAATGTTTACAATTGGCATATGTCCATTCTCATTCAAGGTTAAATATATCTATGAATGATATAAAATATTATTGTATGAGAATGAATAGAATGGGTAGATGTCCATTCTCATATTATAGGAAATGATTAGAATGGGAATGTCCATTCTGAACATTTGGGAAATATAGAAGGAATGAGAAAGATGATTGCATGAGAATTAATAAAATGGACAGATGTCCATTCTCATATTATAGGCAATGATTAGAATGGGCATATGTCCATTACAAACATTTAGGAAATTAAATGATTATACAAGAATGAATAGAATGGAATAAGTAATGTGTGCATTTACATATTGTTCATGTGTTGTGCATTAAACTACTCAAGAACATGACTCACAATGTATTATTTTTTTGTGCTTCGAATTCCTAATATGTGGATGTCATACATATTACTTGTATTCCTTAATTAATCATAATGCGGATGGTACTCTATTTTAATATTACTTGTATTTCTTGTATGAAAATATTTAGAATGGGAAGATGCCCATTCTCGTACAAGTAATATATAAGATCAATACTATTAGGTATTGTATTCCAACATATATGTCTTTCCTAGTATTGTTTTTTTTTTTTTGTGCTTTATTTTCATTTGTAATTTGCATGGAATAGAGGTTAAATTTTTACTTTGCATAGAATGGGCATATTATACCCTTTCTATATATTCTTAGACAAATGTTATAATGCAATCAAATGTTATAATTGGATTCTTGTCAATTTTTAATTTAATCGTGAGAATTTGAAACTCTAGTAGTTGGGAGAAACCTGGTTGCATCCTTTTAATAGGATGTTAGAAGTCTTATTAGAGGAAGCGGTTAACAATGAACTATCATCTTTCCTTCATTCTATGTAAATAAAATTGTAACCTCTATTTTTCCCATCATTTGAAATCAATTGGGTCAAGTTTAATCATCATTTAGAGACCATGTTATAATTGCATTCATGTCAATTTTTATTGTATTCATAATTTTGGAGTATTTTATATCCTTACCCAAATTTAGGTCTTCATGTTTGCATAAAATAAACAAAAACAAATCTTTCTATAATATGGTTCATGGGAGGTTAAAAAAATATATTCTGGGGGAAGGACATGACCACTTATCATGGTATCCATTTTAATCATCATTTGGAATCCATTGGGTCAATTTGGAATATACAAATTACAAGTACATATTAGTTTGTAAATACATATTACAAGTACAACCTGTCCTGGGAGCCGGAAGTGTAAATGGTCTCAAGCTGAAATTATGGATGGTTTGGAGCTAGAAGTATGGATGGTCCAAAGATGGAATTATGGATGGTTTGGAGCTAGAAGTATGGATGGTCTAAAGCTGGAACAATGAATGGTTTGGATATGGAACAATGTATGCAGTACAGAGCCAGAGCAATGTATGGTCCTGAGTCGAACAATACATTGTTAGGAAATTAGTATTTACGTAGGGTTAATTACTATTTACCATTTGTTATATGCATGTGGATAATATAGTTAATTTTAAAATAGATATATCATTATTATAACAATATATCTCATATATTGTTAGTAGTATATTGTTATGAGTCATAGATCAACTTGTTATATTAGGTGAGTTGTTTGAGCAACCTCCTCGTATGTAGGAGTTGTCTTTCATATAAATCTGTATGAGCTTGAAGAGTATCAATTCAATTAATAAGAATATTATTTGTATAAAATTGTTGCTGCTCTGTCATATGGTATCAGAGAAAGATATCTAAGGTTAAGATGGTTTTATGATTGTTAAGGAGAATACCAATATTTTGGTTTCCCCGTGGATGAATTTTTTACGTGCAACATCCAATTTTAGTTGAGACTTCTACAGAGAGATGAGATCATGCCATACCAGGCTTGCATGCACCTTGATTGTAGTATATTGGTTCTTCGGACTTTATTTACCTATATTTGACTTCACAAGCCGTTTGAATACGCTGACTCATATTTGAGCATATATAAGGTATGTTTAACTAATATTGACATATCAGAACATTCGGCATCAAATTTGATAAAAAATTGGTCTTGCCAACTATTTCTCCTCCACATAACATCATACTTTCTGATTTTGTATCTCCAAGCACTTAGTGATCTTGATTTGATCCTCTCCACATATCAAACCATCAGAATTTATGCATGTAGTATCATTTGGATTAGAAGATCATTCTATATACATCAATCAACTCACGACATTTGAACCTAGCTCATTTTGGATGTTTTTCATTGTTCGTACAATGGTTTCATACTACTATTAGTCCAGAGATCTAATGTGAAAAACTTAAATTGTGGCTTTGTTCACCTTTGCATTCTATATTGTTTCACTGGCTTACGATGCATCAACTTCAATGATGAAGTAATGAGATTCACATGAGGTTCAATCATTGGATGGTAGCCACTTGGATCAATCAATTATCTCTATTTTTTTCTTTAATCTTTTGTCTAACTGGTATATGAACAGAGCCATTCCTGTCAGTTATAGACCTTTGCAATAATACACCTATTGACCATATAACTGCAATCCTCGAATAGTATTTTTATTGTGGTAGCGTGGAGGTACCTTTAATGTTTCCAAGGTGGAGTTGGACACATGTGTGTAAGATGGAGATGGCATGAAGAACTTGGTCACTAAGAATATATAACTTTAATATATGTTTCTTTAAAGTGTTTATTACGTCAAGTTATAAAAGTCAAAATTGTCAGAGTAGAAGTTTCAAAATTTTGTAAAAATGATTTTTTTTTGCCTTAATATGGTGCATTTTGGTGTTATCCGACATCCGACAAAATAAAGTGTTTCACATTGTCAGGAGGAAGAAAAAAAAGCTCAATGTGGGAAAAATTGCTTCATGTTCGCATCCTACCGAGTTAGAAACATGTACATAGGAGGCGAAAGTAATAGAGGATGGAGGGTGATCAATGCCTCTCGTTAGTCACCAACGAATGCATTCAGATTTGGTGGCACTATTTTATTTTATTTTAGTTGTGGTGTGTGCGTAATAAAATGGTGTGTGTTTTCCTTCCTCTGTTATGATTAAAATGAGGGGGTGTGCATTTTGGATTATGATAATAGTTGTATAAGAGGGAAACCGAATGAAGTGATCCTCTAATCGGCTTTGAGATTCTTCAACCTGTCGTATTTCTAACATCGATCACCGGTGAAAGAACATTCACTTTGGAAGTGAAATCGAGAATTGTTGAGTTCGTGTATGTAGGTGAATCGGTGGAAGTGTGATCAACCAATATGGGATTCACTATGGTGAAGTGGATTGGTCATTTGCAGCAAGATTCGGACAATAAGATCCAAGCCAACAAAGATGTAGACTTAAAAGTATGCGGAAGCATATGATTTTGTTTCCGCTTTTGTATGTGCTTTCTTGCCATGTAAACACTAAGGGGGGGAATGTTAGGAAATTAATATTTACATTGGGTAAATTACTATTTTCCATTTTTAAAATACATTGTGGTTAATATAGTTAATTTTAAAATATATATATTGTTATTATAACAATAGGTCTCGATTGTTAGTAGTTTAGTATATTGTTATGAGTTATTAGATCAACTCGTTATATTAGGTGAGTTGTTTGAGAAACCTCCTCGTATGTAGGAGTTGTATTTCCTATAAATCTATATGAGCTTTGTAAGCATATTAGTTCAATTAATAAGAATATTATCTGTGTAAAACCGTTGTTTCTTTGTCATAATGTATGGTAGAGAGATGGAACAATATATGGTCCGGAGATGGAACAATGTATGGTTTGGAGCAGGAATCATAAACAATACTTTATACATCCGTTTTGATCTCGTAAACATTAATAATTCTACCATTTATTTTAAGTTGTTAATGGTATAAAAAAAGACTAAATATGTGTTTAAATTGATAACTCTAATTCAAATACAAGTTTCTAAAACTACAATCAAATTCACATTTCTAGTTTAAGTTAACACTTTCAATAAAAAGTAAATAATGAGGAATTTATGGGTCTCATCATCCTCCCACACTTACTTTAATGCATGTCCTGACAAGAATTTTCATCATTGGTTCCTCTCATGTTTTCATCCTTGATTCAAAGTTATATTGTTGAAACAAAGCCGCCCAATCCTTTCGCCAGGTTCTCCATGTCCATTATTTTCAATAATTCTCTAAAGCCACTTTTCAAACTCATTTGTGTCTTGAGCTCCATAAAGCATCCCCAATGTGATGTTAGAACTAGTAAAAGAGGAGGTCTATACCACATTCCAACCCAATCCCTTTTCATTTCAATGATTAATTCCACCACAACCATAACTCTTCTCATTGACCATTTCAAATTGGTAGAAGATATTGGCTCCTTTCTCCTCAATGGATAAGACAATGAATCCCACCTATAGTTACCAGATTTTATGGCCAAATCTGAATTTTTGGAGAAGAATTTTTTGCATGCCTTTATGCAAGTCAACAATTTTGATTCATATTTTCCATCAAGGGCTGGAGAATATACCCACATTATGAATCTAGAAACAAAAGCAGATGTTTTTGGATAGTTGGGGCAAATATACAGCCTAACTTAGACTTCTCCCTATGCTCAAATTCATTTGTGTGAGCATCCCAATTGATTTTATTTTGTAATAGGGATGAAAAATCTCTTAGCTGGACTTCTCCTACATAAAGATTGATCATGAATGTGGTGTCATGGGGTATTAAGAGTCCATGTAGAAAGAAATCACAAATGAGGTTTTTCTGTTCCTCATTTTCCATCACAAAGGCATCTATAAACTATTTCCCATCTTCCATATCATAAGGGAGGTTACAAGAAATCCTTAATAACACCCACCTAAAATATTGTTCTAGAATAAACATATTGTAAAGGGCAGATGGTTTTTCATAAGCTAACATATGATTTCCTCTTAACATGCATCTAGTATCTTGTTTTCAAGTTTTTCTTTTCTATCTCCAAAGTTTCCTTCTCTTTTATGATTTATTCAATTTCTCTTTCAAATTTGTCTATTTTTGCTGCCATTTAAATTTTTTTTCTTGGATTGTAGCTTCTCTTTTTAACCATCTTATTATAGTATAAGGTTGGATCATGTTTGTTTGAGTGGCTACTTCTGTAGTCTCCTTTGTGTGCGTAGGTGGATTTTGGGTTGCTTGATTAGGATCTTCAACAATTTCCTCGAATCAACATGTGGTGGACTAAAATGTGTTTGAGTATATTCTATATATACAACTTCATTTTGGGTGGGTGGTGGATTTGCATTTGGTTGAGTGACTACCTCCTCAATATCTAGCTTTTAGAGTGTTTGAATGGTCTCATCCTTCTCCTTTATTGCTTTCTTTAGGAGAAGGATTTATCTCCTCTGTTCTTCAATAATCCTCTTAGTGTTAGAAAAATCTAATGCATATTTTAATTCTTTACTTTCATTTGGTGGAGGTGGTAGATTCTCAACTTCTTCTTCAATTGGGGCCTTCCCTTTATCTTTCCTCAGATCCCTCATTGGCGTATTATGAATAACATTTTCCTTTCTTTGGGTACAATGCTCAACCTCACCTCTATGTCATCCCTTTATGCTTTCCATGATTCTAGCTACCAGTTGTTCATCTTCACCGGATTCCTCATGAGCAATGAATAACCTTCTTCTTCTTGTTCTTCTCTATATTTGAGGATTTTCCTCCTCAGAATATCCATCAGATATAACTAAAGGAACAAATGGTTGAACTTGTTTTTCCTTTTTCTTTCTTTTTGGCAGAGTCAGTCGGATTTCTTCCTCTTTTCATTGTGTATGGTCCTCAAGAGAGACATACTTGGAGGACCAAATTAAAAATTTTCTTTGAGAAACCACTCTCATTTTGTCTTCCCCATCTTTTGTTCTAGAAAATGGTGCTTGCAAATCAATTATATCAGCCCATGATGTCTCATCCATTTTTAAAATCTTTTTGATACCTTTGAGACATAAAATGAAGAGATTGATACAAAAATAAGGGAGGCTAAAAGGATGTTGTTTCCCATTTTTGAGATGGATCATCATTTTTATGCAACTCCCTAAAACAATCCCAAATTGACCATTACAAGAAAAATACCTCATGAGCCAAATTGCCACCATGTCCTAGGTTTAGGTAGGGTTTCTCTTTTGATTCCCTTTTACTTACCATGTTGGTCACATACTATCTCTACTTTTTTGTCTATATGAAAAAAATGCAAGAGATGAGTATGATATTTTGCAACCAAAAATTCAGTCCCCGTATTTTAAGTTTTAGAAATGTGTGTAATAATATCAACAGTCACAGGATTTTGACTCCTTTGACAATAGTATGGTCAGTTTGAAGGTTCATAGAAAATTCCTCTACCAAGTTGCAAGTTATAACCCTCAAATTTCTTCAAAAACCTAGCCACCGAGTTGTCTTAAAAATAAATATTTTTCCCCATCTTTTAATAATTCCTCAATCAATTCGGACTCTAACTTCTTCTTAAACCTCATATTTCACTTGCACTAATCATAATTATATGTAAAATTACTTACTAAATGTAATAATCTTTAAACATTTTAACTACTCTTACAGGAGATATCCTTAATAACATGAGTAATTGTTGTGTTGATAAATATATATATTTATGTTGTGTTATATATTTATTTTTGTGTTGATAGTATATTAATATATCAAATTAAATAACTCAACACAGGACTGAATAACGATTTGAAGTGAAGAAGACCTCCTTCCATTCACATGACATCTTCTTATTAATAAATTCTCAAGTGTTACAATTTTCCCCCAATATCACCACGATCAAATACAATTAGATGGATAGTCTCTTTACAAGTCATATGTATCCATTCTCTTTTCTCAAAGTTGGTCCTTTCAAGATGGGTTTATATTCATAACATATGTGGGTGCCGTCATGCAATGGATGTAAACATTTGCATTATCTTTGTATGGTCGGATCAAGTCAATTTGATTTCCATTCACAAGAATAAATTTCTCCTCTAATGCCCCTGTAACATATAGTTATGATGGCCAATTCATCACATCTAGAAAGTAACTTCTTATCTATCTTACAGACTAAATATTAGATATGTATGTACTAAACACTTAATAATATGATTATGCTTATTGTTCAATCTAGATTCCAACTACCTAGAAAGATTTATATGAAAATGTTGTAACTTTGGAGAGGTGTTTACCTTGTAAAGAAAATATATCTTAAATTTGGTCAAACTTATTTTTATTTAACTTGTTACAAAGAAAATATATCATATAAATGGTCTAACTTATTAACACAACAATTCAATGGCAACACAAACCCTATTTCTAGCTTTCTCCCAACAACTAGTGTTTCACATCCTCACGATTAAAATATAAATTGACAAGAATCTAATTATAACATGAATTCCAAATGATAATTAAAATTGACCCTATGGATTCTAAATGATTGTTAAAATGAACAAAATAATAAGGGGTCGGGTATGTGACTCTTCATCATTATGTTGTTTATAGTCCAAACTTATAGCTCCAGACTATTCATACTGCAGCTTCAAAAAAGTATATTTCAACTCGCATCGACCATTCATAATTCTAGCTCCGAACCATTCATACTTCTAGCTCCAAACAAAATTTTCATGTGGTTAATTATTATTATGGACCGATGTTAATCTTAGATTTTAAATCTCACCATCATGGTGACAACCTTTATTATAAATTATAGTTTGAAAAGAAAGCACCACAAATAAATACTACCAATGCAAATATATATGCTAGAATACAAAGTTGCATTCTTGTTCTAATTTTTAAGCAACACAAGAAGTAAATAATATGACATCCACATACCGGGCCAAAACAATAAAATAATAAATAATACAGATGGAGTGGTAAAATAATAAAATACAATCGAGCATAACTAGAGCGGTAAAATAAAAAATAAAACAAAGCATGGTTGAGCGGTAAAATTCATGGTCACCCTAACCACATGATACCCAAACCCTAAACAAATGAGAACCAAACTCTTTAATATGTCTAATAATTAGTATGGAATTAAGGTAAGAAGAAATCTACCCGTTAACCACTTCCTTTAAAAGGAATTCCAGCTACCTAAAAGTGTAAAAGGCTTGTAATAAGAGTTCCACGACAAGGAAAACTGTCACTATTTCTAGCTATCTCCCTACTATGATAACAACATACAATAAAATTTTGATGGAAAAGAAAACTTTGTGTATGGAGAAGTAAAAATCATGGCCATACTAAACACGATAGACTCAAACCCTATATCACTAATAATTATTAGGGAATGAAGGTAAGAAGAAACTTACCTATTAACCTGCTTCCTTCAAAAGGAATTTCAACTACCTATAAGTGTAAGGATTGTCACTATTTCCAGCTATCTCCTTGTTATGACTATCTTCTTGCTATGTTAATGACATTGAACAAAATTTCAAAGGAAAAGAAAACAACTAGGGTTTCATCTTTCTCCTTAAACAAGAATCAATCACCTGTTTCAAAGAATGAGAATCGCAAGGAAAATTGTCACTATTTCCAACTTCTCTCGGCTTAACAACGCTCAAAAAAGTTTGAAGGAAAATAAAACAACTAGGGTTTCAAATTTCTTGAAACAAGAATCTATCACTATGTCCAAGAATGAAAATTGACAAGGAAAATTGTCACTATTTCCATCTATCTTCGTGGTATGGCTATCGTCATGTGACGCATGTAACGATGTTGAACAAAGGTTAGAAGAAGAAAAATAAAACAAATAGGGTTTCAAATTTCTTCTCGAAAAATGATGGTTTCAAATCATTCCTCACGAATTATATAATGGATTCCAAATGATGATTAAAATAGACCATATGGATTCCAAATGTTGAATAAAATGTCTACAATGATAAGGGGTTGGGTCGATGTTCTCCCCTCCATGATAAATGTTTTTAATCTCCCATGAATGACATATTAAAATACTTATATTATGCAAACATGAAGGATTTTTCTTTGCAAACATGAAGGATTAATGGGTAAGGATTGAAAATACTTTAAAATTTTGATTGATTTTCAATACGTTGTGACTGTAATGGATCATTATTTTTAATTTATTTTTTAGATATGATTTTTAGATTTACATTCATCTCAAGAACTTTGTTTTATGTTGTTACAACATCAATGTCTCTTACGTTTGTAGAGGATGATCATGTGGATTTGTTCTCAAAAGGAACTAAAGTTGTAGAGGGTAGAGTATATCCAAGTAGAGGGCATTACATTGCAGAGATCTGGGAAGAGTTTTTTGTTGTTGCCGGTGATGACACAATATTGGATGGAAGAGTTGAATTACCTTTTTCAGTTGATGGATTTGAAAGCATGGAAAATTTAGATAATAAAGGATACTAAATTGTTTGGGAAGAGAGTGAATTGTCAAAGCATCTAGTTTCATCCATTCCCCTTATTTTTAGTGATCACATGTGTAGTGGCTTAGTGGATTACAATGATAAAAGAGGAGATTGTAGTGATTACACTAAAAGCACCATAAATACAGGTCCTAAATATACATGATATTTTGTCACAGACAATGTCATTCTCAAACACAAATGTTCTAGTAGAGATGATGACATGGCCATTGGTTTTATAGCTCATGTGCTATAAAATCCAAAAATTGATGGAGAGAGGTTGAGTCCTTTAAATTTTGGTGTATGGATAGAAAATGTGGTAAATTTGTTTTTGATTTCTCAAACGTGCTACTACCCAATAAGTTAATGTTTTGGTTAATAAAACATTTTATTTTTCATGAAACAAGAATTTTGATTATGGTTAAGTAAGGGAGTGCTTAATTGGATGGTATGCATCTTCAACACAACGATGAACACAATTTGAAGTTCAAGGGAGTTTCCACTAAATTAATCCATTTTTTCTCATCCGAGAGCAAGTATGTTGTAGAGGGAATAATTACCAATGTACTTGAAGGAGACATGATACATTTTTGGATATTGGATGCCAATAGTTTTGGTATGCATATTGATAGAGTATTCAACCCTCCTTGTAAAGGATGCACCCTATCTAAAGGATCTCTCATATAATTTATCATTGAAATTTACATACATAAATGGTTCTCGATGGATATTAGATTTAAATAAGTTTTAAAAGAGGTTGAGGTCAACATGTGGGATGTATTAGAAGAGCAAAAACCTTATTTTGTTTATCCAATTTATTTTGATGCCACTAATCACAATCATTCCAAAAAAGTGATAAGAAGATCTTATAATGCTAAAAACGTCAAAAATTGGATGCCCCTCTAGCCAATCCATCAAATCAAAAATCTAACGAGGATAAAAATGGTCACTATTTATGGATGAAGTGGAAAATGTGAAATTTCATTGTTGCAAATCTAATTGTCTCCAAAAATTTCCTCTTGCTTTAGTTAGAGTTCAAAATATATGGCACAAAACTAGATCCTTGAATGAAATCAATAGAAATAATTTTGTGTTTGATGCATTAACAACAAATTCCATCTTCAATGTGGGCAACCAATCTATGGAGGTACATAGAATGAAATTTGATGGGATGGATGTTTGTCAGAATGCATGGTGCAAAGTTTATGGGTACTAAGGAGTATATTTTATAATCATAAATCGACTAGATAAGCAAAGTGATGACATGTAGTTAATGGTAACACTCAAAAATAGAAACAAAGTTCAAATAACATCGCAAAAAATTCCTACATATTGAGAATGGTTGAGAAAAAAATAAGATATATCTCCACATTTGACTTGGTCTATAGAAAAGATGGAGTAAAATTTCCTCAAAGGTTTCTTTCTTCATTCTATACCCACAACATATCATGAAAAAAGTTTAATGAGGAGTTTTAATTATTGAAACTTCCTCCTGTGTTGCAACCAAGCTTCAATAACATGATGACCAAAATATTTCAACATGCTTCCATTGCATGAAAAATAATTTATTTTCCAAGTGTGATGAGTGCACAAATTTGTAGAACAAATGTAGAGCCACCACATTCCCAGAAGCACTCTAAAAAATTGAAGAGGAAAAACCATGGCATGATGAGTATATTCAAGGTTGTTGTGCAACTTACTATTTCCACAGATTACAATTAGAAGAAAAGCCTTATAGATTCTTGAGCATTGTGCATGATAAAATGGACAAAATGAAAACTTTCATACCAAGGATGGGAGAAAAGCAAAGTCAATAAGTAATATTATGAGCCTACAAGTTACGTTGATGGGTATGCTCACACATGGACACAAGATAGGGGTTTTTACCACATTTTCCTTCCATTTGTTAAATGTGGAGAAAACTACACAATCACATCATTATCTTTGTGTCCTGTGAAGCTTCAAGAAAGCGTAATTGATGAGTACATAGATCTGTATCAGAGTTGTGGATCATACAAACAACCATTGCATGATGCACTATTACAAAATGATGTGCATGAAAAATGTAAAAGTTATAAGGAAATATTTGACCATTCAAAATTAGTTAGTGTTGCTAGTGCAAATACTTCATTCAAAAATAAACCACCGATCCTCTACTTGTAATTGGATAATTCTTCAATTGATAATAAAGAAACATACCTTATTTGCATTTTCATCACTGTTGACAACAAAAAGGTATTCAAAATTATGTATCTAAGCTTCCTTCTAGTGGGAAACACTCATGAGGATATAGATGGGACATTGGAATATTAGTAACATCGTTACATAAAGTAGACACATTTTCTTTGCCACATATCATGGAATCCTATAGAACATGCCAAGAAGGGTCAAGTACATTCACTCCTTACCTTATTAAGGAAGTGTACAACTTCAAGGACTTTGTGGAGTCATTCTTGTTGGATGGAAACCATAAGATAGTGGGTATCAACAAACCTAATATGTTCATATTTCATGTCGTGGATGACATACCAATGATGGAGTATAAATCTATAATAATGGATTTGTATTGGTCTCATCCAATCCATATATGACATACAAAGGATAATGGTGAACCAACCTTGTTGGAAGGGAAAAATCATTTGACACATTTTAAAGAACTCAAAGAAATGGAATATTTGAAAATAGAATAAAAACATATATTGAACATTGGGGAAAAATGCAATAGGTGAAGGTAGTGAATATTGGTTTCCAAAGATTACGTATTGGGAAAATGTTTTGTGTGCTTTGGATAGACCATTTGTAAATTGTAGCAGGAGGTCGATGCTTGTTTTTGTCCACAAACAAAATAGGAAAATACATATTTACAAATTCACATAGAAGACTACATTATTCAACATATCCCAAGTAAGAATGATATTTATTTTGGTCCTGCTTGTGGAAGATCTAAACAAAAATTCAATCCTTTGAAGGATGTTTTCAAGGGAATTTTTTTGTTATATGACCAAGAAATGATAGTGAAAATATATGGATGGGGAGAGCATATGGGTATATTTTCCTTAAATGGGAAGGCAATGATGTAAATAAAAAGTTGAGAGTTCAATATTGGAAACCTACAGGGAGAGGAGAAGGTGCAACATTGTATTAGGATTGTTTAAGGCCAAATAAAACATGGACCATCTCAGATGAACTTAAATAATATATTGATGTGGATAACATCATCTGGGCATGGACACCAAACAAAAATTGGAAAAGTGGATTCATAAAGATACCCGATAAAGGACATGAGGCCATTAAATCATACCTTGAACTACTTGAACAAGATAATGAATGTTAACTTGGAGAAACTATTGAAGATCATAAATATGTATGTGAAATCATCTTGGCCTAGTGATGCACCATCCAAATCAGCTATCATTCATGAGCATATCATGTTCTAGCTCCATAAACCCATATGCTACAAAGTGCATGTTATTGATTATACTATCAAACTTGATCCTTCATAATCATCAAACAAGATTAGACCCTCCGAATTACACTTATGATCAGGTTCATATACTTGTATCTCTTAGGTTTTGGAATAATTCACACATGGAACTAATATATGGATAAAGATTCAATATAAGAAGCACAATATCAAAATTGATTCAATTCTCCTTTCATTTCACAATCATACTCTTGTGACAATCTTGTTCGGGTCCTCTAGAGTACTCACAATAATTTCTAGAGTGTATTATTTATCCTCAATAAATAAGATCATATAGAAGACATGTACTTGAGTCTTGATTTATTGAGAAGGGGTTCAAGGCTTACTTGGACTGGTTTTTCGGTGCATTTATATAGTAAACTAGATCAACAATCTCGGTCTTGAGGATAATTACCTCTTATTCTAAAGAAGTATGATCATGAAATTTTATAGATAAGGTCATCCACCTTGCCCTTGGGTTCTTATATCCCTGTCATTCACATTCATATACTCTTTCCTCTTTATGGAAACATTCACATTCATATTCTATTATTGTCACTACCAAATAATTTGTACATATGACCAACCTAGATGATTGTAACATGATAACTTACTCTCTTGACTTCTACATCCATGTTTTAGGACCCTTCTTGTTTGAAAAGACATAGGTTTTCCTCTTGAGTTTCTTGTTTGTTATGATGCATAAGATCATTTGAATTTATCTATAATTTCAACATCCTTTTAGAGACCAAAACTTGTATATCACTTCAAGGATCCTTTGATTAATAGTTGAGGAAACAAGATTTGATGCTGCACCCTTTTATAGCTTGATTTAAGATTGTGATATAACATTGTGCCAAATATGAATTACTGAGATTTAGAAGACATAATTTCTACCTTGAAATCACTCTAACATTTTATCTATTCAATCTTAAACTTCTCGACATGAGAATTTATCAAAATACACATTAATTACCTATTATTTATGTTCTTTGCGTTTTCTCCACAATGCCCAAAATTTATGTCATTAATCGCTTCTTTTTCCATGTCCCCATTCTTCCGAAAATTTGAGGGATACTTCATGATGATATGGCAGAGATTATTAAAAATTTTGGGTGATTTTCATCGTTAGAAGTGGAGTTATCGATTTCCCTAGTTCAGTGGCAACAAGTATTAAAACACTTATAAAATTCTTAATACTTAATATCAAGAACCCAAGTAAATTTCCTTCGATTTGTGATCTATTTATCCTCTCCTCCATATGAAAATCAATAATTTTGATGAAAATTTAATATATGAAAGATTTCATATACACTGTTCTATCAAAGTCATTATCACAGCTTATTCAAATCATGCAACCTGGACAATATTAACTCACAAAACCATACATTATACAGAGTGAACCCTGAATACATGCAAGGAAGAAGATTTAAAGCACTTTTATGTTCATAGAACTCAAATCAATTACATTTCATGAATGAAATACAGTCTTACACCATGATTATTCATACAAATTCTTCACACTCACAAACTATACTGCTCCTCCATACCAAGAGTCTTCTTTCTCTGCTCCTCTAGACTTGATGCTCGATTCTCTTCCTTATGAATAGATTCATTTGTTATCTCTTTTCTTATTTTTTTGTCAAATCTCCATGATTTTAGTGATATTCCATCACTTAGGCTTGAGAATAGGAACCACTTCCCTATTTTGACCTCTTGACAACTATGTAACTAATTAAGGAAGATTTTATTCCTCTTCCTATGCAGCTAAGACAACACACATCTATCTAGCATCCCACCTCTCTCTTTTACACTCTCATACTATGGTAAAACCCATTACAACTTGCAAATTCAAACTTTGACATTTGGAGGGAAGATTAGACTAACAAATAGTAAGTGTTTGCATACTAGAATAAAGTTGTTTTCAACATTTTCATAACCACCATGCCTTATGAAGATGCTCTTTGCATCACCTAGATGTAGGTTTTTGAAAAAAACTATTTCAAAGCATGCTCCAATTAAAATTCATAGTTTTACTATTATTTAATATTTAAATGGAATATTGGGTATTCAATTTGTATTATTTTGGAAGATTTTCCATGTAATTCTATAATTCTATATATTTTTCAAAATGATTTGGTTTTTTCAAGGAATCGCCATGATATGATTTCATTACAACCCCAAAATTAAATGATATTTTCCTAAATTTATGTGCATAACCCTATAACTTATGTGTGTAACCCATTAATTAAACTTCGACATTAATAAACCTAATATTAAATGAAGGCATTCTATATGTTTGTCAAAATGATTTGGTTTTTTCAAGGAATTGGCCATGATTTATGATTTCATTACAACCACAAAATTAAATGATCTTTGCCTAAATTTATGTGCATAACCCATAACTTATGTGTGTAACCCATTAATTAAGCTTCGACACTAATAAACCTAATATTAAATGAAGGCATGAGACTTATAATTCTAAAAACACAAATCGTGCTCTAATTATTGGTGTATTATACTTGGTTAATTGATGTAGCATAATACATATGTTCCCTCCATCTCAATCCTTCTATTAAAAATATTCCTAAGTTACTTGTTCATAATGGGCAAATGTCCATTCACAATTAACTTATTTTTTAATTGTTCTAATAACTTTATAAAGTGCAAACCTTTCAAGTCTAGATACTAAATTATATGATTTGAATCCCCTAATTCTTGAATTAAGAACTACAAAATTTATATGCATAATTACCCATTAATTAAGTTTGGACATTGATAAACCTTAATAAATGAAGCCACAAAACCTTTCAATTAAAAATATTTGTAAGTTACTTGTTTAGAATGGGAAAATGCCCATTTTAAATTAGCTTAGATAATATTGTTCTAATATTATCTCTATAAAGTGCAAACCTTTCAAGGGTACAATGGGATGATTTTGTTGATAAAAAAGTTTTCTAATTAGTCTTGTACATAGTGTAAATATTGGAATCCGATATTACACTACTTAAAAACCAATAATAGCAATATTGGAATCTGATATCACACTAGATAAAAACCAATAATGGAAATTTTAGAATCTAATTTCAACAATTATAAAACCAATGATGATACTATAAGTCTAGATTCTTGGACATATGTCCAAATTGAATGAAATGTTGGTTTATTATTTTCAAACTACAACTTTCTATGGCTTTCTCCCGCTTCCTATGTAGGGTATCCATTCTATTTCTAAAAATTATTATTTTGATGTTCCTTCGATCCCTTCAAAAGGAAATATGATCCCCACAAAACTATTTTGTAGACATAACCCCATTTCATGCGAATCTTGTTCTATTCACCTACAAAATAAGCCACACAGACATACTCGCAACACCACATAACACCCTATCACCGATTAGAGTGCACTATAATCCTATTTTACATTTGAAAAACTAATTACCTGATACCCATTGATTTCGGTATTTCTATTACTTAGTTGTCCAAGAATGGCTTCACTAGACCCTGATGAGGCTTTGTTGGATTATTCATTCACCTAGTTTTTTATGCAAATATAATAAAATTGAAATAATCAAATATATTCAAAACAATCAAAACATAATCTACATATAACTTGATTTTATACCTTTTCACTTTATGCATGTTATTTTTCAAATAGTTTGATAGATAACATTTTTGTGTACTATTTACATGTGTGCATTTGGGAGGTATCTTGATCTTAATGAAGGACACATATATGATTATACATGATGACATGTGTCATCCTAAGTCTGTCTATTGGCCTTGCTAATATGGGGGTATCTCCGCATTATCTAGGTGTGTTTGTTTCAATGTGATGTTTTTCAAAGCATTATGGCTAACACATGTGTCTTATGTAATGGTATATTATCTTTCTATGCACCTTTTGGATGATATCTTTTATAATATTTGATTACTTGATTTTATGTATTATTTCTTTCATGTATACATATTATGGACTTTAGTATGATTGCTTTGGCTACACCTTTTGTCCCTTATTTGTGACTTCTATAGCCTATTACATATGTTTTTTTGGGTGTGTGACACTTCTATGTCCCTTATTTATGAAATCTTACACCTTCTTTGTGAATAACATGTGTGAAATATATTGTTTACCGTATACTAGATTACTTATATTCTTGATTTCCTCTACACTTATTTATTTATATACATGATTGCAGTATATTCTTGTTTCTTTTTACTATATTTATGCTCCATGGTTTCTACTAGGCATACCCTCGCAAGAATAGGATCTCAACGGTGGCCACCAACAACATCCCTCTATGTGATACAAAATTGACTATTAGATAAATCGACATGGATAAAAACCACTTATTTTAAGCTGTTATTTCTATTTGTACATCTCACTTTCCTCAAAATATTGGGCATTTAAAGGATTTTATCACATGGATATATGTGCACACCAGAACATAGATGAATTTAGAATTCAAGAAAAAATGACATAGGATATAAATACTCAAGAATAGAATCAAACAATAAACATAAACATATTTTACACAAGGTCACAACCATCCACAAGGACAAAAATAATGACAAGATGGTCTAGGATGAATTTTTTTCCTATTAGAGGCATATGTTTAGTAGATTATTAAATTCTCAAATTCTCATAGACAATTACAAATTTTGGTATAGGTTTAAGAACATATTTCACATTTTAGAGTATGGTCTATTGCATTTCAATATAGAATGTGATGGGTATAAGTACTTCATTCCTTTTGCACCGTTGTTTTAAAAATTTCTTAAATAGATGAATGTAAATTAGAAAATGTAAAATATATGTTACATGTAGATTATTTTGAATAAATTAATAAACATTAACCATAAAATCTACAATAAATCTTTTAATACATGTAACTATGATAAAATGATATGAATATTTCTTAACACGCATAAAGGGATATGTAATTAGATGAGTAGAGCAATATAGAGATGATCTAGGTGTGTAGGCTAGGTGAAATTGCTACTCTAAATTCAAAATTATTTGTCAATGAATATGAAACTAGAAGCTACTCTTGTGTAGGACCATATAACTCACTATCATGTGTAGTATAATTCTAGCATGATCTCGCATGGTCTTGAACATGTGCATTGTGGGGTTACGCAACTTTTCCTACCCTTCATCTACATGGAATTAAGTGTCACTATCCATTATTAGGGGTCATGAAACTTTGAAACCATACGTAATGATCTATGAAAATATAAAATTTGGACACATATAAAAACTTTGTGAAATAAGTAGATAAAAAGGAGAAAATTGTGTGTGGGTGAGGCTAGCCTACCCTTATTGGTCAACCTCGTTGAACTATTCCAAATGTTGCACTACATCTCCTCGATAGGGAGAAATCCTCATCTACTTCTCCTAGTTTGGGTACAAGTGTGAATACATATATAATCCAAGCATCGAATTTTTCCTCATGTATTTTTGACAAAATATGGGGACTAACCATATAGTAGAAAATGTACCCATTACAATAGTATTGTGATGTGGTGTGTTTCATATGCTTAACGATCCCTTTTGTCTCTTGGATATTTTTGGAAATGAGTGGAGTGATTTTTCTTGCTAAGACACGGCTTTAGGAAATTTAAATGCTTGTAAATGGATGAAACTAAACCCTTGGACTTGGTTTGATTATTTCAAACTTGTTTGGTGGATACTACTTTAGGAAGATTCATAAGAGATTTGAGTGATTGAGTGTTGATATTTATAATATGTTATCATGATAATTCTAGGTGAGTTATAAGTGTAATTGACTTTCTTATATATGCTTTAAGAGGTCAAACATTCACATTTTGGCTAACCTAGGGAAGAATAATTGGCTCACATAAGGTTTTTAAATTAGAAAAGAGTCATTAGATGAGATGGTTTGGGACCATATAAGATGATCAAGACCATAGTGCGACCCGGACCTCAGTATTATATGATCTGGAGAGGCAATTATTGAGGAAAGAGCTAGAGTTTGGGAATAATGCATTCATATGGATTACTAAGTTTTGGATGATTAATATTTCCTATATGAAATGCAAAGTGGTGTGTATAGATTATAAATTCCAGAAATATATATATATATATATATATATATATATATATATATATATATATATGTAAATTTAACTTAGAATGTGAAATTTTTCTTAGCATGGAAACACGACAACTTGTTATTGCCAAAGGATAAGTTACTAAATTTTAGTATCTACATCTTTCCCCTTTTAAGTGTGGAAATGAAAATTGTATACTTAAAGTAAAAACATACTTGAGTGTGCACATACACTTTGTCTTCACTCAATTTATGTTTCCTTTGTGGTGGTGTCATCATGTTCAATGATGAAACCTCGAACACAGAGTGTAGTCAATTTCCAAAGAAGAAATTTAACTTTGACTCAAATGTAAATAATACTTCTAACTTTGAAATATTGAACTTATAAAAATTAAAGTAAAGAAATTCAAAACATGGAAGGTTCACACCTATTTATTTTGTAGAAGTTGGATCTCCCATTCTTTTTTTACTTAGAGATTCCGACTTATGTTGGTCTACTTAAAAGATTGGGGGTGATTAATCCCCAATTTTTTTGAAGGAGAAGCTAAAGTAAGAGATGTAGTTGAGGAAACATGAACCAAAACCAAAGATTGCAGGTACCAAACAACCCTATTAAGATGGACGAGTAAAGTAGATATTTTCTAGCCACCCTAGTATATTCCGACACAAAGAGATAGAGGAAGGAAGAATAAACTATAAAGATTTATTCACAATTTCATAAAGGAATGGATAATACATTCCTCCGTTGTGTTGTAAAGTTGAGTCTCGCTTATGAAAATATTGAGTAATACAAAGGAGAAGAAGGCCCATTCCCACAAACCCTATATTTTTGTAACTATATATCTAAGTAATCAGTAATGAAGTACTCATTCCTTGTAGTATGATAAAAATGTTTCATCTATGTTTGAATTTTTATAATAAGTTTGAAAATACCTGTAATAATATGATAATGTTGTATTTTTTTGAGAATTTATCCCTAGGATGGAAATATCTATTAAGTTTTCATATTATACTACATTCATGTCCTTGGTGGATAGTTATGAATTGATGTAGGAGCATCATTGTAAATAGTCCAATTTTGGTATTTCACAGTTAATTAGGTGTTTTGGGATCTATTTGGGTGCTCATGGGTTATGTTTAGTCCATTTGGACTCCTATGTTTGTAATAAGTGGCATTGTGGAGATTTCACTCCAAAAACCACATTCAAATATTCAAATTAGTCATGTATGTATCCTATACCTAGGAGTTAGTATGTTATTCATATATTTATTAGTATAGGATTTAGAATAACATAATAACATGGTGTTCATGAGTTAAACTCACCTATTTAACTCAACAAGGTGCTAGCTCACTATGGCTAGCTTGTACTAGGGTGAGTTAGGTGGTTGAAACCTAACCACTTCTCCTTATTTATGATTATCTTAAGGAATTCAAATAGAGAGCGTGGTACAGGTTGGAAAAGAGAGTAATATGGAGGAAAATTTGTATCAAAGCCTAAGAGGCTCATGAAGCTTTGCAAAAATCATTGCTTTATCAAATAAATGTTTCTAGTTAGTTAAAATCAATGTTTTTAGTAATTATTTCATGATTTCATGGCTTGTATGCTTAAGAAATAATGGTTATATTCTATTAAGGATGTTATATGATTATTTACACACACAAGGGTTTTATTCATTTTCATGAAGGTACGAAAAGATCATGAAAAAGTGTTACAATGACAATTATACAAATCAAGAACATGAAAAATGAATTATGTTGGTGTTGAGGTAAGGAACTGTGTTTAGAAATTAAGAACCCTACATTGAATAACTCGAGAATAAGGGTTTCATTAATATGAACTATGATTATATGAGCTAATGTAATATTGGTACCTTTGTTGTATGGAAGAATGTTTGAATAAAACTTAAGAAAGTCATAACATTGTTCCAAATTATGCATGGATTGTATTGTCTAGGTTGATGGGATATTTGTGTGATAATACTAACGAGTATGGTTTAAATGTCTTGAGAATTTTGTAATGAGGTTAAGATAGGTTAAAAATCTAAGAATCCTTTAAAACATGGAAAAAGATAACAAACCCCAAATCCCCTATTCCAGATCGAGAATATCCTAACCAATGGTTTAGTGACAAAATACATTGGTGTCATATAAAAATCATTAGAGGCCTGATATACTGAATACTAAGAAAGTGTGGGAAGTATTTAATATAGTTATGCTGTTGACATGAAGAATAAGTGAAGATGGTAGTCCAAATTGGTAAGGCACATACTTGAATGATCACACACAGTTGTAAAGGGATTAGAAATAGTTATAACTGGTAAATGGTGCTTAAATACACTTTGGAGAGCCATAGAATCTTATGTCAGGTTTGAAAACCATTACTCAAGTTAGAGAAAAAATGTGGAGGAGAGGAAAATGAGCATGTATAGTTTTGATTAGGAAAGTATGTCAATTTAACCAATTTTAATGACTTAGATAACTTCAAGGGAACTCCATAAATGAGAGGAGAGTTTAAGGATAATGGAAGGTAGTGAAAAATTTGATCAAGTGATCTTGGAACTGTGAAAACAATATTTTCTCAGCTTACATGTTCTCAAGGTTTCAATCAAGATCCCATCCGTACTAATATGGCCTTATCAAGAGATCTAGTGAAGATGAGGGTTTATGAGAAGTTACATAAGTGAGTATGATGGAGTGACTCAAGTGAAAGGAAAGAGTGTGGGAGTGTCTTTAAAAGGTGATTAATAAGAAACTTGGGACAAAATATGCCAAGGAAAGGAAAATGCAAGTACAATCCTAGGAGAGAAAATTGTGACATTCATACTTAAACCGTGAAATAATTGTCTTAAGAAGGAAGATATAAAGGGAAATGGTGAAAAAAAGTGTTTAAAAAAGTTATAGAGGGGTATGAATTATTAAGATGGGGAATAACCTTGAGTATCTAACTCGACCAAAGGAATTCCAAGACTACTCACATAATATAGTCCTAAAGAGAAGCTAGGTGAGCAAGATAGTCATAAGGTGAAAGGTAACTCAAATGAATGAATGTATGAGAGAGATTTGAAGTATAAATATTAATAATTATTGTGAGGAGTGATATTGATCCAAAAATGGATCTAAAAATACCCAATTCTATGTATTCTCCATATTTGATTTTTGCAGCTCAGATTCTCATCTTATTCATTCTTCAGAGATGGTCCAATTAAGCTTATGGGTGATCCAGACACCTTCGAATGATGTTTTAGGCCATCGTTGTTCTATTCAGTGGTCCTTTTACAAGTGGCACTTATACAACCACCCTGGTGGTTACGTAACCTCCACTCTTTATAGAGCAGCGGTTGCATGACCGCTACTTTGTTTTTACTAGTGGTTCTATCCACGACAATTCCATAATTCAGATCTCAACAGCTTGTAAATGTTTGAGCTTCCAAAAAGGGTTCTGGTTCATCTTTACATGCATCCTTGGATAGAGAAACTATAAATAAAAGTTCAATTCTTGAGTGAATTCTAGTGTGAGCAAAGAGGAGAATTTGGAACTTTCTTGTTTGTTCATTGTGATTGAGTTTACTATTTGTTGAGAAGTTGGGAGCAAGAAAATACAATTAAAGGGATTTTGAATCCTTCTTGAAGGCAAATTATTGGTAGTACTTCGTATTTTTTGGAGAATTACATAGTGGACGGGAAGAAAATTTTCTTACCCATTGGATTTTTTCTCACACTGGGTTTCTCCAGGATAAGTATTGTCTCCTTTTTCTCTCTTTTCTCAAATTTGTAGTATAGTTGTGTTTAATTCTTACACATTATATTGGTTAACAAAGAACTTAGTAAATATTTCATTCATTTTCACAAGCATAGGATCTGTTTATTGTTATAAATCAGCAATTTATGGATCATATTGGTATCAAAGTAGTTAATATTTTAGTTTTTTGTGTGGTTAACTTGTGTTGAGATTGCAATTAGATTCCCCTTACCCGAAAGGGAAAAGAAAGAGGTGAAGGTATCCTTATTCCTTTTGAAGTAGAGATTTCCACTATGAAGTGGAAGCAAGGAATCCGAGACAAGACTCGTAGAGAATATGCAAATGACACCGGAGAAGAGCATTTCTACAAGTTGGAGGAAAATGTGGAAAGTCTATCTAAGGATGTGGGAAGTATTTATTTGTCCATAGGGAAATTGAATTACATCATGGGGTTACTCATGGAGAAACTTGGTGTTCTAAACGAGATACTAGAAGCCCTTGAAGAATATGCTCATCAAGAAGAGCATCCCCGTGTCATTCCCACATGTCCTCCATTCAAAGTAGAGGCCAAGATAGAGATTCAACATGATGGAGATGTGAATTCTCGAGAAGCTAGACCATTGGCTAGCCCAACCAGAGGTATATTTAAGTTTGCATCAAATTAATGAGAGTCATCGATTTCCTTTGCTCGGTTAAAATTAACCAATCACTTGTTAACTTGGTTTGAAATTTATGTTCATTCATTGGTTATTAAGAAACTTCCTCCAATTACTAAGTGGGATGATTTTAAAAGGATAATAAAAAAGTATTTTTATCCTATTTGTTATGAGGAAGAGAGGTCCATGTATTGGCAATATCTCAGGTAGAAGAAAGGCCAAAATGTGCGTAAGTTTACTAGTGAGTTCCAGAAGAAAGCTATCCAGATGGGAAAATATGTAGCAGACTGGGACATGTTGATGAAGTATATTGGTGGACTCCATAGCCACTTGAGGAGACCAATTATCTTGGCCAAGCCAACAGATGTAGATGAATCTTGTACGCAAGCTCACTACTTAGAGATGGACAAGAAGAAGAGTTCATCTACCTCTTAGTATGCTTCGAGAAAACAAGGTGACACCAAACAAAAGGATAAAGGAAAAGGAAAGGGTAAGAAAATGATACTTTTGTTTCTAAAAAGGATACTAAAGTTCATTGTGGGCATTGTGATGTTGACACACATTCTAAGGAAAAATGTTGGAAGCTCCACCTGGAATTACATCCCTTCAAGAACAAGAAAATAAGAAGAAGGCCATGGCTGCCCTCCAGGGAGAGGAAGTATTTTGCAGTGAAGAGGTGGATGAGACTATGTGTTGTACCTCCATCTGTAGAGAGGTATGTTTGGGTAGTAATAGTGTTGTTCAAGAAAAGGAACTAACTAATATTTTTCATTTAAAAATTCAAGTGAAGAAAACTAAGGTGGATGCTCTTTTTGATACATGTTATCAAGATAATTTTATTAGTAAAGAGTTAGTGGACAAGCTAAAGTTGGAAACTTACAATCACCCAAGTGCATATTCATTGGGTTGGGTAAAGAAATGTGTAGACATCAAGGTTACTAAGCAATGTAAGATCACTTTTGGTATTGATAAGAAATTTATTGATGAAGTCATTGTGGATGTTGTTTCCCCTTGATGTGTGTGGTGTAGTATTTGGTAATCCATATTTTTATGTCAGAGATGTTATCTTCATGAGGATATCCAACTAATACCGCTTGGTGAAGGATGGTAAGAGCTACATCATTTCAACCTTTTTAGGAGATTCAAAGATCTCTTTGGTAAGTGTCACCGAATCCCGAAAGCTTATTAATGCTAGTGGTAAATTTGCATTACTTATTTTGAGGGATATGCCAAAGGATGATATTATTGCATCTAAAACCACTTGTAGCATGTTTTCTAACAAAGATCAAACATATATAGCAGAGTTGGCTCAATAGTTCAAAGAGGTCTTTCTAGAACCTACATGTGGTTGTCCCGAGTTAGGGAAATTGAGCACAAGATCCATTTGCTACCTGATAGTCTCGCTTCCAAAGTCGGGATTATACAGCAATCTTTAAAAGATGCCAATGAGGTAAAACAACAATTACAATATTTGATTAAACAAGGTATAATATGTCCTAGTACTTCAGGATGTGGTTCTCCTATTGTTTTAGTACCTAAGAAAGATGGTTCATGGAGAATGTGTGTTGATTATAGATCTTTAAATAAAATAGCCATCAAGAATAAGTACCATCTTCCTCGCATTGATGATTTGTTATACCAGATTACATAATGCTAGATATTTTACTAAGCTTGATTTGAAATCTGGATATCACCAATTGTAGAGAGGGGAAGAGGACATTTGGAAAACAATGTTCAAGACTAGAAAATGGTTATATGAATGACGGTATTATTATTTGGGCTATGCAATGCACCATGGACCTTCATGAGATTGATGAATGAGGTAATGAGGCCATTTATTGATTCCTTTGTTATTGTGTACTTGGATGACATTCGGTATTTAGTAGAACTATTGAGGAGCATATTGAACACTTACGTCAAGTTTTGTAAGTTCTTAATGAGAACCAACTTGTGTTGAATGAAAAGAAGTGCGATGCCGCACAACAACCTCCCTTGTCTTTTTGGGACATGTGGTTGGAGATGGAGAATTGAGGATTGATTCGACAAGGATAGAGGCCATTCAAAATTGGCCTATACCATCAAGTTTGACTGAGACCAAGAGTTTTGTTGGAGCAATCCAGTATTTGAGGAAGTTCATTAAGAAATTCTCATCCATAGCAGTGCCACTATTGGCATAGCAACCGATTAACATGATGAGATCCCTCTCCACCATCAGTTCGAGCTTTTGGTGTGACGGAAAGTCATGTAGCTCGATACCATGAAAAGAGTTTGTGAGAATCGAATCGAAATGAGGTACCACGAAGTAGTTGCGCCCAATGGAATCATGATAGCTCCAATGATAGCAATAAAGAATTGATCAAGTAATGGAAGAAATTTCTCAACAAAAACAAAGCTATGATAGAGGAAATACAAATTGAAGTGTCTTGGCATGCTCATAAATGAATAGTAAAGGGGTACATATAGGTGCTTGAGTAACCCTAGTATAGAACACACATGAAACCCTAAACCTAACCTAAACCTAACCCATGTGAGATGACCCTCCAACATGAGAGGAGGACACATAGGATAACTCACACCAACAACCACCACATCTCGTGACAACAAGTGGGTAAGGATTTTGATTGGGGTAAGAAACAACAAATTGATTTTGAGTCATTTAAATATAAGATTATTCATGCTCTAGTTTTGGCTTTACCTAACTTACAACTACGTTTTGAAGTAGAAACTGATGTAGTTATGGGGGATTTCTTTCTTCGGGGAGGTATGCCCATATGTTATCACTTTGAATTGTTTCATGGTGCAATTATTAATTATTGTACATATGAAAAGGAATTGTATTCTCTTGTTCAAGTGTTCAAGAAATGGAAACATTACCAAATGGGTAAGGAAACTATTATTCACATAGATCACCAACCTCTCCAATATCTCGCAGCTCAAAACAAACTTTGGCAAGCTAGAAAATATAAATGGATGGGTTTTTACAACAATTTCATTTCATTATCAAATATAAGAAAGATGTGACTAACAAGTTAGCTAATATGTTATATATACATCCTTTTCTTTCAGCTATGGGCATTCTAACTCTTCTTGAGCCTTTTTTGTGTGAAGCATATCATGAAGCTTATGAGCAAGATTTGGATTTTGTAGATATTTTTAGCAAAAAGTTCCAAGTGAGGGATTTGTGCCTAGAGGAGAAAATTACTTCAGGATGGTTTGCTTTAAAAAATGATAAACTTTGTGTGCATAAGGGGAATGAGTTTAGTTGATGAGGGAAGCACACAATTCCAAGGTAGCTGGTCACTTTGGTGTGACAAAGATTCTAGCGCACTTACAAAGGTATGTTTTTTGACCAAACATGCAAGAAAAAGTTGCTAATTTCATTAGGGGTTCTATTTTGGGTAGTACAAACAAGCCTAATATCAAGAATTTGGGGTTATAAATGTCATTTCCAGTTCCTTCCTAGCCATGGGAAAACATCTCCATGGATTTTGTGGGTGGTTTTCCTACTTCTAAGAAAGGTCATGATTATATTTTTGTGATAGTAGACTGATTTAGTAAAATGTGTATTCTAATTTCTTACAAGAAAACCATTAAGGCTAGTGATGCAACTGAGTTATTTTTTGCTAATGTGTGGCTTCATTTTGGTTTTCCTAATTCTATTGTGTCAGACATGGACTCACGGAACATACGAAGTTTTGGTCTAATTTTTGGGAGGAAATGGATACTTAAATCGAAGATGTCTACCGCTTTTCATACACAGATAGATGGGGAAAAAAGTGGTAAACCATACCTTGGTATAGATCTTGATAGGGTATAACAGAAACATTTGAGTACCGGGATAAGAACTTGGTGTATATATCCAAAATTCTTATAACATGGTAGTTCATGCCGTGGCTAGTAATATTCCTTTTGAAACATATTTTGGTGATTTTCCTAAGATCGATTTTGATGTTGTTTTGAGATTACCATGTAAAGAGTCGAGACAAGTAAACGGAATTGGAGGTCCAAAAAGTTGACAAGTTCATTGAGAAAATTCAGCGAGATACACCTTTGGGTACAATAGAGGTTGGTAGAGTCACATGCCAAGTACAAAGCACAACATGATTACATAGGACTGAGCATTCCTTCCTTGTTGGAGACAAGGTATGGTTGTACTTGAGCAGGGATAGGCTACAAGGAAAATCAAAGAAACTCAAGCCTCTTTGATATGACCCATTGAGATTCTGGAACAAGTGGGTAAGAATTATTTTCACTTGGATTTTCCTCCGATTTAAGGATTTACTCAATTGTGAATGTTGAAAATTTACGTCTCTTTGAGCCCTCCATTTTAGATTAAGAAGAAGAGGGATTTTTATTCTTTCTATAAAGGATCTTGCTCTAGATAGTCAGCTAGCATTGGAGGAAGATGTGGTTTTGTAGTGGAAAGAGAGAATGACACACAAAGGAGTGCATGGCATTCCGAGATAAGATGTGGGGAAGAAATTTCCTCACCTCATCGGATCCTGAAGCTTTTAGGGACTTAAAACCCTAAAATTGGGGAGGTATGATCCAAAAATGGATTCGAAAATATCCAATTTTATGTATTCCCCATATTTGATCCTTGCAGTTCAGATTCTCAACTTATTCTCCCTTCAAAAGATGGTCTTGTTAAGTTGGGGGTGATCCAGACACCTTTGAATGATGTTTCGTGCCATCAATGTTTTGCATTCAAGGGATTTTATAGGTGAGCTTATGCAACGCTTGACGTTTATGTAACTGCCGCTCTTCACAGAGCGCTAGTTGTGTAACCACCATGATGGTTACATAACTTGCCGATGAAGGATAGGGGCGGTTGCACAAGTACCATGATGGTTGCTGCAACCGCCACTTTGTTTTTATATGAAGTTCTATCCATGAAAATTCTAAAATTTAGGATCTCAATAGTTGTAAATGTTTGAGCTTCCAAAAAGGTTCATTTCTTCTTTCCATGCATCCTTGTACAGAGAAACTATAAATACAAGTTCAATTATTCATTTTAGCAAGTGATTTTGAGTGACTCCTAGTGTGAGCAAAGAAAGTTAGAATTATTTCTTGTTTGTTCATTATGAGTGAGTTTACTATTTGTTAAGAAGTTGGGAACAAAAAAATACAATTAGAGGGAGTTTGAATCCTTCTTGAAGGCTAATTATTGGCTAGTACTTTGTATTTTTGGATAATTACATAGTGGAAGGGAAGAAAATTTTCTTACCCACTAGAGTTTTTCCCACATTGGGTTTCTCAGGATAAATCTTGTCTCCTTTGTCTCTCTTTTCTCAATTTGATTAACAAAGAACTTAGTAAATCTTTCATTCATTTTCACAAACATAGGATCTGTTTATTGTTAGATATCAATAGTTTATGGATCGTAGATAGAACTAAAAGAAGTTGAAGGAGAATGGGAAACAAGCATGAATGGATCAAGTTATAGTCAAGTACACAAGACTAAGCCAAGAAGCCCAAAACCATGAAACAAAGGCATATTTAAACTAAGAGAGTTATTGAGGGATTAGTAGACCTTAAACTTGATGGCATAGTGTGAAATAAGGTGTCGTGAAGCTTGGAATTGGTCATTTTTACAAAACCTAGAAATTTGTCTTGAAACCCTAGAAGATAACTTGAGAAACCTAGTCAAAATGAGGGTTTGGTGTTAGGATAAGTGTGTAAGGAGTTGGGGTATAAAAAGTGGCACATAGAACAAGATTAACAATGGGTCCGAGAATATTCGATTACTAATTTTTTTGGGTGGTTGATACTTTACTCCAAACATGAAGGCCATGAGGGCTAATATGGGTAAAAGGCCTAGTTGAAAAATGATATTTTGAGAATAACTTTTGTTAGGTAGTGATTTGAGATCTGGAACTTTGTGACAAATACAAAGTCCAAATGGGTACTTAAAAAGTTTACCAATCAGAATTAAAGGTGAATTTTTTTTTATTTTTCTAAGAAAAACTTAGTTTACAGGCTACAAGGCTATATTGTGGTCTAAAAGGAAAATCAAGAAAATATTTTGGTAAAACTTTTAAATGGCTCACCATGTTAGATAGGAGGTTTTGATCACGTTGAAGTTGATTATAGCCTATGATACAATGATATAGTGCATTTTAGCCCTTTGAGCAAGAATTAGCCTTCTAGAGAAAAGACTCAATTTATTGCTTTTGGGTTATTAAACAAGTGAAATTGAAGCTTCAAATGCATTTGTTGGTGTTGTATAAGGAATGTATGTGTGGATTTGCATCATGAATCACTGTGAATTCATTCATGTTTTTATATTTGTAACCATTTTTTAGGATATGTACCTTGTAAAAACATGTATCTATGTCATATAATCTTCTTGTACAAGTTGTATATGTAGAATATACCTTGATAAATTCCCTCTCTTTTTAGGTATATTCAATAAATACTTTGGGAATGTGTATTAGAATAAATAATGTGTACCCATGTCAGATAAGTCTCGATAATCTATGTTGAATGACATGGAAGGTTGTAGTGGTGGCCACCATTGCTATCTCATTCATTTAAGAGGATTTCATATGGTGGATACCTGGTGCAATAATAAAGCAACACGTAACATGTAACAAGTAAGTGTAACAATAGTAAATTTGTATAGAATTAAAAATGTAGAGGCATAAATCAAAATCAATTCCACTCCTTTGGACTTCATGCTCCTAGCGACGTCACATGCACCCTAAACGAGGAGGGCATACATTGGGTGAATCAATCACCCCTTACAACAAATGAGAGCTTCAATACATGCCTACACAGACAAGAACATAACAGAGTTACGCCTCTTAAACGGACCAGATTCTGACTTGGGTCCTTAGTTTAGCACAAACACTAATGCCCAGATATAGACACTAGCTTGCATGGGTGCTCTTAACATTTCTTGGGTTCCTATGACCAGGGGAAGCTAGAGTTACTTTCTCAGATCAACATAGTCCATGGAAGTTCATAGATCAATTTTCACAAGATGACACATTTCTCCAAAGCAATCAAAAGGCATTCTATTTCATTTTTCTACTTTGATCTAACACGGAACAACATAGAACTAAATACGATCACACAAGCCGTGCATTGGTGTATAAATTCGCAAGGTGTCATGGAAGGAGAGTAAAACTAGACCTATCTCACCAACACTCTTCTCTCGTGGTGAGATCTCCCAAAAACTTAAACTTGGTGTGAGATCACCCAAAACTCATTCTTGTCGTGAGACTTCCCAAAAAAACCCACTCTTAGTGTTAAATGGCCAAAAACTCACTCTTCTACAACATTTCAGGAAATTTTCTATCCTTTTCACTCTTCACAGATCATGTGCACACTTTCATTTTACTACTTTTTCACATTTACAGAGTTTTCATAACACATGACTTTAACTACTCTTTCACTCTTCTTTTGCAGTCAATCCTTAATATGCAATAAGAAGCAATCCCACATCAAGCTACAACAACAACATGTACCACATGATACAACTCATACACTTCACCCCTAGGGTCACTTCCTCTTTCTTAGCTTTCACACTTCATTTTTTATCACTTCACGCTTTCACTTGTCTCTTTGGCACACTATCGTCATCACACTCTACATAGTTATTAAGCATGCATCTCTTATCTACTTTACGTTATTGATTATTCACTCAACAACATAAAGTGGGGGAAAATGTAGACACAAATCACGCACTTGGGTACATTTATAGGTCTATAAACACATACTTGCATTCATATGATTCCTAGGAAAGAAAATGAGTAATTGATTGTTTTTTTTAGCCTCTTTTCTCTCTTTCTTGCTTTCTCTTTGGTCTTGCACACCCTACATTCTAGTCTGAAATTTATTGATTTATCTTTCATGACTCGAAACCAATGCCTAGCTGGGACGCCGGCGCCTAGGCACCCTCATCCCCTCTTAGCGTCCCCAACCTCTTTCTATCTTACTCACTCTTTTTGGCCTCTTTTATCTTTTGGGCATCTTATTTTCTTATGGGTTGGCCTTTAGTTGTCAATTACGAAATTCAAACAAGGGAATCATATAAATACAATGCTATATGACCAAAATAAAGGACTAAGCTCTAAACATCTATTATCATCACCTAAGGTTACATCCAAAGGCATCTAAGAGTATCAAAGGCATCCATCTAGCTTTCATTCAAGGGATAAGGGACTGCATTTTATGCATACACACATAGGAGGGGAAGTTCATTTTTCCATCCACACATTTATTTACATTGGTACATCTAGCTATCACCCACTATCACGTGCACTTGCACAAGGGCTTCCTAGGGCACAATTCTATCACACACGCACAAGAACTACATGGAGTATGAGATGTAGTGTAGTGCTTGGTCGTAATTTCACTCAATTTGGGTGACCACCGGGGTCATTTAGACTCCATAGATTGATCTTTTCTTTTTGGGATTTGATGTAGTTTAAGGGTTTTACAGGTCATCTTCTCTTTGTAGGTTACAGGTGAATTTGATGATCATCTAGCAACATACAGTGAGTAAAAGTGAAGGTTAGAAACACTTGTGCAAAAAAAAAACCTAGTTTCGAGATCTTACGCAGTCACAGAACCCAACAAAGGTATTTTGGCACCTAGGCACCCTCACCCCAGTCTAAACGCCCGTAGTCCTAGGTCATTCGGCAAGCCCAGGATTTTATGTGCTTAGTTGTGATAGTTTAACCTTCCTGCTCATTAGTATTCTAGTCCAGAACAATCCTAGGAGAAAACGAATTAGATAAGTCTTTCTTTCTCCTCTTGCACTCAAGGTTTTCTATTTTACTTTCTTATTTCTTACGTTGTCTATATTCCAATATTTGTTTAGCATTTGTTTATCATAAGTGACTTTGTAATTAGGATTTTACAAATTCTATATTTTTCAATCATTTAGTGAACTCGTACATTCAAACCCTACCTTTTGAGCATGTATCAAAATCCCTCTTCTTCTTCTCAACTCCGGATAGATATTCTTATTCTTCTTTCACCCCAACTAAGGCTTCGGCATGGATACTACCATTACTAATTTTATGCAAGTTTGTACTCAACATCCTCCTCGCTTTATTACTCCTATGGCTGATCCAACTATCAATGTAGTCACCACCCACCGCACTCATCCTCCTATGGCTCAATCCATTTCCATCCCACCACCTATCACTTCTAAGGCTGCTACCACCACTTCTAAGGGATATGATATCATACATAAAGACTTAAAATACACACGTAAAAATCTCTTTATGATTTATTGCGCAGTGCACCCGATTTTCATCAAACATTAGAGGCCGTCCTTCCTCTATTCACATTAAAAGCAATAATTTTCTAGTGGCCTTCACACATCTCATTCAGTCCCTCAAAAATATACCACATGTTATATCATTTAGTGATGAGGACATACCTCCATCTGTTGTTGATAATCCATTTGCACCTTTTCTTATCACTCTTTACCATTGCCACCGTTTTGTATCAAGTTTGTACTCATTGACAATGGATTTGCCATAAATCTATGTGCTCAATCCCTTCTGGAAAATTGGCATTACTGATAATCTAATTACTAAGAATTCCACTCTCATTCATGGTTATGATTCCACTACTCACACATGCCTAGGAACTATCACATTACCTATACAAGTTGGGCCTAAGATTATTCCTATGGTATTCTTCATTATCGATGCCTCATTTCAATTTAATATCTTGTTGGGTAGACCTTGGATTCACGCAATGCATTTTGTTCCATCTACAATTCATGGGTGCATTAAATTTTTACATGATGGTTGTAGAAACCTAAAATATGCTTACACTTAGCATTTCCTCCAATTCAGCCAACCGATTTTACACTTTGTTAATCAACCCATCTTCGCTCCATTCTCGATGCCCATGCATGACACCTTCTCAGCCGTATTCCTCCTATAATTAGCTTATTTGGCTAATATCTCTCTTATTAGCTAAACATTCCTTCTTTCACCATTCGTAACCTCCCTAGTTCTCTCTAGACCACTTCTATCGGCTTCGTAGGCTATCTAATAGTCATAATTGGTTATCAAGACCCCTCCCAACTCTCAATGAGTCTCTAATCACTTGCTAATCAAGTTCAACTAGCCTAACCCCTAGTTAACTAGCCTAAACCAAGCTTATCTAAGCCTAAAGCATGTTTATCCTAATATAATCTAAAAGATTTAGTCTCACATGCAACCAAATTCCAAATTCTTCTAAACCAAAACCTATAAATAGAAGGGTCACCCTCCCTTTCAAAAACACAACTTTACATAAGCTAAAGCCAAAAACAAGCCTAAGAAAGCTTAAGAGATCATTTTCATTAGCCAAGCTAATAAGGCATTTGATCTTGGCTATCCTCCATTAAAATAGCTTCATCTTGCACTCCATGATAGGTTAATAATGAAATACCTAAACTTGGCCATGTAGCCATTTAGCGAGATTCATTCACCCTCATGGAGTAAACAATAAAACTTATTGCTTAATTATTTAGTAGGCATATTTTGTTAAGCTTTCAAGAATGGAGGTTAATCCTATTTGTTAGATTTCTTGCTTATTTCAAGTTTTAAACACATGCAAATAGAATTCCTTTCTCATTTCTTATCATATGGTCCATTGAGGGTCTTTTTTACACAAAACTTTGGGGTCTTGCCCCATATCCATAGCTCTTTGAAAACCTTTCATTCAACACAATGGTTATGAACATACCATTGTTGTTGATCCGAGATCCATTCAAGTTTCACATTGCATAGACCCATTACTAATATGACTTTTCCTCCATCGCATCTTATTCCATATAACAATATTGGTACATATGATATTGGTCAATCTAGTACTTCACAACCTTCTTCCACCTCTCGTAAGCATACCGTCCATTCCCACTCACACTATTGATATCATTTCACCCACCGTGTCTACTCCAATAACCACCACCACTCCACTCGTTGAGACTCCTCTCACTCCTACATCTAGCTCACTTCCTACCAATATCCTTGATATTGTTATCCAACATGATAATGCCAACATTGATGATTTTGATGACGAGGTTGATACCATCAAGCTTATTGATGACAAATTGTGCAATCTTAATTTTACTCCTATCAAGATAGATGATTCATACTTTAATGATACTTTCGTTGCTTATTGGCCATGGTGAATATCAATTCAAGAAACCCCCTCCTTCTACTAATGTTATGCTAATCTTATTGTACTTTTTCAGTGGGTCTGTCTATACATTCGATGTCATACCACCTTCCTCATCTATCCATGAACACCATGCATTGGTACTTCTTCCTTTCACATGCGCTCTTTTTATACATAATTCTTATTGGACACACATTCCATTTGATCCTACTTGCTCTGATACTATTTACACACATGATGGATTGGCTCAGATTGGATTCACACTTGTTGATCTCCTCACTCCACCTCATTCTCCTAACCTCTATCATGGATATGTTCACAGTATTGTTGTTTATGGCTTCGTGTCTTCCATCTATCAATCTTTTTTTCGTGCACTTCTCCACTTACTATTTGACAGTCTTGGATTAAGTACATTGGTGGCACTTTAGATCCTAATCATATTGACATCACATTTCCCATGCCTTTTGGCCATGTTTCTATTTGCAATGATTCATTTCTCAGCTATAAAAAAATATTACTCACTGGTATGCACATGGTTTTCGCTACCACCTTTCATTGATGAGGAATATGCAATGGGCATGTATAATTTATAATGCGATGGCTCCTTATATAATCAACCGCATACTATTGCTTACTAGGTATCTGATGCTTCTCCATTTGGATTTAACCATGAAAATGATGATCTCTTAGATGATTTTAATCGACTCTTCTATACATCATACACTTGGGGGAATCATGCTTAGTGCCCCCATCCTAACATTATCAGTGTCTAGAATTTCTACTTTTATGCTTCGTGCTTCACATATAGTCTTACATAAATTGATACATCACTTGTATGATCATTACCATAGGATGCAATCTCGTTATAAGGTTCACACTTTAATTTTGAGGGCATACTACACCCATAAAACTCACACACTACACATTTTATGCTTTGCACTTTACGATACATCTTTATAACACTCTATTCTCACACATTCTCCTTTCCTATTCTACAATCTACGCTCTGCGCTTCATTGATCCATCTCTCTAGCACACATTTATAAAAACATTACCCTATCACGAACTCTAATTTCACAGTTCATACTCAATCTGGCTGAGATTATAACTCGAAATGAACCTCACCATGTATTCACTCTTCATACTCTATGCTTCATGCTCTATCTATCTTGTGCACATTTCAAACCATTTCCCGATGACATACTCTTGTTATATGGTTCATTCTTGACTGTCGAGGGGTATTTTATAAATGAACCTCATCTCATACATACTCATACACATCTACTTGGGGCACCCGATCCTATAAAAATCATATTGCATATCATTTCATCTCACTCATTCACAACATATTGCATATCTTGGTTGCACTTAGTCTTGCTTGCTTCTACTTACATGTAAAATTTGTTTCATATGTTAGTTAGATATCTAGTATTTCATTATATTTATCATATACACATGCACGTTCACTTGTTATGTAGTTGTGAATGTAGACTTTCTACAAATCTTTACACGAAGCAATGATACTTGGCACTATACCTCTTATCACCCCATCAAGGCTCCTAAATGCGGCATCTACTTTCTAACACATCACAAGTTCTATCATTTCATTATTTACTACTTCCTTTCGATTAGTACACTACTTCCCATTCCAACTATACACACTTTGACATACTTTTATCTTTATAACATGCTAATGAGTGCTTCATGTGATCATTTTCCTTGCAGAACTATTTGCCACCATGGATGTCGGTTACATCTTCTTTGACATTGTTTTCCATCAGTATGATATTTTTTGTGAGCTAGGCCCTATGTCTTGCTTGATCATTTCTTGTATTCTTTTGCGCGCTTCAGACTTGATTGTCTTGTGACATTGTGAGTGATGTCCCATGTTTGAAACCCACTTTTGATGTCTACTTTGTTCGCACATTATTGCTTGTTTAAATTGTCTTCTATAATATGCTCGTCACTTTTACTACTAAAACATATTTCTAGCGACTTTGTTTTCATGTTCCTTGATTTCTACCATGTACATTACCTCCCCCTAAAGGGATACTATTCATATCAGCATCAGGTCCTCTCCTTTGGGCTGCATGTTCTCTAGCGATGCTTGTATGCACCCCAAATGAGGGGGGGCATACAATGGGTGAATTAGTCACCCTATAAAAAAACTCATAGTTTCAGTACATTCTTGTATAGTACATGAATGAAATAGAGTTACATAATCGTAAATGACTAGATTTTGACTTGGGTCCTCAGTTCAACACAAACACTAGTGCCCATATACAAAAACTAGCAACTAGGCACTCCTGAAATTTCCTGGGTGCCTATGACCAGGGAAATTACAATTAATTTCTCGAGATGAACATAGTCCATGACAGTTCACGATCAATTTTCACAATACAAGCACAATCCTCCAATAATCAGAATGCATTCTATCTCCTTTTTCTACTTGGATCGAACATGGAACAACATGGAACTAAACATGGATCACACTAGTTGTAGTGGTGTATAAATTTGGGAAGTATTCATGGAAGGAGAGTAAAACTAGACCTCTCTCCCCAAAACTCTTCTACCATGGCGTGATATCACCCAAAAAAATTGCACTTCATGTGAGATCACCTAAAAACTTGTGCTTAGCATGAGATCACCCAAAAACTTGCTCTTGGTGTGAGATCGTCCAAAAAATCACTCTTCTATAGAAGTTCAAGACATTTTCTATCCTTTTCACTCTTCATGAATTAGTTGAACACTTTCCTTTTACTACTTTTTCACATTTACATACATTTACGTATTTTTACAGAGTCTTCATAACACATGACTTTGACTACTCTTTCGATCTTCTTTTTCATAATACATGACTTTTACTACTCTTTCAATCTTCTTTTGCAACAAGAAATGCACTCCACATCAAGCTACAACAACAGGTACAACATGGTACAACTCATATGCTTCACCCCTAGGGTCACTTCCTCTTCTTAGCTTCCACGCTTCTTTTTTATCACTTCATGCTTTCACTTATCTCTTCGGCACACTATCGCCATCACATTCTACATGGTTATTAGGTACGCATCTCTTATCTACTTTATGTTATTGATTATTCACTCAACAACATAAAGTGGGGGAAAATGTAGACACAAAATCATGCACTTGGGTATATTTCTAGGTCCATAAACACATACTTGCATTCATATGATTCCTAAGTGAGAAAACTAGTAATTGATTGTTGTCTTTGGCCTCTTTTCTGTCTTTCTTGCTTTCTCTTTGGTCTTGCACACCCTATAGCCCAATATGAACTTTATTTCTTTATATTTTATGACTATGGACACTAGCACAGCCTAGCCAAGACGTCAATGCCTGTGCACCCTCATCCCCTCTCGTGAGCCCTCGACCTCTTTTTATCTTACTCACTTTTTTGGGCCTCTTTTATCTTTTACGAATCTTATTTTCTTATGGGTCGGCCTTCTAGTTTTAAATTATGAAATTAAAACAAGGCAATCATAAAAATACAATGTTATGTGACCAAAATAAAGGACCAAGCTCCAAACATCTATTATCATCACCTAAGGTTGCATCTAAAGGTATCTAAGAGTATCAAAGACATTCATCTAGCTTTCATTTAAGGGATAAGGGAATGCATTTTCTACATACATGCATAGGAGGGGAATTTAAATTTTCTATCATCTATATACATTGGTACATCTAGCTATTTCCTACTATCACGTGCACTTACACAAGGGCTTTCTAGGGCACGATTTTATCACACACTCGCACAAGAAATACATGTAGTCTTATATTTAGTGCAACACTCATTCGTAAGTTCACTTAGTTGGGTGACCACCGGGGTTAGTTTGAATCCCCATATTGCATATTTTCTTTTTGGGATTTGATGTAGTTTGAGGGTTTTACAGGTCATATTATCTTTGCAGGTTACAAGTGAATTCAGGATCATCTAGTGACATACATGTGAACAAAAGTGAAGGTTAGTGACACTTGTGTGACACAACAAAAACTAGTTTTCAAGCTCTTGCGTAGTCATAGCAACTAAAAGAGGTCTTTGGTGCATAGGTGCCCTCACCCCGGTCAGGAACCCCAATCCTAGATCATCCGATAGTTCCAATATTTTTTGTACTTAGTTCGCAACAGTCGACCTTCTTGTTCATCAGTCTTCCAATCTAGAAAAATCCCAAGGATAACATGAATCAATTAATTATTTCTTTCTCCCTCTTTCACTTATGGTTTTCTAGTTTACTTGTTTATTGCTCATGTCTTCTATATTCCAGCAGATTGCTTAGCATTTGTTTATCATACGTGACTCTATGCAATTATGATTTTACAAATTATATATATGTTAAATCAATGTCCAATGGATGATCATCAAAAGGAGGGGCCGATATATCATGGTGCACTTATAATTTATATTTAGCATTTTTGTGAGCAAGAAGTGGGCCATTAAATATTTTGAGCTTCACATTATCATGATTGTTTAGGAATTATTCAATGGGTAGGTCATATTTAATATCATTATTATTAATGATATGTTGTATAACACAAAAACGTTTAACAAATTGATTAGTAAAATGACCAAAATATATATGATAATTACAATAGGAATTAACATCAAAAATTTTACCATGAGGATTTCTGCGTTCAATTGAATAGGAAGGAGATATACAAGATTACAATCAAGTAAGTTTTTAAGCACTATGTGAGGTGCATAAGGAAATCATGTGAATTTCCATCAAGAATATTATAACTAAAGATTTTTGGGTTAAGATACAACATTAACATTAGCTTTAACATCAATCTTGTTTTTATTAGGTTTTCCTTTGACAATGGGTTTGCCTTAAACTTAGAGTTAGATGAGTTGGGAGAATTGGAATTGTATGTGAGATTATTCATGACAAGGATATTAGCTTCACACTCTTTTAATGTATAACATAAATGATCAAATGAGTGAAACTTATCAAATATAACTCATTATTACAAAGGGAAATAATTGTTTATGTGAATATATCTTGAAGCTCAACATCGGTTAGAATATTGTTCATATTTTAAAGCCTAGTTAATATTGTAGCATAAAACATAATCATTGATGTGTTCATTAAAACCTTGTTACATATTAGACATTTGAGAACATGAAATATTGTCCCCAACATTCGAAAAGAATTTTGTAAAAAAATGTTTAGCTAGAGGGGTAAAATTGCAAACTAAATGAACAGGAAGATCATAAACCAATTGTAAAGAAAAATCCTTGAGGCTTAGATGAAAGAGAGATGAATGTGATGGAACGAATGTGGAAGGAGAAAAAAACTAGAAACTTGATGTGTTAATAAACCTCGATATAACCTAGAAAGAAGCTCTATATCATCCAAACAAGTCTTAGAAAAACTAGTGATTAAGCTAGTGTAATTGCTTGTATACTTGATGATCAAAATATGCATTGTATGCACCATTAAACTTCAAAACAAGCTTTGTAAAATTTCTGGTTATTAATTATTATTACCTATAATTAAAAATAGTAAGAAACACTTGCATTTATTCCAATAATGGAGTGTTATGGCACCATGATTTGGGTCATGCTTTTATTAACACAAAATACTAAATTTTCCACTTACAACACAACTTGCAAAACATATTATACCCAAAATCATGCACTTTAGACATTATTTATCCTAGTCTCATACTACTATTTAGAAGGTTATTGAGTGAAGAAAGTACTAATAAACCCCTTTCTTTTGACCATCTTGTTTTATTTTATTTCATCATTACCGATCCTTTTAATCCACATGCCCAGCCTATTTTGGTCATTTCCCATTATTTTAGCCTCGACTAGGGTGCCAAGGCTAGTAATCTTGGGGTGTCCATGGGAGTCCTAGTCCACCAGGGGTGCCCTAGTACCTTTTGCAATTTCCCACCACTTTTTGGGCTCTTTCTAGCCATTTGACATCTTTATCTTTCTTGTGGTCAGCCTTTCAGGGTTAATTACGAAATTAGATCAAGAGAACCCTATAAATATAAAGTTATGAGACCATAATGAGGGACCTAGCATCACTTACTACTATCATTTCATCTAGAGTTGCATCCATCTATTGCATTGGAGATCACTTGCATCCACATAGCTCCATCATCAAGGCACAAGGATATGACATCTACATCACACTTCATAGGGGAGGGATTCTATTCTATTCCATACACACATTCTATTACATTTTCTACACATAGTTATTGCTCGCTATTTCATAAAGTGCACTAGTACAAGAGAAAACTAGGGCATGTTCACACACACTTGCACATAGAACTACATTGGGTCTGAGATGTAGTGTAACACTCAATTAGTAAGTCCACCATTGTGGCAGTTGAGGTCAGTCCAACCCCTTCATATGCATTATTATTTTTTTAGGGTTTGATGTTTGTTTTGGGGTCTTGGTGTCTTTCTTTCATCTTGGAGTATTGGTGACATCTAGCATAGGACAACGAAGTTGATGCGATAAATAAGCGAGGGTTTTAGACCATCTGTCGAACTAGTAAAGACCAAAAGTTTTAGAGCTTTTACACTGAGATCGGGGCACCTAGATTGTAGACTAGAGTGCTGCAGGTGCCACAATCTTCCTGGGTGCTTCAGTCTAACTAGATCCTCTAGATCCATCCTTTTTGAGACTTCTGCATAGTCATTCCTGCTCTGATTTTTCTAGTCACCTTTGCGACACTCTCCGATAGGCATTTGTTATTCAACTGAGTTTTTCCTCTTCCTTCTTACACATTAGGGTTAACATTTCCTTTTACATAGTTGTTTAGCTCATTTACATTCTTATTTACTGCATTTATTTACTTTATTACAACTTCTCATAGATTAGATTAACTATCCACATACTACTTAGTCCATTTTTAGTTAATCATTTTGGTGAACTCAATGTATTTCATGCTTAGGATCCTCATTTGTCTTCTATCATGGGTCATCAAGTTTCTTTATCTAATTTTCTTAAGAGATATCCCAATTGTTAGGTTATTTTACAAAAATCCCTAGATGCAAGTATTTTGATGACAATACGCCACCACACAAATTAAGTTATATGCTTCATTGTTTATTTGTCAACCCTAGTCTTAATGATCCTCCATCTAATCAACCACTATTAGACTTGATTCAAGCCTTACATACATTATTTCAAGATAAATTTTTAGCCATGGAATCCACAATCACATCTCTTAGATATGAAATTCAATAGCTTAAGGATGCTTCTCAATCGCATGTTTGTGCTCCTTCTACATCTTATATGCAATCTATGTCCACTACATGTCATCTAGCTGAACCTCAAGACATGTCATTTCCTGAGCCTCTTATGTTTGAGCATAATACTATGCCACATGACATTCTTACTCAACTCCTTAATCATCAGTTGATCACTTTTCCACCTACTCATTGCTATCCTCCTTATCGCTTACAAAATATCAAGGTCATCCATATTGTAACTATCATAGAATCAATGGACATAATAATAATGAATGTTATGCTATACAATGTAAGATCAAACATCTTGAGCGTCAGTGGTTTTATCTCCTTTAAGGCATGCCCATCTACAACTGCTACACCATCTTTATATGGTTATTAGTTGGCCTCCCTCTAATATTTATAAGGAATTTCTAGATTCTTATCTTATTTATTACATGATTGATGTTGACAATCACTCACATGTGCATAATGCTTCTTCTCCTAGTCAGAAAAATACTATAGTTCCATCCCATGATTCTCCTATTTCTGGTGTCACTTCTTCTTCAATTAATGAGCATCAGGCCACCATTTCTCTTGCACCTTCTTTAAACAGACAAACAACGCCTAAGCAATCACCTACGGTATCCCCAAATCAACAAAGTCAACCACTTGTCAAAATTAGTTCACAAACCACTCCTACTAAATCGTACTACATTACCAAATAAACCTAAGCAGTCTCCCTTAAGACTCCATGCAACTTGGCCTCCTCTCAAATCTAAGCTCCAACCAATTAATTTCATCCCAACAACTAATCCTTCTCCTAGTGTTTATGATATATTTTCACTTTCACCGCCACCAAATAGTTCTACTATAAACCTTGTCCCACAAGGTCCCACTACACGCAAACTTGGTCTTTGGTACATATAGTGTCATCACATGTAGGAATAAAAAAAATGTGCTCCCGGTATGACGCATTCACAAAGAGCGTGCAAGTAAAAGGTGGGCGTGCTAAAGTAGGTAATGTATGTAGAGGTGGAGGTGTTAGAGTGACGATGATAGATGGGACATGCCCCTGATAAGGAATCATAGCAGTATTAGTAGCAGGTGAAATAGAATAAAATGTGTCTATCACAAAAATGGTACCATCAAGGGTGGTAAGTGTGGTGGTTATTCCCTAGGTTGGGGCTCATCTATAATATCTATGTGTGGGATAGGAAGATTAGTATTAGGAGCCCGATCACAATACTAAAATGGATCACGTTAAAAAAATGGTATACTCCATGCTCTCATGTAAGAATTTAACACAATTATGTATAATAGAGGTGACAACTTGCATTGCATGAAGCCATGGCCTTCCCAAAAGACAATTGTTGGAGGTGAAAAATCAAACGAAAAAAACTATGTGGATGAGTCTTTAGACCAAACAAGCAGGAAATGCAATGTGAGCAACACATGGACATACACAACCATCATCAACATGAAATGAAATACTAGATGGAATAAAGTCACGAGAAGAAAGACCTAAACTCTCAAGGAATGACATAGGACACAAGTTAAGTTCATATCCATTATCAATAAAAGTACACTTAATAACAACATTATAAATGTTGGATATGATATATGAAGGAGGATCATTATCGAAAGTGTGAACATTAGAGGGAAGTTTAGACTTAAATACTAAGTGTGGAGAGAATGCATCAACAAAGGCCTGATAAATCGAGTTGGGATGCATGTCAGCATGAATACGAGTAGTAGAAAGAAAATGTTGGACTCTATGGAGTAAATCAAGATTTGCAAGAAAATAATCATTGATTGAGATACACATGATGACTTAACTCGAGGATAACAATAGATTAATGAAGAAGATAAAAGCGTGAATGATCGAGTCGAGTTCACAAAATTAACTAAAAATGGACTAACTATGTAGTATGGGGATAGTTAATCTAAGTTATGAACAATTGTAATAAAGTAAATAAATGAACTAAATAAGAATGTAAATGAGCTAAAAACTATGTAAAATGAAATGATAACCCTAATATGTAATAAGGAAGAGGAAATAACTCAACCGACTCAATGAAGTGACAGGAATGTGTCGTAGGTGTGACTAGGAATTCAGGAAGAAGGAACAACTTTATAGAAGTCCTAAAAAGGGTGGATTTGGAGGATATAGCTAGTGGAGTGCTTGCGGGGAAGATTGGGCGCCTGTTGGAAATTTGGTATGCAATCTGGGCACCCTAGTTAGTGAAAAAGCTATAAAAATGGTCGTCATTGGTTCGATAGATGGTCTGAAACCCTCTCTATTTGTCACATCAACTTCGCTATCCTACACTAGATTTCACCAATACTCCAAGATGAAAGAAAGACCTGCAAGAACCCAAAACAAGCATCAAACCCTAAAAAAGAGTAAGGCATATGAAGGGGTTGGATTGACCTAAGCTGCCACAATGGTGGACTTACTAACTGAGTGCTACAATACATCTCGAAGACACAATTTATTTCTATGTGCATGTGTGTGTGAACATGCCCTAGGTTGCTCTTGTGTTATTCACACTTTGTGAAATAGCGAGAAATAACTATGTCTAGAAAATGTAATAGAATGTGTGCATGGAATAGAATAGAATCCATCCCCCTATGAAGTGTGATGTAGATGTCCTATCCTTGTGCCTTGATGATGGATCTATGTGGATGTAAGTGATCTCCAATGTAATAGATGGATGCAAATCTAGATGGAGTGATAATAGTAAGTGATGTTAGGTCCCTCATTATGGTCTCATAACTTTATATTTATAGGGTTCTCTTGATCTGATTTTGTAATTAACCACTGAAAAGGCCTTATGTTCATCGATATGAGTATATGCCTTATGTTCACTCCTTTTTACTTTATTCTAATATTGAGAGATAACATTCCAATCAATAGGTGGTTGATACTCATTGACAATATTGTACCAAATTCCATTCCAAACAAGTATTATATTCAAACGATATCTCCAACACTCAAAGTTATCTCCTTTTAAAATAGGAATATTCATATAAGCATAATTCATAGAAGTCATTTCTTGTATAATTGGATCTGATACTAAATGGAAGAAATGAAATTGGGGAACAAAATTAGTAACTTGAAGTGCTGATCAAATTCTAATATAACCTAGAAAGAAGATCTATATCATTCAAACAAGTCCTAGAAAAACTAGTGATTAAGCTAGTGTAATTGATTGCATTCTTGATGATAAAATTGAGCACTATATATGCACCACTAAACTTCAAAATATGCTTTGTAATATTTCTAGTAATTAATGATAAAATTTACATGTGATAAATTATAATAAGAAATACTAATTGTTGGCATGAGTGAGTTGTTGTGTTGTCGTTGATGTAAAAATATCATTGATAACAAATACCGATGTTAGGAGAGTTAGAATATTCTTGCAATTATGATAACATGGTAAGACAAGTTGTGCCTTGGTTACAAGTGATAATGGCTCGGCCTAGTAGGCCTAATCAGGAGACCTAGTTAGCATAAGCGCTAGAGCATGATGGTTTGAGTCACATGGTAGCTTGAGGTGCATGGTAAAGGCATGAAGAGCACAAGGAGAGTATTTTGAGACACTCATATGAGTCTCAAAGTGTAGGTAGAGGTGAAATTAAGGTTTGAAGGTTTTCATCTAGACCTAGTCTAGGTGCTTGGAGGCCTAATGAGGCATGAGAGTGAGTTGCAGAGTGATGTGAGACCATGAGGGCATGCAGGTGAGTGACACATGTTTTTTAAAGTGTGTTATGTCCTTTTAGAGAGCTTGAAAGTAGAGGTATAGTGTTTATCTACTTTGTCTAGGTCTAAACTAGACCTAATTCTAGTGCTTGGTGGCCTATTGGTGCATGATAGTCATTTATAGAAGTGTGTGAGACCTTGGAGACACTAAAAAGGTGAGTCACATGATTTTCAATATGTAAGTTCATTTAGAAGAGGTTTCATGCTTTGTTTTGGTGTTAGAACACTGGTTGTGACCTAAACTAGGAAAAACCCTAAGACCTAGTCATGAAAATGAGATAGGTCGAGAATATGTAGAGCTATTTGTGACAAAATTATGATTTTATATTATGAACAAATGTTTCTAGAGGTGTGAAAAAAATTTCAAGGTTGCATGATGATAATTTTAAAAGTTATGGTGTTCTCGAGAAAAACAGGGTCTTAGAAAGCATGTTTTGTAGCTCGATATGAGAGAAATTGACTTGGTTGGCACGTGTAACCTATGAATTGGAAACTGAGCCTTTTAAGGATGTTGAATCATGGAACTAAGAATATCTCAGAGTTGGAATGAGATCAAATGAGGCCCTATCTTTTATGAACAAATGTTAAGAAGGTAAGAAGGTCAAAACCCTTCTTAAACCCTAGTTTGATAGCGATGGAGGAAATATTTCTTGTTTGAGCCTAGAATGGATTGGATCATCAAATGTGATGATTGGATGATGGAGAGGACTCTCCCATATTTTAGATGGTGGTGGTTTTAGGTCATGACACTTAGTGGAGCCCACCCATTTTTTCTTATTTTCAGGAAAGAAGGTTTTGCTCTCAGTTTTCCATTATACCTATGAAATAAATTGATGTTATGATTTTTTGGGGAGATATAATACATTTTTGAAGTCATTTAAGATCATGGTGAAGTGTTTTGATGACCCATACAAGTCAAAACAAGTTGGTAGTTTTGGGCTAAAAGGGAAGTTTTATCGGTCTTAGAGAATGGAAGTTCTTGAACACTTATGAATGGATTATGTCCTTAGAGGTTTTTACACATCCCATATGATGTTTTTTTTTTGTGAGTGTTTAAAGTGAGTTGAGGTGGCATGATTGAGGTCACAAGTTGACCTAGTTTGACTGGTTCGGAGACAACATGAGTTTGGCACTGATTGGTCTAGAAGACCAATATATTGGCTTAGATGATGATTGCTATCCATTGGAGAGTGAAGAGGGATGAATTTTTATCATATTTAATGATTTTATAAGTATTTAATGTGTCAACAAGGGTGCAAAAAGGTCTTACTTCCAAAATTGGTTCTGGGCATTTCAAGTTGCCAAAGAGGAGAAGTGGTTATTTTTTCTTTGGAGGTTTTTTTATGAAGTATATATTTATTATAAGTGTTATTCAGGTCAGTGGATTTATATTTAGTGGTTGTATAGCATAGTTGAGTTTTTTTGGTGTGATCTTGGACTTCATTTTTGAAGACTAGTTCCTGGAAGTGCCTGATTTGAGTAGGAAACAATCCTACTAGGTGGTGAAGTGAGAAGCATGGATGATGCCAAGAGTATTATAAGCTTATGGAAGGTGTTGATATGCTATCATGGACACATGTGAATCCTTTTGAGGCATGTAAAATCAGGATGAAGATCTTGAAGGTCTTAGAGTGCTCGAGCCTTTTAGGCCTAATTTTGCTTGTTGGTTGTCTTGGTGAATTTCCTATCTATGTGGGTCTTTGTAATTATTTTATATGATGTTGTAGATGTTATTTTATGTTTATATTACCTACCTCTTTGGTCATGGCCGACCTAGTTATGTTTTTGAGTTGAGTCATGTATTAAAGTGCATGTAATTGTTCATTTTGAACTAGTGTTGTGAGAGGGGAAAGTGTGAGCTAGGTGTGAGTGTGAAAGTGATATGAGGGAATCAAGACAGAGCTGAGAGAGTGTTTTAATGTATGAAGAGTGTTGAAGAGATATTTTACAAGGGTAATTGTCCAAATCATCCCATGAATGAGCAATTTTGAGCGAAGTAGGAGAAGGTGAATTTGAAGAGGGTTTTGAGGTGTATGAGCTGAATTTTTTGATCACTATCAGTTGTGTGAGCAACATATCATCAATGGTATTATATTTTCAAAACTTGTGTGATGATTAATATTCATACAAGTCCTTTTTTGTGAGTAATATCAACAAGGGTTTCTAGGGGTGGGTGCTCCTTGTGAAGTGGGTGCTTCACTAAACAAATCTTGTGTGATGTGTCATATTCATGCAAGTATTTTGGTTTGTGTAATATAATCAAAAGTTTCAATGGGTTTTCTTCCCCTTGAGGGTTTCCCACTTACATCTTGTGTTCTTGTGTACTCTCTCATGATTATGATCTTGTGAATGGTTATTATATGTTGTTAAGCTCACACTAATGCATGGTTGAATGGTAAATGGTTTATGTAAGTTAATTTTAATTGGTTAAGGGTTTTGAAGGAATGATTCACCCCCATCTCAGTCCATTTTTCTTCCAATACTAATTAAAATAATAGAGTGATATGATGTCGTGCTTTAGGAAATACTTTTATTAACACAAAATGCTAAATTTTCCACTTACAACTCAACTTGCAAAACAAGTTAAACTCAAAATAGAACCACTAATAATATTAAAATACTCCTAAACTAATTTTAGACTTCTAGTTAACTCAAAAATAAACTCATGCAATCCATGGAAAAATTCAACATGCAAGAAGCTTTTCTCAGAATAGAATTATGCAAGCTAGGCATGCATTCAAAGCTTAATTATAGCTCTCTCCTAGAGAATGTGCCCCAAGGTCCCTAAAATATAGGGATTGTCATAAAATTAGCATATTTATAGTTATATTAACTTATAAAGTGTTTCCCACCTCTTTGGGGATGACTACACAAGAATTTGTACTTATCCAAAAATTGACAATTGACAATCTATTTTTATTTTTAACAGCTTATTTTAAAGAAATAAATGAAAATCACTTATTTGGTCCGACTTGAATAAATAAACACATGAATGAAATAAATAAGTCCTAAAACATCCTAAAAGTATATTTTTAGAGTATTTCTAAAAATATGAATTATCTAAATTTAGTATAATTTTAAATGCCAAAAATGGCATCATTTTGAACGAGAGATTGATAAGTAAAGTGTTGTTGTAAGTGTAATCCAAACAAGCTGCATGGAAAGAACAAAGGTTGTCTTCAAGATCACCTTTTCCATTAAAAAAATAGGAATAATAGGAAAAACAAAACCCATAAGTAAGGGGGTAGGAAGCCACTTTGAGAGTAATTATGTTATTAAACAATCGATTAAAATCCATGATATGAGAAGAAGTGGAGGAACTTTGTTGTAATTAGAATACTTGATATTGTTACTTATAAACAAGTGTTTAAAGAGATTTTGAACTAGAAGAAGAAACATACAAACCACTATGTTTTTATATAGGATATGTAGGAATAGAAGTGAACTTATACATAGACACAAAGTAACACCGTAAGATGGAGCACTAGTTTCCTCCAAAGATATGGGTATCATAAATATGAATAGTAGATGTATCTATAGTAGAAGATATGGGATGCAACATCCCAAAATGGTATTTTCAATAGAGGTTTTATCATGTGATAGCTTAACAAAAATATTCTTAATGTTATTATCAATATGATGGGGTTTTTCATGGAGTTGTGAATAAAAATTAGATAGAATCTTAACTTGCTCTGGGGTCCACACCATTAGCCTTATCATTACCAAAATCAGAATGGTGCTCACTATGTGTTTTAATTGCATACAAAGGAACCTCGGGGCATTGTGATCAAGTACATTAGATACACCTTATTCATGGAGTAGAGATGAATCCATAGAGACTAAAAACTATTGGGTAGGAGGATAAATATCAATATTATTATTAGGTTGATGATTAATCATATTGCACATTGAAAGGGAATAAAATAAAAACATACAAAAATATCAAAATGATACCCTTGGGAAGTTAGGGTCTGAAATAAAGTTACAAGTTTGAATAAGGGTCAAGTTCACCAAATGTTTTACAAATTCCTAAATAAATGAATGGAAATCGGGAAAATGTAAAGAGGTATTATAGGTTGATTATTTTTAATAAATTAATAAACATTAACCATACAATCTAGAATAAAGCTTTTAATAGTTGTAACTATTTAAAAATGATATAATGGTTTCTTAACACACAAAAATATTGGTAATTAGCTATATGAAGAGTGGTAAAATGATGATCTAAGTGTGTAGACTGAGTGAAGTATCTACTCAAAGTTAAAAATATTGTCTCTATATCTAGAAATATAAAATTTTCCTATGTAAGACAAATCAATTTTGGATGTAGTATGGTCATAGCATGATTTGTATGGTCTTGGACCTATATATATTTATTGTTTTGACTTTAACTACTTGGAAATGGGTGTCATGATTTTTTTGTTAGAGATCACACAAATTTTGCACCCCGTAATGATATATAATAAATAGAAACCCTAGACATATACAACAAACTTCATGGAAGAATTATATAACAAAATGAGAAATATGCGTGTGGGTAAGGATAGACTACCCTTGGCGGTTGACCCTACTAAACTATTCCAAGTGTTGCAATACATCCCCTTGAGTAGGTGAAATCATCATGTAGTTATCCCGGGGTAGGCACAAGTTTTCATGCATATATAATATAACCCCATATTGGTGCCCTCATTTCTCTTGACACAAATATAATGTGCTAACTACATAATAATCCCTTATGTCCCTTGAAAACATTTGAGAATGCATGGAGTAACTTTCTCTTGCTAATACATGGATCTTAGAACTTTAAAATCTTGTAAATGCAAGAAGCTAGACTCTTCAACCTAACTTGAGTGGTTCAAACCCATGTATTGAATACTCTAACTAATTTACAACTACTTTAGGATGATTTAGGAGATACTTGACTACTTTGGTATTGATATTTGAAATAAGAGGTCAGGAGAATTCCGGTTGAGTTATAAACGGTAACTAACTTGCTTATATAGGCTTCCATAAGTTAAACATTTGTATTATGTCCAACATATGGAAGAAGAAAAGAATCACATAAGGTTTTAAAATTAGAAAAAGATTTGTTAGATGAGAGGGTTTTGGACTGTATATGTCGGTTATATTTGTAGTGCGACCAAAACTTGTGTTGTATAGTCTTAGATAAGCAATTATCGAGGAAATATCCAAAGTACTGGGAATGATTCCTATTAATAGATTACTACTTGGATAATTAATATTTTTGGATGAATTAAAAATTAAGCTGTAGAGATGAGAAAGTAAAGAAAGATATAGAAAGACACAAAAATGAGCTTAGAAACAATCATTTGTCTTAGAATGGGAACAAAAAAGTTTTATTTTCCAAAGGATAAGTTACCAAATTTGAGTGTCTACATTTACATGAATCATGAATAATTTCAATATAGGGTAGGGGCATGGACCTTCTTCTCCTTTTCTATATCGAACAATTTGCATCATATACTTAGAGGAAATCACACACAGTGTAGTCATGCGAGTGTTCATTCCCTTCTTTACGGTTTACTATTTTACTTTTGGGCCTAGATCCATCTATTGTGGTGGGGTCCATGGGATTATAAGATATCAAGGTGGATAGAAAAACTTGAGGCAAAATTTTTCTCACTTTTTTTGGAATATATCGGGATGAGTAGTAAACCCCGAGACAATCTTCCTTATTTTGAGGTTCTTGGGACAAAATTCATATAACACATTTTAGATTTTGGGTCAAGTGAAACTCAATTATTATGGATTTTAAATCTCTTTAAAAAATAATTGGGAATAATGACCCCCAATCCTCCAAAAACTCAATTCAAATCTAAATCTCCAATTACAAAAAAATAGGATTTTACTTCTTTACTTTACTACTTATAATTCTAATTTTTAAAGTTAAAAATATATTTTCAAAAAGTTATAGCTCAAATTATTTTATGGACATTATATACAATTTATATTGTATGTTTCATAATGGAGGGCCAACACTCAAACAAAATCACAAAGTTCAAGTGAGGACAATTTTTTATACACTTGCAAGAATATTTTCTTTTATACGCAAGTAATTTTCATTCCAAACATAAAATGGGGACAAATGTACACCTAAAATTGGTAATGACAATATTGAATTTGCACCTTAAGCATGACTTGAGTGTACATTCCAAGCCTAGGTGACTTATCATTATGTCTCTTCCATGACTTGCTTATGTATTCACGCTTCTCAATTGCTTGAACATAACCACTCACATTAATCCACACCTGTACACTATACCCAAGAATATCACCCACAATATTCCAAAACCCTTTGAGCTTCATGTACATGATCGTTTGGATGAGACCAAACAATCCCTTGGTTTGTTTCAAAACTAGACAATCTAATCTCCTGCCACCCAATTGTCACTTTTTGAATTTTTTTTTTCATGTGTCGGTTCATATCCCATAGGTTGGCCTAATGCAAAATTACACCTATGAATTCATATAAAATAAATTTTAAATCAACTATTTAAGGGAAATATAATTGATTGTAAAACTCATTCCTAAAACACTTTAAACTCTCCTAAATACCTTCAATGTAGCAACACAATAAATGATCATCCCACACGCATGTCTAAAAATAACCAAACTAGGTTCAAAATCAATTTTCTCATTCTATAGACCTTCCAAGTCAATCTTAAGTGCCCCAAGACATTGTTTCGTATTTTCAAGTGTTCAAGTTGTCAAAGTAGTTGCATCCAAATATATTTAAAATGCTAGTGGAGAATTATGTGTGGTCTTAGGCCTCTTAGGATTAGTGTGGACATATGAATAAAAAGATGATTCAACCCAAACACTAACCTATTTTAAGGGGTCTCCACCGATGGTTAGTGTTTGAGGGTGTTCAACATGATATCTATGGTTTCAAAATGTGTGACACCTAGGGTTTTAGTGTGAAGGTCATCACACAAGAATCAACATTTAAAATTGTAGAAAACTAGTACATCACCATTGAAAACTATATAGCTCATGATCAAAACATATTACACTCTAGGAAAATTTATACGGTTCCATACCAATCCATTTTGTAGATAAAATTCCATAGGTGAAGCACTTCCGAGGTCATTTCCATTCTACACAATCATCTTGCACTTCTAGATCACATATTTGTCTTTATAACTTAAACTAAGTGCATTTCTCTTCTTATGTTTTAAACAATCACATCTATCATTATATATTGAAAATTAATTTGGAGATATATTTTGATTTATATTTTAATGTTTATTAATTAATATGAACATACAACTTACACTACCCTTACAAATTTAAATAAATAAGAACAATATCCTAACACAAACATTTATTTATTTATTTAGAATGTAAATAGTTACATCGACATAGACACAAGTCAATATTTTGAGCTAATATGTCTATTACACCTCACTCACCACAAAAGAGGGAGAATTTAGTGAGTTATTTACATGGATAGCTATGCAATACAAGAAAAAAACAAAATAAAAATTAAGAATAGAATCTAGCGAGGGTAGAAATACACAGAGAAAAAGTAAAAACAAAAAGGATCTGAATTCAAAATGGAAAAAAATACCCAATAGGGGATGAATTTATCATACACTACTATCTAGTATGGATGTTTTCATCATAAGTTGTTTTCAACTCCAAATTCAGAATTTTCGTAACATACATACTTTTATATGTTTCTAATGCATGTTCAAGGATAGTTGGCAAATTCCAAGACAAAGTTTACCATATTTCAAAGAGTAAACAATGTAGGATAAGGGCACAAATACTTCATTTCCTTTCGACTTTGCATATCTTGATAATCTTTTACAATACACGGTATGGGGTCATGGGCCTCCTCCTTCATCTATATTTAACATTTCATACTTGAAACACCATGAAATCACATAATGTGGGCACGAGTGTAATTAATTCCCTTTCTATGTTGTGTTTTTACTCATTTTGGCATAAATCTATCTATAGTGGTGTGTTTTTGATGCCAACAACTAAAGGAAACTAGGAGGAAACCTACTAAGGTACCATGTTTTTGGTAAATCCTTCTACAAGTTTGTAGCCCTCTCCGCACACAAAGCTTATAGTTCTAATAAATCTAGGTTGAGTTAAAAATTCTAAAGATAGATTCATATACTATTTTTCCCTTATATCTTCACCCAAATTTTTATGATTAGATTCAAGTGTTTAGACCCTCAAAATTGCTACTCTAATTTTGACAATTAGGCCTCTCATGCATTCCTACAGACCTATAAAAAATGTCATGTATTGAGCCTATTTGGAATAAAACCACACAATAAAACCCTCAAAATATGTAATAGGGAGGTTTTAGGGTGATTTTCACCAAGTTTCAATATTGAAAGCATGGTACAAGGCCCTTAAACACTAATTCTTCTTAAACCCTAGTTAGGGTTTTTGAGACAATCCGAGAAGATCAAAATGCTTCCAAAAAAATGTTTACTCTATCTTAGGACCTAATATTTAACATTTAGGTCTATTTCATGCCTCTTAACATTCTTGAGTAAACAATAGATCAAATAAATACGTAAAACTTCAAAACTACGTAAATTCCTTACATGTTTGGATGAGGAAATATGGTTCTTGATACTCAATAAACATGTTATAAATAACAAATCATTAACACTTCAAAACATTCATAAAAATTCTTGAAACAATACTCAAACAACCTTACATGGGTATTCAAACAAAGAGAATCATTCTTCTTAAAGAAAAACATGCATCAAAACATGATTTCATGAAGAAAACAGTCTTAGACAATTTTTGAAAGCAAGAACAAAGTCTTTTCCATTATTTCCTTGATTTATTCTTTCACCAACCATTATACACATAGGTTTACTCATGAGAATTATTATAAATAAATCCATTTCTAGATATTTCTTCCTTTTCCTTCAAAATTCACCCAAAACCAACTGTCTTGGTGTTTTGTATGATATTTAAAACATAGGAAACAAAGTATTTTACATTTTTAGAGAACTTGTACCAAAATTTACCCATATGAGTCATTTAGAACATGAAAAGACACCTGCCCCATACATACTAATCATAAAAACCCTCAAACTCACCCCACAAGATAAAATTAGCCCAAATCAAGTTGGAAAATTCAAATTCTCACTTTGGGCAGGAAAATGAAAAACCAAGAAAAATTCAAAATATTGAACACTTAGAGTTCTAAAAAATATTTATAAGTCCTATGAGTGCTTTCCTAACATGATCAAAACCAAAATTTTATATCCTATCTTGTCCAAGTTGATGCTCCTACATCAAAATCCCCTGCTTGAAAAAAAAACATGAGCTTCTACTCATGGGTCTACATTCTGTTCCTTAAATTGATCTATGGCTTCTTTGTATTTATTTATTTCCTCTTCAACCCATCTAACTATTCTTGTTCTATGTCCTCCTAGATCCCATGGTCTATAGTTTACTCTTGCATTTTCTTCAAGGATGCATCTTTTCTTTTTGTTTTTTAGTCTTCTCTTTCCTCATCTTTAAATCTTCTTTTGTTGTACATGTACAAACATCAAACAAAATAACAAGTACAAATCCTTCTTCAAGATACTCTATGTTCTCCTACTTTGTATAACACCTTTCCTCGGTGTTCTCACCACTTCCCTTTCTGAATTGACTACAAATTTTCCATAATAAATTTCCCTTTGCTTCACTCCATGTTCTTGCTTTCTTGTTCTCATAACCTTGTTAACTTGTCCTAGGTCAGTTCCTAGAATTTTTTGTGAAATTTTTCTACAATCTAGATCACCTCTTTCAAAAGAATCTATTTTTCTTGCAGTTGTACCTTCTCTCAATTCCCTTTGATCAATTACTTCCCAAAAATATTGCAAGAGGACATCCATTTCCTCTATTTGAAATTGACCTTTGTATATTTTTCCTTCATCATGTTCCAAGGTTGAAGTGATAACACTTGGCTCAAATTTAATTCTCTCATTCTCCTCTTGTTTCTCCCACTCACTAGGTGAGTCTTTCTACAATTTCAAGGAATTCACCCAAATAAGAATGAATATCAATAAGAAAAAAGTTATTTTAGGGACTGAAATGTTTACCTTGTTAACATCCAATGCATACTTCTCCTTTTCATCCTCTTGCTCCTACTGCAACAACTCTTTTTCACCTATCATCAAGACACTTGGGTTAACTACCTTCTCTTTGTCATCCTTCAGAGACACTAGTGTATGAATTTTTCCATCCTTCTCCAAGGTGTAAGTATTATCTCTTCCATTTTGTATAGTGTTCTTGTCATATTGGCAAGGCCTACCTAAGAGCACATGACACACATCCATAGGCATGATATCACAAAGTACTTCATCCTTATATCCTCCTATTTGAAACTCAACCATACTATGATATCACAAGAACATGATGACCTTTCTAAATCCATGACACCTTGTAAGGTGTTGGATTCTTAATCCTCTTAAGGACTAGTTTCTTAACAATCTCTAAGGAAACCAGTTATCTATACTACCTCCATCTATAACAACTTTACAAAACTTACCTTGAGATTTGCAAATTTTTCTGAATAATGTTCTCCTTTTGGATGGTTCCTTTTACTTTGATTTGGTTTGATTAGGAATCCTTAAAACAAAAACTCTCTTGTTTTAGGTTCCTCTATGTGTGATGATGATCCCACACTCTCTTCTTCATCAACTTGCACAATTTGATTTCTTTCTTCTTTACACTACTACCACTTGCTTGAGGGTTCTCTGGACATTCATATGATCTATGACCAGAAAACTTATTGCACTGAAACACCTACCTTGAAAATATCCTCTTTCATAGTTACCTCTTCCTATTGAGTAGCCACCTCTTGTAGTACCTTGCACTTGTGAGATGTTTTCTTCTTTGCTTTTCCTTGTTATTATCTCGCTTGTTTTCTTTCCTCTACCTCTAAAATCTTCACCTATGTACTCTCTCTAGTATGTTGCATTTTCCTCGTATTCAACTTGTCTTATGCCTTTAGAGATAGTGATAGCATTATTCTATGGTTATGGGTATTACTAACTGATTTCATTCTCGAATATTATATCTTATCCCATTCAAGTACCTGGCTATCTTCTCCACATCTTCTTCTACACGCCTTGATATGATTGTTAATTTAAAAACTCCTCTGTGTAGTCCTTAACACTCATTTCCTTTTGTTTTATTTTTTTAGCTCCTCGTATAAGTTTGTTTGATAATCACTACGTAGGATATCAAACTTAAGATTTTCTACCATCCTATCCCATGCCTTAATCCTTCTCTTCCCTTGTTTTATTCTCTCATCCTGTATGAATTCCCACCATATTGTTGCATGTCCTTTCAATATGGTACAAGAAAATTCACTTTCTGTTCCTCTAGCACATTCTCATACTCAAAGTACTTGTCCAAAGTAGTTATATAATCAATAATTTCTTCTCCATCAAGGCTACATACATATGTAGGAATTTCCAACTTTGGTTTTGACCCCTGTCCTATAATCACCTTAAGAAATCTATCATTGCTCTCTTCATGTTCTTTAATCTCTCCTGCAGGGGCTACTTATGGCTCTCCTTCCCTATCACTCACACCACTGTCATGATTCCTCTTATCTCGATTAGCTTCCACTGATGCGGCTTTCCCAACTCTTCCAAGATGACATCTCCAATTTGAATACCTCCTCTACCACCTCATCTCACTACTCTTATGGGTGGAATTTTCATGTTTCTTTCTTACCTCACTTCTTATTCTTATTTCTTGGTATCAACCTAATCGATACCAAAATTGATGCCAATATCGAAAGGAAACTAGGAAGAAACCTAATAAGGTACCATGTTTTTGGTAAATCCTTCTATAAGGCTTCAGAACCCTCTCCAAGCACAAAGCTTATAGTTATGAAAATATAGGTTGAGTTACAAATTTCTCAAGATAGATTGATACCCTTTTTACCTTATATCTTCAACCAAAATTTTAGGATCATATTAAGTGTTTAAATCCTTCCATTCAATACTTTAATTTTGACAATCAAGCCTCTCATGCATTCTACAGATTTATCGGCAAAATTTCATGTATTGAGCCTCTTTGGAACAAAACAACACAATAAAACCCTAAAAATATGTTAGAGGGAGGTGTTAGGGTGATTTCCACCAATTTTCAAGATTGAAAACAAGGTACAAAACCCTCAAACACTAATTCTTCTTAAACTCTAGTTAGGGTTTTTAAGACATCCTAAGAAGACCAAAATGCTTCAAAACGATGCTTACTCTGTTTTTAAGACCAAATATTTGACCTATAGGTATGTTTCATGCCTCTCATCATTCTTGAGCAAACAATAGATCAAATAAATATATCAAACTTCAAAACTAAGTTAATTCCTTACCTATTTGGATGAATAAATGGGATTCTTGATACTCCAATAAACATGTTATAAAGAATAGATCGTATCCACTTCAATACATTCATAAAAATTCTTGAAACAATACTAAAAACCTTACATATGTATTCAAAGTAAAGAGAATAATTCTTCTTAAAGAAAAATATGCATCACAACATGATTTCATGAAGAAAAAAATTCTTAGACAATTTTTGGAATGTAAGAACAAAGTAATTTTCCCTATTTCCTTAATTTATCCTTTCACCAACCCTTACAAAAGATTTTTACTCTTGATAATGATTATAATTAAATAATTTTCTCAATTTTTCTTCCTTTCCTTTAAAATTCACGTGAAACCAATTTGTCTCTCGGTGATTTGTATGATATTCACAACATAGGAAAAGGATTATTTTACATTTTTAAGATTACTTGTTCCAAATTTTACCCCTAAGAATCATTTGGAACATTATAAGACACATAAATCATAATCCTAACCATTAAGAACCCTAAAACTTACCTCACAATCCAAAATTAGCCCAAACAAGTGGGAAAATTCAAATTCTCAATTTGGGCAGAAAATGAAAAACCAAGAAAATTTCAAAATCTTGAACACTTAGACTCCTAGTAAAGATTTCTAAGTCCTATAAGTGCTTTCCTAACATGATCAAAACCAAATTTTGATATCCTACCTTATCCAAGTTGATGATCCTACATCGTTTCATTATAGAATATTTTTTGAAGTAACTAGAAAGCCATACAACACTTTTCTTCTAATTATATTTTGGGAGGATTTTGGGATGGATATACATCTTGTGACACCCTTCATATTTTAAAAATGTTATTTGGGGGACTAGAAATCCCTATGATACCCTTATTTGGTGTTGGTTCAAGTGACACCCAATTCTTGACATCTCCATCAAATAATTATAAACCTAATCACCCTCAATGATCCAATGGTTCAATTCTAATCCATCTCTCCTCACACTTCATCAAGGAGCTTCTCCTTTAGTAAGAAAACTAATCCATTACTCTTCTTTGCTCTCTGTCCACTTTTCAAATTCGTAAGTTACAATTTCAAGTTACAAGTTTCAAATACATTTTCAAACTTAAGTTAAAGCTTAATTATTTCCATGGGCATTGAATACACTCGTGATGCAGGTTTCACTATAGATATTGTATCAATTTTCAAGTGAATCAAGAACCTTGAGTGAAGACAAAGTGTGTCTACACACTCAAGTATATTTTATTTAAGAAAACAATTTTTATATCCTTACTTTAGGAGGGGCATTTAGACACATAATTTTAGTAATTTATCATTTTATAATGTAAGTATTGGCTTAACCCTAAAGTATTACTTATGTGCACATTTTGATCTCAATTTCCTATCAGTGTTAGCCTCATTACATGACATTGTCTCTTCATATGTACTTTTAGTTTCTCTTATAATTTCTTGCATCAATCCATGTCATTCTATCACTTCCAAGTGTCATGCTTAGAATTTTCCAATACGATAATCCCTAGTCATGTGTGATCACCAATTAGGGACCAAACCATCCAATGGTTTGGTTTGAAAGTAACAATTTCATCCCAAGCCACCCAATAATCAGTTACTCAATTTAATATTTCGATTGTTTGTTACTTTACTCATGACTCAACCTTAATGTGAAATTATACATATGAAGTCCTATATAAGAAATTCAAATTTACCCATTTACTCACTTGCCACTTACAAGCACTCCTTAAGAAATTATCTTCCAAAAATACTCAAAGCTCTCTTAAATTAAACTACAATAGAATCACACATTAGGAGTAGCATTCAATAGGTATGAAGCACTCCAAATTAGATTCTAGAGTCAAAATTCCCAATAACAAATCATGTCAAGGTATTTCCTACAATATCGAGTGATCGAATTGTTGAAACTATTTGCATCCATATAGATACAAAATGTTAGATGAAGATCTATGTGTAGTTTGAGTCCTATTCGGAATAGTGCCAACATAAACAATGTATGCGAATTGCACTTCAAACCAACCACTAATCATTTTACAGGGTCTCCTACCAGTGGTTAGGGTTTGAAGCAATTTGGGTCATAAAAATGTTTTCACACATGTATGATACTTAGGTTTCAAAACAAAGAATAATTCACAATTTTTTCATAGGAACATGAAGTTACATAATTCCATAATCTCGCCGCACAAAAATGTAAATAGAATTTCCAAATGATTCCATATATATCTGATGGTTCCATACCTAAACATCTTGTAATTATATAATCTTAAATTAAGTACTTGTAGATGATTTCCATTCCTTTCACCTATTTGTCATTGTTAGATCAACTTTTTAAGGATCCAATTAGCTAAGTATGTCTTCTTTCTTGTGTTTTACTCCATTTAGCCCTCATTTAAATCATTCTATCTTGAAAATTTCAACATATATGCATATGTGTGTGTACACACACACACACACACACACACACACACACACACACACACACACACACACACACACACTTGTGTGTGTATTATGATATGAATTTCTTGCAAATTAATTAATTTTAGTATATATCATGTTTCTAACATTTTATCCAAAGTTTAATAAGTAATCCTAACTCTTGTTACGATTTTTGGGTTAAATAACTATCTTAGAGGTGTAAATATCTTTTATGACAACCATTTTAGAAAATTTTAAAGTCTCAAAGTGGCCTTTTGAAGATCCCTTGGAATCATGTTCTCCTCCTTAAACAAAGAGGAAATATATGTTGTTGCATCAAACACATTTACTAGACAATATCATTAATAGATAAAGAAGAACATGTGTGTGTGCGTGCATGCACACACACACATGACCTTGGCGAATTTTGCAACATGAGTTCTAATTAAATTCCACATATCCTTTTTATTCATTCCATTATTCTTGGGTCATAGATTTTTCTTGGTTTTAGAAAATTTAATATATTTTTGCAATTCTAATTTATCTATATCTTTTATTGTAACATGCATCCCTATTGATACGATAAAAATTTAAAATATATGCATCAGTCAAGAAGGTGGCCTACTAAAAATATTTTCATTATGAAATGTTGTATAGAAAAGATAATATTTTCATTCTCTTAGGAATTACATCTATGTGTGTCGACTTACACCAACTTCATTTTTCCACTCTAATCTCTACTAAAATTTTGGTAAAACAATATTCTCTACATCATAATCATCCTTATATGGATACAACCAATCTCCATGAGACATTGAATTTGGTGGTTCTCTCATCCATTTGACCATTGAACTTCAATTTTTGTATTATGAAATTCATGTTCCATCCATAAAACTATTGTCCTTCATAAACATGTTTTCTCAAATCACGAGAGTACCTTGAATATAGTTGGTCTCCACACTCCATGCATATGTGATTTCCCTTTACTACACCAAAAGTCATTCTTAGAGTGGCAACCAGGGCTGTAATGATGTGAGTGGTTCATTTTGGGCCGACAATAAACAAAAGAATTAAAAAGTATGAACCAACACAATGTTTAAAAAAAAAAAATTTATGAACCAACACAATGTTTAGAATGTTTGGAAAATCTATAAATAAAACAGATCAATATTTGAAAAATTAAAATTCGGAATAACAGAGCCCTGGAGGAGGGAGGTCGTTTAGCTGGTATAATATGTAGAGAGAGAGAGATAAAGGTTCTGAGTCTGTGGCCTCAAGGTGATCGATTAGGGGTGAGATTCGAACTCCTACCCTGTCGGCTCCTATTTCCTCTGTAATGCCTGCTAATGTCTGTAATAGGAATCTGCACCTGTTGTGGAATGTGCCGCCATATGCATCACTACGGTCGTTTATGGAGTCTTTGAGGAATCGGCTGATCAGGTATTCGTGTGCTCCGTGGATTTCTATTCCGTTGAATCCTACGGAGAGACACCATCAACCATAATGACTGGTTATTACTTTTCAATCCAAAGCATATTATACAGTTCGATTCATATTAATTATTCTTAATATATTAATCTGTGGTTTATTCTGTGTTTTTTTCAAAGATGAGATGTGTCAATATATTAATCATAAAGGATTTAAAAATAATAGAAATTGTTTCAGAAAAATGAATTGCAAGTGAGATCCAATAGACTAACAAAAAACTGGAACATTTTAGTAATGACAACAATAAATTTGGGAAAATAACTTTAGACCTTAGCTAACAGTAATTCTTTATATGTCTCCCAAAATTGTTCTTTCGCTTATTTATTATTTATTATTCTTATTCATAGATTTGTTGTTGTTGGATGGAAAAAGGTAGTAAACTAGCATACTTATTTTAGAAAATCTATGTAAAAGATGTCGAGAGGTGTCATTCTCGAGGTGCCAATTCCTTGTAATTGTGGAATCAAATTTAGGCACCTCAAGAATGATATCTCTTAGCGTCTTTTACATAGATTTTCTAAGATAGGTATGCTAGTAGTTATTAAAAAACTGATAAACCTTGATAATCATGATTTGTCCAATAGAGAATTCCATATTATTTGAATATTCTATTTTCATGTGGTCTTTGAAACATCATACATATGCAACCCATTCCAATTTTTTTGAAACTCATCTAAAAGAGATTCAAGTTAAACATCCATTTTTTTACCTTCTTATTTCTAGGGAATAGAAAACACAAAAATATGTTCTTTTGTAGTAAATAATACTTATGGGAATGTTATAATTCATCAATACAATAAGAAAAACTAAATTTGTTGAAAATTTAGAATATTGACTAATGTCGTCCATTGCAAGACCTATATTGACACTCCCGGCATTGAATTTGATATTTTGAGGACAATTCTACACAATTTTTGTTTCATATCCTAGAAATAAATTGGTATGCACATCACCCCATTGCTACTTTTGTTATTGTAATGCCATGGCATTATCTCTGCAAGTGACTCGCAATAATAAATACATTGTAATGCACCAATCAATGACAAATCTGGAAAAACATTCCTTGAAATTTATATCCACTAACACCGATGAATTGAAATAACACTCGTTGCACTTGTGATTTGAAAAAAATGTAGAATTTGCATAGCCCTTCCTAAATAGTACACAATCATTGACACATGCATCATATTTCTCACATGAAATGCTCAATAAAGTTGAAACCTATTTTTTCCTATATGATGAAGGAAATGTGTTTTCCTAACAAATGATATTTTTTGTATCTACTAATAAGAGTGTTCATAAGACAAACATTATTTTACATAGATAATGGTTTTACTTACTTCAATAGTGTTGTTATACTAAAATTTGACTATCCATATTTGACCTTCAAGTCCATCAATTCTAGCGTGGCATTCAAAATTGTAGTTTTTGCCTCCCCAAATTCAAACAATGGAGTTTATGCTAGTTTATCTATATAATTAATGCCCTAATCCTCTACATTTACCTTGTCATCACCATCAAATAGATTTTTATGAGTGAGGACATACACATTTTAAAGAATTATTGTATCTATTAAAAAGAGTGTGCATAAGACAATTATTATTTTACATAGATATTTTTACTTTAATAGTTTATTTACACTAATGTTTGACAATACAATATATAATGTCGACATAAAAATTTGACCTTAAAGTCCATAAATTCTAGTGGCATTCAAAATTGTTGTTCTTACCTCCTCAAATTTGAACAATGTAGTTTATGCTAGTTTCATTATATAATTAATGCCCTCATCAAGCTATATTTACCTAATTACCACCATCAAAATAGATTTTTATAAGAGAGAACATACACATTTTTAAGAATTATTTTATCTATTAATAAGAGTGTTCATAAGACACTCATTATTTTACATATAAATGTTTTCTACTTACTTTGATAGTGTTGTTACACTAACATTTGGCCATCCTAATATAACCTTAAAGTCCATCAATTCTAGTGTGGCATTCAAAAAAATTGTTCTTGCCTCATGAATTTGAACAATGGAGTTTATGCTCTAGTTTCTTTATGTAATTAATTCCATCGTCCTCTACATTTACCTTGTCACCGCCATCAAATAGATTTTTATGAATGGGAACTTCACCAAGTTCATTTATTGTATTAACAACATCATTTTCTTTATTATTTTTATTGTCTTCCTTAGTATGATCATGGTCATAAATATGACCGAAAGGATGAAAAAATAAATGAGATATCACATCATTCAAAACCTCAATCTTCTTTGTTTTTGGATTTTGAATCATGTATTGCACTACCTCCAAGTTCATGTCTTTGCACTATATTTTGAAACTAATTATCTTCTTGATTGTTTATAGATTTTTGAAATTAAACTTTCATTCAAACTCGATCTTCTCGGTGACTCATATTCTTAGAGTGGATGGAATGATTAGGGTGTAAAAGGGTTATTTATATTTTATCACAATATTATTTCGACGAGGGAGTGATCATCGATATACAATATTAGAAATCAACATATTCATATAAATAAATACTCTTGTAAATTTTCAATGCATTAAAAAAAAACATAAAAAATCATTCAATAAATTTCTAATTTAAAATGATTAATAACACTATATTAGTAAATATTTATTACAATTGTCTCCAAGTTTTGTCTAGAAATCCTTCTACTAAACATCATAATTGAGTAGTTAATGAAAAATCATAAATTTGAGGGCCTCTTTCTATCACATTTTTTTAACTCTATATGAGTGTGATGATTATAATTATAGTAAATAAGCATAAGAAATTCTTTCTCTACTATAATGTCCTCAATTAACCCTTATAAATTTCAATTGAAAATCTATTTTATATGATTGCCATATATGTAAAAGTCAACCCAATCGATTTCTGAGCGGACACTCAATATATTGGTCTTTTTTCCGAGGGTAGTGATAATCAATCTACAATATTAGAAGTTTCCAAATAAATATATATAAATACCCACATAAATTTCTAATGCATTCAATAAAAAACACAAATCATTCAATAAAATTTTAATTGAAAATGATTAATAACATTTTATATTAGTAAACATTCATTAAAATTGTCGATAGGTGCTTTTACAAATCCATCTACTAAACATTATAATTGAATAGTTAATAAAAGATCACCAATTTGAAGCCCTCTTTCTATCACATTTTTTTAACACTTTGGGAGTGGAATGATTATAGCTATAATAAATTAGCTACTCTTCCCTTACTCTAATATCCTCAAGTGACTTAACCATTATATAGCGAGACAATTTGTCTTGTCTTGGTCCTCTTTGTTATTCCCACACTCCATAAATTGATAGTTACCTTGATTTGACTTGTATCTTTTAGAATTTTTATCAAACCAATAATATTATATAGGAATACACATGGCCATGTATATATGTGTGATCATACATTTTATGCACATTAAATGCCTTTTCAATTTTCTCATTGATCTGATTGTGCCTTTGAACAAAAACCATAATTTGACATGCTAATCTTGTACCAAGCCACTACCAAGCCAACCTTTTCTAATCTTTGAACATTTGAGTATTCAAGTCTCTAGAATGGTAATATGGGAATGTCATGATCTTGATGGGGTTTCAATCCAACAAAGAAGGGGTCAAAATGAAAAGACCTAAACTCGCACATCAAATATAAATATAATCATACCATATATTATCGCCCCAAAAGCTAAAGGATTTATACTCGTGAGAAAGATATTATTTCATTTTACTTGCACCAAATGCTTTGAAATGTTTGAACTCTATATCATATACAATTTTAAATATTTTCTTGGAAGTTCCAAATGTTGGCATGTGCATCCAACGCTCCCGTGAATTTCTGACATGGACTAATCGCCTCTCATAGATCCTAACTCTAGTGATTGTAGCGGAGATTAATGCCTGTAGGTTTTGGTCTAACGACAATCGTGATCCAACAAATGGTATTAGAGCGACAAGTCTCGAGTTCGATACTCACCCGAGTAATGCTTGGAGGGATTTTTGGCATGTGCGTCCAGCGCTCCATGTGAGTTTCATGACATGTACTAAGCGCCTCTCGTAGATCCTAACTGTCGATTGTAGAGGAGATTAATGTCGCATGTTTTGGTCTAACGAAATTGTGATCCAACACCAAATCACCATAAGACTCCTCATAAGGTTTGCATAGTACGTGCTCTTTGTCTTTGATCAACTTATTGAACATAATTGAATACCGAGGATTTTGTTGACCACTTTGTATATTCTCTTGCTCATCAAAGATCTTATAATTATGACATGGTGATGTTTTAAATACAAGTTAAATTGTTGACCAACCAATGAGGTTTTTACGACTTTACGAATAGTTTTTTTTGGTTGGTCAACAGTTCAACTTGCTAACATAGGTCATCTTTAGGTTGAGCATAGATAATGTTACTAGTAATATATATAATTCATATATAATTTTTTAAAAATGTTTTTGATCAAAGATTTATATGTCGAATAATTACTATATAATATATGTAAAATATGATATTTTATAAAAGTAAATTAAAAAATAGTGAAAAACATTATTTTTCAACCTTTAAATTATTGTGAGTACTTTTCATAATATATTTATATCATCCATTAAATAAAATTAAATGGAAATTACTTATGGAAGCTCTTAACAATTTTAAGGACAGAAATAAGGTAAAGATACAAATTAAAATATAAGAACAATAGTTTGTTCTCTATCATAAATAGATTTGCTACTCGCTTATTTTAAAACATAAGCATAACTTAATTCTCATTACATATATTGTTCTCAAAGCATAAACATAACTTTGATTGCATTTCCACCACCACCGCTAGTCTCAAACGCCTTTTCTACTTCTTCATGAGAGAAGCCAAAGCGATGAGTGATCAGAGGTTTCACATCTAGCTTGCCCGAACTTAAAAATTCCAAGCATAGAGGCCAAGTATTCCTGTACCTAAATATCCCAATAACATCCACTTCCCTGCCACCACAATATAAACATAAATTCCATGAAATAAAAATCACGACAATATAACTTTATAGATAGAAATTGTAGAACTCATTTAAGCAAGACCTCTCTTACACAATGTTAAACATTCAAAATTTTAAGCAGAATGTGGATTTTTCCATTTCAACACCCTCCTCAAAATTGAATGACCTATCTCTCATGCACATTCACACAATAAATAAAAAGTATTTTCTATTATGTCGTTGTTAGTTTTAACGAAAAAGTAATAACTAACAACACATTACACTAGTACTTATATAGGTAACAATGTAATATGTTATTACCTACAACACATTACCTTGTTACTTATATAGTTAACAAGGTAATATGTTGTTATAGGATATTGCATCAAATTATCCTTTGCGATTTTTAAAAAAGAACAAGCAACATTGGATCAAATGTGAGCACGAAGCAGGATGGTGGGGCTCGAAAATTAGGGCGCATATATTGGGGGTTTGAAGTTGGGTGCAAAGATTGATCGGGATGGTCAATATTTTGCAAAGGTTCACGTTAACTGTGACCACTGTGTGAGGAATAGGCACCATGCCTCAAACTAATCTTTTTCAACTTTGGGATTGTTATTCTATATAGATAAATCTTGTTTGAGCTTTGGGTTTCGTAATTTACGTACATTATTTTACATATATGAATTTTCTTTGAATTTTGGCCTTTGTAACTAATTTTAACTATATGATATTTTACATGGATAAGTAAGAAATCTGATTGGTCACCTTCTATTAGTTAGTATATTGAGGATTGATCATATATATTAGCAAGTCGAATTGTTGACTAGCCAACAAAAAAATCATCCAAAAATACTAAATAATCCATTGATCAGTCAAAATTTCAACCATAAGTACTTACTTATATGATAAATAGGGTCTTCAAATCTAAATTATAATATAAATTTAGCATGTACAAAGACTTTACATTAAATTTGTAAAATAAAAGAGAGTTGGATGATGGTACCTGCAAGCAGCTGGAGGAAGGGGCACTGTCATCTCGTGATGCCCCATACCTATAAGGCATACTTTACCTCCTGCACGAGTAGCCTTGAGAGCCGTTGTCATGGTTTTGGAAAATCCAGCACAATCAAATGTTATGTCGATGTCTTTTCCCATAACTTTTTGCATTTTCTTTACTTCTTCTTCAATATCCTGTTTCACATTCCAAACACCGAATTTAACATAAATTTAAGCTTTAAGATACCACATAATATGTGTAGATTTATTAAAGATAGGCGATCCTTAATTAGCATGCACAAACCTACGTAAAATTGAGGAGAGGAGAGGATATTTGTTAATACCTGGTTGTTGGTGGAGACAAGAATACAGTCATCGGCACCGAGTTTCTTAGCAATGGCGAGGCGTTGTTCATTTACATCAACAATCACAATACGAGGTGCTCCGAATGCGCGGGCACAAAGCAAGATGAGAAGACCAATGGTGCCAGAGCCTATTATTAAAACATTTGTTTCGGCGCCAACGTTTGCACGCCGACATGCATGAAGTCCAACACTGAGAGGTTCACACATGGCGCCTTCCTCTAGGCTCACATTTTCCGGCAACTTAAAACACATGTCTGCTGGATGTATTATCTGCGATCTCCATACAAAAATATAGCTGATTATTTTCAAGCTGGAAAACATTTAGATATGTTATTAAGTTTGAAATAAATGACAGAAGTTACATATTGTCATTAGAGAGATACCATCAGTTTTATACACAAGTTACACTCTTCGAAAATTGTGGTACTGTTTGGTACTCTAGACATTTACATCCAAATAGAGAAATATGTTTTCTAATTTCAAAAATATATGATTTTAGAATTTATTTTGAAATTTCAAATTTATAATTAAATTTTATGTTAGAAATGGAAAGAACATAAATTTCACATAAATATAAATTAGACATTGTTAATTGAGTATCTTAAATTAAATTGAAGATTATGAATTTTTTTAATTGAATTCAAATCTTCTCTATAGGTTAGGTGTACAAAATTCTTAGCTTTGTTCTTAATGACTGAGAATATATTCATACAAAAGTATTTTTTGATCGTGCAAAGGTTAGGTGTACAAAATTATTTAGTTTAATTGAAGGAGTGAGAATACATACAAAATTATTTTTTGATTCAATATAAAACTTGTGCATAAGTTAGGTGCATAACTTTTTAGGCTTAGTTTTCAAGGACTGAAGATATGTGTGTGTGTGTGTGAGAGAGAGAGAGAGAAATTATTTTTGATTGACGCTTAAGCTTGTGCATGAATTAGATGCACAAAAATCTCAGGATTAATAATCTAAGAATGATTATTTTTTAATTGAATTTGAAATTTTGTGCACTTAGGTATATGGAAATCTTAGACTTAACTACCAATGATTGAGGCATTCCCATTTTAGACCGACCTCATCCCTTATTAATTGGTCTCTTAATCGTACAACATTAGGTTACAACCCTTACACAAATTTCTTGATATAATATGCAGTGATATTAACTATTATATAATTTTATAAATTAAAAATTTCTTAACAAATAAATTTTATTTTAAAAATAATCCAATGAAGTTTTTAGTGAAAGATCTTATTGTAATTTTGTGTAGAAACCTGAAATATGGGAAACACACAAATTGTTAATTACTTATCATATAACCTAAAATGGTAAGGAGAAAAAGGGGAGGGACTAAACGTAGACCTTGTGGGCCAATGCGCCATGGAGGGGAGGTGTTCCGAAGGCTTTCACATCCTGGCACAAGTTGTAGTGCCCTCCCGTGCAGGGCTTACATACCCTACACGGAATTGCTGGTTCCAATGACACGCGGTCTCCAATCACCAGATTCTTCACCTCGCTCCCCACCTCCTCCACTATTCCTGCACATTCATGCCCCAATACGTACGGCCCATCGATCACAAAATCTGCAAGCCTCAAATGCTGCAACCATACAAAATTTTCATTATCAATTTATGGTTGCATAGACTGTTTGGTCTATTAAAATCTTTCATTCATTTTGCCAACTATTTCAGTATTATAGATACCTTAAGATAGTGAACATCACTGCTGCAGATGCCTGAAGCTTTCACACGCACCTTCACATCTTTCTCTCCTGAGACACAGGAAAAAAAATACAAAAAAGATTTAACATTGTTTAAAAAAATAGGGATTCGAATTTTTAAATTTATTTTTCCCTCTCTGGTAAAAACACATTACAAACCTAGAGGAGGAAGTTGCAGATGCTTCATTTGAATGTCGTGCACTCCGCAGAGCCATGCCGCCACGTTCTCATCAATCTCCACCGCGCCTTTCTCTCCCTTACCCATTGCTTGTTTTTCTTCTTATACTCCCCTCTAAACCCCACGTATATATAGGAGGAATTCATGTGGGTCCACGTAAGCTGAACACAGTTCACGTGGAGAGTGGTGAACCATCGATTTCCAATATCCAAGGATCTATTGCCACGTCATCTGAACGCTCAAATGCGCACTGAGGACGTTGATGAGGACGCGTGGAATAGTGATGTAAGTCACATGCAAGATAATATGGAAGATTTTGATGTCTGTATAAACCGCCGTTCACCATCCATCATTTTGGATGTATTATTCGAAGGGTTCAGATGCAGTCATATATAGCTATCTGTACCGCGTCTCTAAATATTTGATTGGCAATACTTTTAAAGACAAGGGCTTTCAATAGGGGTGAGATCCAAATCTAGGGTTATATTGAACAAAATTATTAATTTCTCATAATTACAAATATTTCAATACAAAATAGTTTCGTATAAGATATTGATATTAATATTAATGCTGATTTTTTTAACAAATTAAAAATTAAAAAATCATGTGCTTGCTGTCTCACCCAATGATACTATAATTGCAAGCTGACTACACAGTCACTTTTTATCAAGGTGAAAAATATTTTCTTGAAAATGAGTTAAATTTTTTTTTTTAAAATATATTAAAAAGAAGATACAATAGGTTTTAGGTTATGTTGGAAAAATATATTTTAAGTATGTAATTAAATTATTATAAATATATTTTAAAAATATTAAGAGATATCAATTTCAAAAAAATTATTTTAGATTTTTCACATACTACAATAATAATAATAATAATTTTCATATTTTCTATAACCACTAACAAATAGTGTGATTCTAGATACATTAATGTGTGAGGTTTTAGAAAAAAATTACATTAAAAAAAGAGTCTAAAAGATATTATTATTTTTCCATTTACATTGTTAAATTAAAAAGACTTCTAAGTGACACTCAAATAAACATGAAATTTAAAAATAAATCATACTATAGTTCAATACTACCCAAAACATCTCTCCCTATAAACACTAGAAAATAAATCATAGTATAGTTCAATACTACCCAAAACATCTCTCCCTATAAACACTAGAATAAATTTTATTAATATTTTAAATCAATGTAATTATTAACATAAAAAACCTTGTAAGCCATTTTCCATGCCTAATGTTTCTCGTATTTCATAATTGATTCCCAAAGCAAAGACGACGATTGTAATTTTTGGGATTATGTCTCCATCTATAGATGTGATATCTGATTTCATTTCTAAGGTTTGGTGTCCAATTTCTTAATGTCCAAAATAAGTGACATTATAGTTTTGTTATTTTCTATGCTTCATCACCATGTGTACAAATTAAATATGTTTTGCTAGGAAAACAAAGATATTGTAACCTAATTCCTAATTAGTAGAATGGTTATCTTATCACAATCGTGGAAAAGCAGGACGGCCCATCGGCCGACCTTAAAAAAGCGAGAAAACAACAAATAATCCACGTAGACGTTCAGTTTCTTCGCGTGCAATAACAATATCAGATTTTGTCGTCATTTTTGACTACTTGATAACCACACACGTCACAACGGAGTCTGATAAAAAAATAGACCAGAGATATTTAGATTTCACATAATAACGATAAATTGCATGTATACACTTCAATTAAGACAAAGCTTGCACTATCATCCGCGTCACGAGGAAGTCTAATTCAAAATACTCAGATGACCTAACATAAAACTAATATTTCTTGTAAACATATTAAAATGACAGCTTACCTGTGATTCAATGAACAAAATGAAACGTGGATGGTTGCAGTTAATGAGGGTACAAAGTCAGAAATAATTGAAGCATGACATTAACGTCAGTAATGTCGTCATCTCGCAGGCAACGTGTCGAGTGTGGGAGAAAAGGCCAATCCTCCCACAGTCGACTGGGGTATCCTTTCGTTTTCGTCTATGGACGGATTGTTCGCACCGTCAATATTCTTCTGTGTTTTGTGGATCCATCCCACGTAGCAGATAATTCAAATGGCACCATCAACTTTTTCTCTACCGATTTAACCCCACCATTTGCATCGTGCGTGAGCAATAGGGTAGGTGGAAAATTTAGAATCGCCTACAGTCTCTTGCTGTTTATTTTTTCAAAGTATCCTTACAAAATGATGAATTGATTCACTGAAAAACACGTCTTCTTCTTAATATAAATAGTCACGTCTGTGATAATTTCCTGTGTAGGTTTGCAGCAAATATGGGATCCGTTGCGGAATTGTATACAGGAAGGAAAATACCTGTGGTGGGACTTGGAACTGGCGCTCCAGCTTATCAGTATGAGGAGATTAAGGCGGCTGTCGGTGTGGCTCTGGAGGTAACCAATATAAGAGTTTTAGTCTATAAAGATTTATCAATTATATCCCACTCTTCATGAAAGTGGGGAGTTTTTCCTTTTTTTTGGTATTGAAGGCCAAGTTTTTGATCTTTTTGTAGAGTTTTTTTCGCATCCGTTCGCTTAGAAATGGATATCATTCCACGGTCCACCCCGAAAATAATACAAAAGAAAACACATATATATTTTTAATTAATTCTTAGATGTTATATTAAAAATTAAAAATTAAACAAAAGATTGTATTTATAATCTCCTGATATTAATTATATGATAAGATTATATCAAGATTTTTTTGTATGGATAAAATTATTGTGGTTGGTTTAAGTCTTATTCAGTCTTCATGGTAGATTTCGGTGGTTTAGGGTTTGGATTTAACTTTTAATTTATTTGGGTGTTGGTGTGTGGTCAACTATATTCCATCCAGAAGTTATAAGAGGACTAGAGTTTTGCAGTTTTGAATTATAAGATTAAATGTTTAATAGAGGAGCCCCTTTTGCGATGGAGTAAAGCTCAATTCCTCTCATTTAACCAAAATAAATAAATAGATTTTCATATATATTCTAATAGGTCCCCAAATTAAAATGTATAATTATTTCTTTATTTAAAATTTTAATTTATTTTTACTAATGTTTTAATCTAACATGAATTTTGTATTTATATAATACAATGTTATTGTGTGTATTAAAGAAGACTTAGTTTGCATTTTGCATTGATCAACATTAAGGTAACAATTGTGGTATATTACCTCGTAACAAAGTACTAATGTAGATTGTTTTGGCCATGGTTGTCTATGCATATATAGGATGGGTGTCATAATTGGCATGTTTGTATTAATGTGGGCAGTTTAGTCAATAAGTTGGAAGTATTAAGATAAAAATAATAATATATTAGTGTGAAGTTTGTAGCGATGACACAAGAGTGCAATTATTACATATAAGATTTGTATTGAAATATATCATTTTCTCCTTTACTAATTTTTTTATAATTAAATTGTTATATTGCTAATGATTCTTATACAAGTGAAATTTAATTAAAAAAATAAAACACAATTTATTTCATTATTATACAACTTAGTCTAAATATTAATGCTTGCAAGGTTGACTGGTCAACCTACTAATAATAAATCCCCTGTCCTCAAAAAATAATAATAAACTGTCCATTAATTGTACAATCGGTTAACCTTAAAAGCAGTAACGCATAGGCTCTTCTCTAAAGTAGTCAGCAATGTTTAGGAATATAATAGTTTATATGCATATGGCTTATTTCGATTGAATTTCAAAAAATTTGTCTACAGATTGTAGCTTGTTTATGTTAACATGGGCAACGGGATTATATTTTTAATTGTATTCAAATTTTAGCCCCGAACTTATCAAAAAAATCGTATAAATTCAATGATCGAACATTAAACCTAGGTTAATCAATGAGAATATTTATATTTCTGAACGTGTTGACAATTTACTTTCAGCAAAACCCGCCGTTGTATTCCTGATTTATTCCATAATCAATGCTTAATCCCTATTCGTATTTACACTTTTATGTATGATGAGGTATTAAATCATGAACAGGGTGATGACCCGATGGGGTATGATACTCTCAGGCTTCAGCAATTAAAAATTATTGTCAACACATAAGTAACTCTGGATTATGCCTTTTTTTTGTTTTGTTTTTTGTTTTATTTTGAGGATACAAGAAAAAGAAATTCTGTAGTTGACACCATGTCCTAATATTTAATGAAGTTCATTAACATATATCAGTTGGAATGAAGGTTGGTTACAGGCACTTTGACACGGCCAGCTTTTACGGCTCAGAAAATGCGTTGGGAGCAGCTCTGACAGAGGCTTTCAAAAGCGGTGTTGTCAAGCGGGAAGAAGTGTTTATCACCACTAAACTGTGGGACGATGAACACGATGAACCTCTTGCTGCTATCACAAGAAGCCTAAAGTATTTCTAATAAACCCAAACCTGTTCCAATGTTTTCCCCTTATATTTATGTTTCCCACAACTAACAAATGTGTTTAATATGAAGGAATTTGCAGCTGGAATACGTGGACCTGTATCTGATCCACTGGCCTTTAAGGTTAAGAAAAGGATATACTCTTCCACCAAAGGAGGAAGACTTCTTGCCCTTGGATATCAAATCTACATGGCAAGGCATGGAACAGTGTTTTGAGATGGGTCTCACTAAAGCCATTGGCTTGAGCAATTTCTCCTGCAAAAAAATTGAAGATTTGTTGAACTATGCCAAAATTCACCCTGCTGCCAATCAAGTAATGTTATAGGATGTATTTTTGCTCTAGCTTCATTTGTCTAGATAGTTAACACATTAATGGAAAGTGGTGGAATATGGCAGGTGGAGCTGCACCCACTGTGGCAGCAGAAAAAGCTAAGAGAGTATTGCACTAAGATGAAAATTCAAGTATGTGCATGGTCTCCTCTAGGAGCTCCAAACACTCCATGGGGATCGAATGTGGTGATGGATAACCCTGTTATTAAGGAAATTGCTCAAAAACATGGAAAGACCACCGCACAGGTACTGTAAAGCTTATAATATTTTTTATTTCTGAATTCCTTTAGTTTCCGTGTGAAATAGCATTGGAAGGGTCCATTTATGGGGAATTTTGCATTCGGGGAAAACCGCTAAGCAAGTATTTCTGTTCAAGCATATGAAAGGTAGCAACAATGTATCCTTAAAATGTAAGAATAAAGATGTTGTTAGCTTCAAAGAGGTAACATTATAGGTTTGAACTCTAGGTTATTGGACATTTCTTAATTTTTCTAATTATTTGAAAAGATATTATTAAATATTGTTATTTTTAATTAATTTTTATGACTTATTATTTAGATATATAAATATATTAGTATTCTTATTGCCATCTTTGACAATTCTTAACACTTTGGAGTGTATTTTTATGTTCATTGGTAGGTTGTGTTGAGGTGGGGGATAGAGCAAGGAGTGTGTGTACTCCCTAAGAGCTTCAATAAAGGGAGAATAATAGAAAATTTTCAAGTTTTTGATTGGTCTTTAACAAAAGAAGACCACGAGAAGATGGGTAAGCTTGAGCAGAGAAAGAATTTGAGGGGAGAGGATCTTGTAAATTCAACGACCAGCCCTTACAAAACCATTGAAGAGTTATGGGATGGAGAGATCTAGAAGCGGTGAAGTGAATTTGTTTCAACTTTAGTACATTTTGTCTAGGTTTTATGTTTTCCGTTCGAGTTATCTAAGATGTAAGGCTTAAGACCCTTCTAATCTAAGTTTTATTTTTTATGTTCAATTATCTAATGTGTAAGGATTAAGACCATTCTAATCGGGTTTTATTTTTTCCATTTAGTTATCTAAGATATTTAAGGCTTTGGCCATTGTATCCACAAAATTGGAGAATTAGTTATGTTGTATGGTCATTTGTATATGATAATATATTTTCTATGTAAACACCCTCAATGGAATTAAGGTACAATACATGCGTTTGTTTGATTTTTCTTCTTAATAATTGTTTTGTGAGGTTTTTTAATGAGATTGTTTTTTAATATTAAATGTTTACTTAACACATTGTGTGAGTGCTTTCTTAACTTGAATCATAAGGCATATAAAGGGAATAAGTTAAAAGGTCAAACAATACAAAAAAGTGAGCTAACAAGATTCTAACTTCAACCAATAATTAATAAATATATAAATACACTAGCATCAAATCATTTAACTAATCGGATATGTAAATGAGGTTACCAATTAATCAATCAAATAATCTTGACCAAATCAATCGACTAGTCTTATATCAATATTGGGTGTCTAACTTCAAAAATTGAGACCTTAATTTTTTATCTCTTTTTGTTATCATCAGGATGGTGAAGATTCCACATGAATTATTTTCAATAATCTGTTGAATCTGCTTTCCTTTATCTCTTTCACAACGTTTCCTTACCTTTCATGCTTTAAGTTGAAGATTCCTTTCACAACATGAATTCTTTTCAATACCTTGACAAGGCATTGACACGTTTTTAGGCCCTAAATTTTCCATCTTGAGGCTGAAAATTAGGATTTAAGTTATAGTTTGGTTTTTTCCTATTTTTGAGCATTAGTTAATTTTAGTCTATTAATTGCATTATGAGTTAGAAAGTTGGCAATTCCTCTAATTTAGGGATGTAGAAGATGTATGGCAATTTCTGTGCCCGTAGGAATAAGCATGCGAACTTACTAAGAATAGCAGGTTCTAGTAAATTGCTAAAAATAGTAATTTCCGCCACCTAGAGTAGATTTAGTCAGAGTTAGCTAGAGTTTACTTGGCAACTCGAGTTGGGAGTTGTTTTCCTATTTAGGAAACATTGTAATTCATTATTTGATAACAAAGAAGGAGATCTATTTTCTTTTGGAGTTCATATTATTTGCAGTATATCTGGTTTGTTCTTAATTTGGCTACATTATCTGGTATCAGAGCTGGTTTGAAGTTTTTTTTTTAAAGAGGAAGAGGAAGAGGAGGCGGTATTGCCTAGATGAATAGAAATATGCAAGATCTGCAGAGACAAGTTGTTGCGCTTGCTGCAATGATAACCCAGAGAGGAAATCAAGGTGGAGATGACATAGATGAAGAAGAAGTTTGTGAAGAGGAGGAAACGCAAGCACCACCATTAGCTTTTGAAGAAAGGATGCTTCGAGCATTAGAAGGAAAGAATGATGGGATAAGAGTTGATGTTTCAAAGTATGGTGGTAGTCTAAAACCAGAGGAGCTGATAGACTGGTTGACTAGCATGGGAAATTTTTTTGAGTGGAAGGCTATGTCAGAAGAAAAGAAGGTAAAATTTGCATGCACGAAATTGAAAGGTCATGTTATGTTATGGTGGGATCACCTACAGAAAGAGTGGTCAAGAAAGGGGAAAGAAAGAATTAGGACGTGGAGTAAGATGGAGAAGAAGCTGAAAGATAAATTTCTCCCTGTGGATTATGCACAAACCCTTTACAGGAGGTTTCAGAATCTCAGACAGAACTTACAAATAGTGCAAGAATACACAGATGAGTTCTATAAGTTGTCCATTCATGTAGAGCATGAAGAAACTGAGGAACAAATGGCTGCAAGGTATGTTAATGGATTAAAATTTTCTATTCAAGATGAGATAAGTATGCATAGGATTAAAAGCATGGAGGATGCCTATCAATTAGCCTTAAAGGCTGAGGAAAAACAAAATCATCAAAGTTTTAGGAGATCACCTGGAATGAATAGGGGGCCTCAACTTCCTTTCGGGGATGAGCTGGTTTCAGCCAAGGTAGGGGAGAATCATCTCGTGGATTGGAAAAGCAAGAGGATACGAGACAAGATTTCCAGAATCAATAAAAGAGGAAGAGGATTTCCTAGGGGCAGAGGATATGCTGGTGATAGAGGATGGGAGGCTCCACAAAGACCATTTGTTTGTTACAGATGTGGTGAAGAAGGGCATCAAGCTTTTGAATGCCCACATACTTATACACATGACAAAAGGCAAGGAGATGCTCCAAGAGTAAATCTTGTTGAAGTTGAGCAAGTAGAAGATGAACAGGACCTGGAAATTCCACCAGATGTTGGAGAAACTTTGATGATCAAGAGGATGATGATTGCTCCAAGAAAGGAGGTCAAGGGGGATGCATGGCTGTGTACAAATATTTTCAGAACAAGATGCACTTCAGGAGGAAAGGTATGTAATGTTATTATTGATGGTGGTAGTTGTGAGAACATGGTTTCAAATGAGATGGTCGATAAATTGGGTCTGCATTGTGAGAAGAATCCTAACCCTTATCGTATTGCATGGTTTAAGAAGGGTAATGAAGTTATTATTGATAAGAGATGTTTAATAAGCTTTTCTATTGGGAACAGTTATAAGGATGAGATTTGGTGTGATGTTATCCCTATGGATGCATGTCATATCTTTCTTAGGAAGACCATGGCAATTTGATAGAAAAGTTATTCATGATGGGGGAAAGAATACTTATACTTTTCTGGAAGGATGGAAAAAAATAGTTTTGCTACCTCTTAAAGAAGAGGGAAGGCTGAAAATATGCTTTCTGCAAAGGAATTTGTGAAGGAGGCAAAGGCAACCGGTTTTGTTATGCACTAGTTGCAAATAAGGATGAACTTGTAAGTGCTCAAATACCAATAGAAACATCAAAATTAATAGAAGAATTTTCGGATGTTATTCCTGATGAGCTACCAGATGGATTACCACCCAAAAGAGATATTCAACACCACATTGATTTGATTCCAGGGTCTTCACTCCCAAATCAAGCGGCTTATAGGATGAGCCCGACATTGCATGCAGAGTTGAATAGGCAAGTGGTAGAGCTCGTGCGAAAGGGGGTCGTAAGGGAGAGCATGAGTCCGTGTGCAACACCAACTTTATTAACACCAAAGAAGGATGGAACATGGAGAATGTGTGCATGGATAGTAGAGCGATCAATAAAATTACAATCAAGTATCGGTTCCCAATACCTCACCTTGATGATATGATGGATGTGCTTGCTGGATCTAAGTATTTCACCAAGATTGATCTTCGAAGTGGTTATCATCAGATTCGGATCAGAGAAGGAGATGAGTGGAAAACAACATTCAAGATAGGAAATGGATTATATGAGTGGTTGGTGATGATGCCATTCGGGTTATCAATGCACCTAGTACTTTTATGAGATTGATGAACACCGTGCTACGGGAGTATAATGGTAAGTTTGTTGTGGTTTATTTTGATGATATCTTGATCTTTAGTAAAACTAAAGAAGAACATTTGAGGCATCTAAGGTTGGTATTTGAAGTGTTAAGGAAAGAGAAACTCTATGCAAATATGAAGAAGTGCACATTCATGCAAGAGAGTTTGGTATTCTTGGGCTTTATTATTTCAGAAGATGGGGTACAGATGGACTTAGAAAAGATAAAGGCAATTATTGAATGGCCTACTCCATGGAGTATAGAGAGGTAAGGAGCTTTCATGGTCTAGCTAGCAACATTTTAGAAAATTTATTAAAAATTTCAGTGAGTATTGTAGCTCTATAATAGATTGCACAAAAGGAAGGGAGTTTTTGTGGACAAAGGTAGCTGAGGATAGTTTTCAATTCTTGAAGAAGAAGGTGACAGAGGCACCCATTTTGGCACTACCAGATTTTGATAAAGTGTTTGAGGTTGATTGTGACGCCTCACATGTGGGTATTGGGGCTGTTCTAAGTCAAGGAGGAAAGCCAATAGCTTTCTTTAGTGAGAAATTGAATGAGGTAAGAAAGAACTACTCTACTTATGATGTGGAATTTTATGCAATTGTACAAGCATTAAGGCATTGGAGGCATTACTTAGTGCCTAAGGAGTTTGTGTTATTTACAGACCACATAGCCCTAAAGTATGTGAATACCCAAAAGAAGTTGAATAGTAGGCATGCAAAGTGGGTATCATTTTTGCAGGGATATACTTTTTCTCTAAAACATAAATTTGGAAAACAGAATCAAGTTGCAGATGCATTGAGTAGGCGTGTGACTTTGTTTACCACTATGGAAAATGAGGTGGTGGGTTTTGAAGCAATAAAGGGTTTGTATTCTTCTGATTCTGATTTCAAGGATATTGTTGAAAGACTAATTAGTCCATTGTTAGACAATGCAGGAGATGTCTGGATGAGTATATTTTACAGGATGGCTACCTATTGGGGCCAACTATGTATTCCAGTTGGGTCTATGAGAGAGAATATAGTGAAAGAGTTGCATAGCGGAGGGTTGGATGGGCATTTTGGTAAAGATAAGACGATAGCCTTGGTAGCAGACAAATACTATTGGCCAAAGTTGAAAAGAGATGTGGTAAGATATGTGGAGAGATGTTGAATTTGCCAAGTCTCGAAAGGCCATGCACAAAATATAGGGTTGTATATGCCATTTCCTGTTCCTAAAGGGTCATGGACAGATCTGAGTATGGACTTTGTTTTGGGATTACCAAAAACACAACGAGGTAATGACTCAATTTTTGTGGTTGTTGATAGGTTTTCTAAGATGGTTCATTTTATTACTGCAAGAAAACAAGTGATGCAACAGGCATAGCAGATTTTTTTTTCAGAGAAGTTGTTTGTTTGCATGGTGTTCCAAAAACCATTACTTCAGATAGGGACACAAGGTTCTTAAGTCACTTAGCGGACTTTATGGAAGAAATTTGGAACTCAACTACAGTTCGGTAGTGCCTATCATCCATGAGAATGATGGGAAAATAGAGGTGGTAAATAGGAATTTGGGAAACCTATTAAGGTGCATAGTTGGGAAAAGCCGAAACAATGGGACTTAGCATTACCACAAGTTGAGTTTGCATATAACAGTTCCATAAACAGATCCACGGGAAAGTCTCCATTTTCAATTGTGTATGGGAGTAATCCAAATGGGGTGTTAGATTTGGTACAACTACCAGTTGATGGTAGAGTCAGTGATGATGCAGAAGCATTTTCCGAACATATACAACAATTGCAGGAAGAAGTGCGGAAGAAGGCTGAGAATAGTAATGATAAGTATAAAGAAATAGCAGATGTGCACAGACGGAGAAAGGTATTTACAATTGGTGAGTTGGTTATGGTATATTTGTGGAAGGAAAGGTTTCCAAGAGGAACCTATAACAAGATGAAGTACAAGAAGATTGGTCCCTGTAAAATCGTGAAAAAAATAAACGATAATGCTTATGAGGTAGAATTGCCAGGGAATTTTGATATTTCTCTAGTGTTTAATGTTTCAGATTTGTATTCTTTTCATGGGGATGGTGCTAGAAGGGGATGTTATTGATGAAGTAGTAGATTGGAGGCAAAGAGGTTCGGTGAAGAAGAAAGAAGAAGTGGATTAGATTCTAGATAAGAAAACAATGGACACGCGAAATGGGAAATACAACAAATATTTGGTACATTGGAAAGGACTGGAACAAGAGGACAATACTTGGGTCATAGAGTGGGAGATTAAGAAGTTGGATGCTAGATAAATGGAAGAAGTTTGAAGAAGACAACTTGCGGGAGAGCTGCATTTTTTCAAGCGGGGAGAATGATGCGCGAATTAGCGAGGAACTTGACAAGGTCATAACTTGAGCTCTCGGGTGTCCGTTTGAGTCATTTTTTTTAAACCACATGTTTGATGAGAAAAATGCAGTGAAACCTGCCCTACTAGTTGGGGCAAAGTTTTTGACACGTTTTGGGCCCTAAATCCGCCATCTTGAGGCCGAAAATTAGGATTTAAGTTATAGTTCGGTTTTTTTCCTATTTTTGAGCATTAGTTAATTTTAGTCTATTAATTGCATTATGAGTTAGAAAGTTGGAAATTCCTCTAATTTAGGGATGTAGAAGATGCGTGGAAATTTGTGCCGTAGGAATAAGCATGCGAACTTACTAAGAATAGCAGGTTCTAGTAAACTGCTAAAAATAGTAATTTCCGCCACCTAGAGTAGATTTAGTCAGAGTTAGCTAGAGTTTACTTGGAAACTCGAGTTGGGAGTTGTTTTCCTATTTAGGAAACATTGTAATTCATTATTTGATAACAAAGAAGGAGATCTATTTTCTTTTGGAGTTCATATTATTTGCTTTGAGTGATGTGACATTCCTTGGCTACCAATTGGCTTAGTTTGTTCTTAATTTGGCTTGCACACCACAAAGCTTCTGGAAGTTGAGAGTTGCTTCCCTACCTATCCTTGTGGATTTGCATGGAATTTTTTTACGGAGAAATATTCTACATTTGTTCACCTATGTTAGTTGTAAATTATCTTCATTTTTGTAAGTTTTCATAGATCCTGCTTAGCCTACTTGGGAAGTTTTAGGGGATGAATCGCTTATGAGAAGCTTTTTTGTTCTTCATATGACTCGAGGTAGTAGAATAAAGGAAGTTGTAAATCCACAAGTACAAATTGGAAAAGTTCAATTTTATTAGAATATATTAGATCCACTCTGCATCAAGTAAATAGATATCGTCGGTTTTTACTTGTTTAATTTTGTTAATTTTAGTGTAGAGGAAATTTTAATTAATTAGAAGAAGTTTAATTTTATCGTGTGTATTTCTTTTGTTTTCGGTAAGCATCAAAAATTAAAAAACATTATATTAGTTAGCTATTTGTTTGTGTTGTTTCATTTTGTTTAAAATCATTGGAAAAATAACAAAAACATATAGATTAGCTATTTCCTCTATTGATTAGTTAGCTTTAATTTGTTAATTAGTTTTGGAAACACGTAGATTTAATTAAAGCTGCGGGGAAAGTAATTGAATTTGGTTGATTTAAATATGTTTGTTTTCATTTGATAAATTAGGAACATAGAACTAATTAGAAAGGAATTAACACATCTCCCCACGTATCCCTAGTTGGCTTAGGATTAACCTTGTCCTCTTGCGATTTTATGTGCGAGATTATTTGTTTCTTTGCTTTAGTATTTTGCATATCCCACATGACCATTCAAGGCACTCAATAACCAAGTGATTCTTTGTTTGATCTCTCGGGTCCCGCAATGAAAAAAAGCAGTTGAGTTGTTCTGAGACATTGATATGGGCCTTAGAACTGAAAAAGTTTGTGAGAATCAAATCAGAAACGATGCACCACGAAGTAGTTGCACTCCAATGAGAATCATAATGGCTCCAATGTAATCACAAGGATCAATTAACAATGGAAGAACTTTCTCAACATAAATAAATCTTGCATATACAAGAAAGACAACAGAGTGTCTTGGCATACTCATAAATCAGGAATGAAAGGGTACATATAGGGTGTTGAGTAACCCTAGTGCATGACACACAAGCAAACCCTAAACCTAACCCATGTGAGATGACCCTCCATATGTGAGTGGAGGACACATAGGATCCCACACACCAACACCCCCTTCATCGAAGCTAGGGTAATAGCTATGATGAGTTAGACAGAACAAGAAGACACTCCTAAACAACTAAGAAAGATGTGTCAATGGGGTGCGAAACTAAAGGCCTGATAAGGTGCCCATATACAAACAACATCTTCCTAGAAGAAGAAGAAGAAAAGGACTATATAGCTGAAGAAGATGAGCAGCTGCATAAGACCTCACCCTAAGAAGAGACCGCAAGTGAAGAAACTTCACCTCAGTGAAGGGCTTGGTAAATATATCTGCAATCTGATCAGTTGTCTGAATGTACTGAATGTCGATGATACCATCATGAATAAGATCTCGTATGAAGTGCATATGGATCTCAATGTGCTTCATCCATTGATGCTGAACTGGATTTCTACAAATTGAGATAGTGCTCATGTTATCACAATAGATAATGGTAGGCCGCCGAAAGTGGATGCCAAACTCTGTCAGAATACCCTATAGCCAAACAACTTTTGTGGTAGCGTTAACTGCTCCTTTGTATTTTGCCTCTATAGAAGATATCACAATTACATTCTACTTCTTGCTAGACCAACTAACAGGACCCGAACCAAGAGAGAAACTATAGCCAAAGGTAGATTTCGATGATCTAAGTCACCGGCCCAATCAGAATTTGTGAACCCGATCAAGTCAATATCCACCCCTCCATAATAGTGAATGCCATCAGTATAGGTGCCATGAACATAATGAAGGATCCACTTAGTTGCTTTCTAATGTAGCTCATGTGGCTCTGCATGAATCTAGACATGATCCAACAACATAAGATAAATCTGGTCAAGTGTGAGTCAAGTAAATCAAGCTCCCCACTAATTGTTCGATAAAGGGTACCATCAACTAAGGGAGTAGAGCAATCAGAAACCAACTTAACCCCAAAAAGAAAAGGAGTAGGAGAAGACTTGCAATCGGACATCTGAAAATGAGAAAGCAAGTCAAGAGCATACTTAGGTTGTGAAATCACAATTCCTGAGTCAGATTGTGAAATATGGATCCTAAGAAAGTAATGAAGTAGACCTAAGTTAGTCATGGAAAACTTGTTGGCCAAGGCGATCTTCACAGAATCAATGATAGAGGAAGATTTTGCCTGTGATCAACAAGTCATCAACATAGAGAACAAGGATGAGTATGGAGTCATCTTGCCATAGAATATAAACATTTGGATTAGAGTGACACCTAGTAAACCCTGATGTAAGTAAAAAGGAGTCCATCTTGGCATACCAAGCTGAGGGGCTTGTTTAAGGCCATAAAGAGACTTCTTTAACTTATAAATGAGGGAGGGATCATGGACATAACCTAGAAGGTTGTTCCATGTAGATATCTTCCTCTAGGTCACCATGAAGGAAGGCACTCTTAATGTCCATTTGATGGACTTTCCATCTTTTTTGTGGAAATGGCAAGGGTCAATCGAATAGAAGTCATCTTCACAACCGGAGCAAAGGTTTCAGTATAATCAACCCCAACTATCTGGGAGAAACCCTTAGCTACTAATCGCGCTTTAAAATTTTGATGTCTCCATCTACTCCATACTTTGTTTGGAACACCCACTTACACCGAATGATTTTCTTCCTTTCGGAAGAGGGGTGAGATCCCAAGTATCATTCTTCATGAGAGAGGAATACTCCTCATCCATGGTAGAATCCCACTCAAGAATACAGAAGCCTCCCGGAAAATACTATGGATCAAAAGAAGAGGTGAAGAAAGAGTGGGTTCCAATGAAATCTGAGTGAGTACGTCTCATATCCGAAGTATCTCAACTAAATCTCTAACACTTTGCAAATTTTTCCTAGCCTAAAGAGGACCAGGAGGATCAGGCTCAAAGTCGGAAGATTCTTCACTTGAGTGAGAAGGGACATAGTCCTCATCATCACTATTGTCAGAATTGGAAGACTCAAAGGTCTGATGGTCGGGAGGATCAAGAAGAGGAGCATGCTCAACAACATCATCATCTGATGAGTCAGAATTTGAATCAAGTGAGTTGAAGAACCTCAATAGGTAGAGAAGTAGAAGTCGAAGAAGACTCATCAAACTTAACACTTCTCTCAATATAAAGCTCATGAGAAGTAGGATTCAACAATCGATATCCCTTCACGCCATTAAGATACCCTACAAAGATACAAGGTTTGGATTGTGGTTCCAATGCCTTGCATTTCTTCTTGGGAATCCGAGCCATAGCCTTGGATCGAAGACTCAAAAGTTCTCAACATCAGGCTTGCGTCCAAACCAGGCTTCAAAGGGTGTCATCCCTCTTACTTGCCTTATGTGGAACATGGTTTTGAATGTAATTAGCACAATTCACTTGCTTTAGCCCAATATTGCGGAGGAAGAGACTTGAGTGAATCATATAAGTGGCCATCTCCTTAAGAGTATGGTTCTTTCTTTCTACTACTCCATTATGTGAAGGGCTATAAGAAACTATATGATGCAAGGAGATCCCTTCAGAAGTACATAAATCCATGAACCTATTGTTTACATATTCACCTCCATTGTCGGTTGAAGAACCTTAATAGACCTATTCCGCATGTTTCTCAAGTAAGAGCCTTAAAGTCTGAAAATGTTCAAAGACTTCAGACTTAAGCTTAAGAAAATATACCCAAGTATATCGTGAATAGTCATCAATGAAGGTGAGCACATAAAGAGCTCTAGTAAACGAAGGAGATGGAAATGGACCAAAAATATCGTTGTGAACAAGATCCAAGGGACGAGTAGCTCTCCAGGATTTTCCTTTGTCAAAGTTCTTTTCAGGATGCTTTCAAGTCAACCCTCAAAGACCCTTAGAAAACTTGATGTGGGGTAACCCATTGACCATTTCATTTTGGCTCAATTGTTCAAGGTAATGATAATTTAGATGTCCGAAACACTCATGCCATAGCTTACTAACCTCATTTGCATGAGTGAGCAAGGTAGTGGGCGTAGAATCAGAAGTAAAGTGGGAAAGGTATACAACCATGAATGGTGATCCACCTTTCCCTCAGCCATTGTAGTGTCATCATTAAGCTCATGAATAATCACCGAGTTAGGACCAAATTCCACTCGCATTCCTTCACCAAGGTGAGTAATTTGGTAAAATGATAGGAGATTGGTAGAGAGATCAGGAACACTCAACACTTGGTTGAATGTTCCCCATCCATCTCTATTGATCCACTACCAAAAACCGACACTATCGTGTCATTACCCATCGTGATTTGGGACATACCACAAGGCTCGATGTTGGAGAACTCAACATGTGAAGAATCCATGTGGTGCGAGGCACCGGAATCTATAATCCATGTCGATGAAGGAGAAACTTTGGCTACAAGGGCCTTTCCTTTCTTCTTATCAGATTTAGACCCTTTTGCAGTAGAAGACTCGGCCTTTGGAGCATTTTGTTTGATAGACTCAGGAACACCTATTTGATTTTTCTCAAGTAAATGAGTAAGGTGATCAATTTGTTTTCTCATACATAGATGCTCTTTATGACCAGGATTCTTGCAATAGGAACACAAAAACTTGTCTTTCTGTGCTCTAGGCTCAAAAGTCAAAGCGTTCGTGTTAAATTTAGTTTTGGTCTTGGTTTCCTTCTTAGGTTGATCCTTTCTTTCTTTCTTCTTTTCAGTCTTCTTTTCCTTACTAGTACTTGCTACAAGGGCATGTGACTTGGACTTGAGAGACCCCATTTGAATGAGTTTTCCTGTTCTTGAATGAGTTGGGATGAAAAATAGTCAAAGGAGGGCATATTCAATCTTTCCCAAGGCAACTTTTGTAGCGTAAAAAGTTGACACAAAGACAAAATATTCAGGACCTAACTTAGAGAGAATCGACAAGATCAGTTGAGAATATTTCTTCTCTACTTGACATTCCTTTAACAACAATCTAGTGTGGACAAACTTAGAGAAGTATGCTTGTAGGTTTTCAAAATCACTAGGATTTAACCCTAGTAGTTCATTTTCCAACTCATGCGCTCTCATGTCATCTTGTTGTCCAAACATTTTATCTAACATTTTCCACGTAGAATTAGGTGTTTTGGATGACTCAATGTGGAAGAGCAAGTCAAGAGAAACAGACATGCAAAGAAGACCTAAAGCTTCATCACTACGGTTTAACCACTTAGATTTTTTAGGGTCATCATCTAGTTCAGTCTCAGTTCCCATGGTGATGTAGAATAACCCTTTACCTCTTAGTTTCATAATCATTTTTGATCTCCACTCGAAAAAAGTTGAACGGTGTAAGAAAAGGAAGTGAATAAGCATCCATTGTGAAGAGAGAGAGAAGGAATGCAGAAAAGAATCACAACCACCTAGGACAATATAATAACCCCCTGCTTTCGACACTTTATAGTTTAGTGCGTTGAATACAATCGGGTCGAGCGTGCGTCTTGAAATAGTTGGTAACTCACCTTGCAATCAGCGTAATAACGTGTAAGAGAGGAGACCAAAATCGTGTTTCGTGGAGTGTAGCAAAGTGACACCGTATACAAGCACAACTTGCAAAAAACTAGGAAGGAGGTGAAATCAAATCCTAGTTGTGAGAAAGAGTGTCTCACGTCACAAAGGATACCCCTTCTGCTTGCAAAACTGTGGCAGATGCACTCACTAGTCACAAGTAATAATAAGGGTAAATACAAGTTTTAGATGAACTCAAGATGAGTCCGATGATCTTTAGAACGTTAGAAAAGTGCTCGGAAGGAAAATAGGTGCTCAGAGTGTCACTGCACACTTGAGCGCACAATTAGTAAAAAAATCAACAATATCGCCTAAAAAAATTATCGCTTTGAAATGCCCAATTTGGCTAATTTTAGAGCTATTGGAGTTAAAAAAATGACAATTAACGTTAATTTTAAAAGACGATTTAAATTATTACTAATCGTAAAAGATAAAAAAATTAGATTCATAATTAATAAAACTAGATTTAATATAATTAAATCTAATTAATTACTGAATAATAAAGAAACACTAATTAAGATCTAATTAAAATTAAATCCTAATTAAATATTTAAATATATTTCCCTTTTAAAAGAAATACCACCTAAAAAAAAAACACCCCTGAAAAATTCCAACAAAAATGAAATTAAAAAAAAACTTACCAAAATGATTTTTTTTTAAAAAGCACATGGCTAGTTTGGAAATCGTTGGAGATGGAGGAATGAGTTCGGGTGGATCCCGAGTTGGGTGGAGGATCCGCGTTGGGGATCAAAAAGGTTGGGAAATCCATGTAGCAGTCGAGATATGTGGAGGTCGATGCCACAAAATGTCTTTGAGAGATGTGGTAAGCAAAGAGTCGGAGAATGGGCTCGATGGGTATTGGTGAGTGGTTGAGGGAGAGCTCAAGGGGCGGCTGGGCTCGGGGAGTGGGGAGAAGGCATTGGAGAGTGGGCTAGTAGAAGTGTGGGGGTTGGAGAGTGGGCATGTAGTTGGAGGGATCTTGAGGACTCGAGCCAAGAGACACGACCACCCAAAGAGGAGAGCGAGAGGAAAGCAAGCTCGATCACGTGGGGAAGGCACTCTAACGGATATGTAGGCTCGTGGGAGACTCCAATGGGGAGAAGGTCAATGGTAGGCACATGAGCGAGAGGGAGAGAAGGCTCAAGGCAGAGCCAAAAATCCATGGATGTAGGTGAACCCGTTTGGAGAGGTATAGGCTCGATGTAGAGGAGGGCACGAAAGATTGGTAGGGAAACAAGGACGCGGACCGAGGAAAAGAAAGGCTCGTTTGACCAACAGACTAAGCTTGGTGAGAAAAACAATCTGACTCGAAGGAAAAATGGAGCTTGGCTTGGTTTAGAAAAAATGCACCAACACGACTCGAAGAGCTAGAAAATCCGAATAGAGGAGGAGCTCACAGGTGTTGATGGTGAAGGAGTTCTCATGTAGCTCGGTTTGGAGAGGAGATGGCTTGGTGGAGAGAGCTCGGGGCTGAGCATCAAAAACCAAAACTTCAAACTGAATTTTTTGACCTGAATCTCAAAAAAAAACACCATGCAAACACAAAAAGACCAAAAAAAAATAGAGATCTAAAAAATTTCTAGTTTAAAAAAAATTAAAAACTAGAAGAAAATAACCTCTATTTTTAGCTGATCTGCTAAATTTATCCACAATTAGCTAAATGTAGCTGTAAAACCCCTGAAAACTCAAGGAGATACTGCACATGCATGAAGAACACAACAAAAAAACAACTTTCCAAGAACAACTTGTTAAATACGTTAGCAATAAATTTCTAGAATATAATGATCGAAAAACTTGCACGAGGAGTAAAAAAATGAGACCAAGAGTAATCACAACTCAAATGACGAATGCATGTTTACCCGATCTCAGCTCTGATACCATGAAAGAGTTTGTGAGAATCGAATCGGAAACGATGCACCATAAAAGTAGTTGCACTCAAATGGAATCGTAATAGCTCAGCGTAATCGCAAGGATCGATCAACAATGGAAGAACTTGCTCAACAAAAAAATCTTGCACATAGAGGAAAGACAGTGGAGTGTCTTGGCATACTCATAAATAGGAATGAAAAGGGTACATATAGGGTGTTAAGTAACCCTAGTGCATGACACACAAGAAAACCCTAAACCTAACCCATGTGAGATGACCCTCCATATGTGAGTGGAGGACACATAGGATCCCACATCCATGACCTTATCCAAAGACTTCTACGAGGAAAACACAGGAAATTTCCACACATTCCATAATTGGTTCGAGAGAGTGTTCGGTGACACCGATATTGATAGACTTCTTCGTGTCGCCATTCTCCATGGTTATTCCATTTCTCCTACCCAAGTTAGAGAGGCCTTCATTTCCTTAGACGAGAATATTCCCATAGTTCTGTTGAGGACATTATATTTCCTTGATCACTTGTTGACCCTTTTCATCCACTTCCACATATTTCACATATTCGCCTTATTTAGCCTATCGCATATCCATCTATCCCTTCCATTGCGGTTGTCTCGGCACGGCGTCAGGGGGAGGTCGCATGCGCTTGAGATCACATGTTGATTTTAAGATGTACAATACCTAATGGTATAGACCATGTTTTATGTCAAGAAAAGTTCAATTATGGACTCAATTTTATGCCGAAGTGGGTCATAATCGAGGATTGGGACTAGATAGGATCGAATGAATGAATAAAACCCTATGTGTGTGGTAGTGAGATTAAAAACTCAAAAGATCGAAGTTTGTCTTCAACAATCAAGAAATTTTTCATTGATGGATAAAATCATTAGCCAAAGGTGCACAATAATTGACATTATATAGTGAGGAATTAGTTCACCCAAAAAGGTTATTAACTCAACTCAAAAAATTAGAAAATCACTTAAATTATATTTCCCTTAATGACCTATGATTAACCATAAGAAATCTAATTAGAATGTACAAAGTTAAACAACATACCGGGAAAAGGCCTACACTAACACCACCTTAAGTGTAGCTTAGGTGGGTAGTAGAATGGGTCTCGGACAACAAGGCTCGATGAAGTAACCAAGTACATAGAAAGTCCCCCTATACCAGGATGACAAAGTTGCTTGAATGCTAAGAAGAGCCCACAAATGAAGATACTTGATCTCGGTGAAAGGTTTAGTGAATATATTACCAATTTACTTCATTTGTAGACACAAAATCAAACACTTGGGTACATTTCTAGGTCCTAAAAGAAAACTAACATTTACATGATTCCTAAGCAAGAAAACTAGTAATTGAAAACTATCTTTGGCCTCTTTTCTTTATTTCTTGTTTTCTATTTGGTCTTACACACCCTACAACCCAGTCAAAATTTTACTAATTTATCTTTTATGGCTTCAGACACCGGTTACTAACCGGAGATGTGAAGTTCCTAGGAACCACTATCCCCTCCGGGCGCCCCTGACCCTTTTTCACCTTACTTACTTCTTTTGGGTCTCTTTTATCTTTTGGGCATCCTTTTCACTTATGGGTCAATTTCTAGTTGTCAATTATGAAATTCAAACAAGGAAATCATATAAATACATAGTTATGTGTTCAAAATCAGGGACCAAGCATTAAACATTATTATCATCACCTATACTTGCATTCAAAAGGCACCTAAAGCAATCCAAGGAATTCATGTACCATCCATTCAAGGGAAAAGGGCTGCAACTATGCATAACCAACATAGGAAAGGGAAGTTCATTCTTTTCCATTTACACATTCTACTACATTGCTACATTCTAAATACAACCCACTATCAAGTGTAACTTGCATAAGGAAATCTTAGGCGCAGAATTTCTACACACACTCACCGAACTACATGGAGTCACGAGATGTAGTGCAATGCTTGGTCATAAGTTCATTCTTGGGGTGACCTTTGGGGTCTGTTCAAATCCCCATTATGCATTTCCCTTTTAGGTTTGATGTGGTTTGTAGGCTAGTGCAGGTGAATATCTCTTTTTAGGTTGTAGGTACCTTCAGCGAGCAAGGATCGAACATCAGGAGATCAACAGAGAGTAATTGCAACACCCTTACAACACAAAATAAATCATATCCAAAGATTTTATGTAGTCATAGGTGCCGAGATCCGATCATCGGCACACTAGACACCCTTGTCGTTTCATGGGTTCCCCCATCCGTCATTGTTTGTGAGTTATAGAATTTACAGAGATCAATATGATTTTGCTTTTATCTTGTTCATCACTTCTCCCTTCCTAGATCAGTTCCAGATTGCGCAAATATCATCTAAGTCATCTTTTCTCCCTCTCTTTCTTAGGGTTTCACATTAGTACATGCTTGTTTTCTTATGTCATTACTATACTTCACCATTTATACATAAGTTACTCTGCTGATTAGATTTAATCTAGAATTTATTGAATCATTTGGTGAACCTCAATCATGATTTTTCATTCGGAATCCCTATTCTATCAATTTATCTTTCATTGATCCTAAAAAATAACCTAATCTCCTTACATGACTTACTTAAAATGCTCCCACATTGAAAAGATGTTCTCCAAAAATACCTAGACACTATGTATCTCCCTCACAGTACACCACCTACTTAAGTAAGTGTCATTTTCGATCGTCTATCTGATGACTCTATTACTCCTAATCCTCCATCCAATCAACCCATCTTAGAGTCAATTCAAGCTTTACATTGTTTATTTCAAGACAAAATTCAAGCTATGGAAACAACAATTACATCTCTTAAAGATGAAATCCAACATCTCAAGGATGCTTCTCAAGCCCATGTTAGTTCTCTTTCTACATCTCATTCTACTTCTATGTCTTCTACATGTGCTCATATAAGTGAACCCCAAGTCATACCGCTACTAGCACCTCTCAAGTTTGATTCAAATGCTAAGAAACATGATATTCTTCCTAAGCTTCTCAATCACCAATTGATCAACTTGCCATCTACTAATTTCTACCCTCCTTATCGGCTTTCCAAATACCAAGGTCTCCCCTTTTGCAATTATCACAAACTTAATGGACATCATCAAAATGGTTGTTATCATGGATAATTTTAGTGGTGAATATTTGTAATATGGCGAATATTCCATTTTTGAAAATTTTGAAAAGGTAAATTGTGCAGTGCGAATTGGTGCCCTGTTCGCCTAAAAATTACAGTTTAATTTTTTTTAGGGGTCGGCTTCACCTACCCTTGAAACTATCCCCTATATAATCCTAGATTATTCACTAGGTAGAACACTACTAGCTCACTCATACCACCTGGGGGAATATGTATTATCAAGTACAATAAATGCACGACAGAGGGCAGAGAGGTCAAAAAGACAAGCGACATAGAATTTGTTGACGCAACAGGGAGAGTTTGTTGACGCGTGACAGGAGATTTTGTTGATGTGTGACACGGATATTTTTGACATGTAACCAGAGGGTGGAGGTTGCAGGCGCGACAAAAGATTTGTTGTCGTGCAACAACAAACTTGTTGACACACATAGGAGGTTTGTTGTCGCGTGACAACAAGTTTGTTGTCACACGACAAAAATCTCATGGCGCACATCCGTAGCCTTCTGTCACACCACTTGAAAATCAGGAAAAAAATTACATACAACCCCAAAAAAATTGCCTTCCCACGAAACCGGTTCGGGGATATTCGTTAGGTATTTTCCACCTCTGATTTCCAAGAGGTATCTTAAAATGAACCCGATTATTATGCTTTAAAATGAAGAATTAAGCACCTTGAGCATCAAGGTTTTATTTCATTTACTTCACAACATCTTGTTACATCTCCAATTGTTAAATCCCAATGGGCTCCTAAATCCGGTCCTTCCATGTCTAATGAGCATCAATCCATAATCACTAATGTTCCTTCTTTGGTAAGTCAAGAGCAGCCTATCCAACCCATTCCAACTAAGCAACCTCCTCTAAAAATCAGTCCATCCCCTCCTCCTCTCAAGCCTTCTACAGTGTTACCAACTCCAACTAAGAAACCTCCTCTAAAAATCAGTCCATCCCCTCCTCCTCTCAAGTCTTCTACAACATTATCAATCCCAAATAAGCCACCACCATTCAAGATCCCTCTACAACCTCCTTCAATTAAGTGTCTAATTATTCTTTTTGATAAGATAATCCTTACATTGATGGTCGGGACACATTTCAAACTCTGCCACCATGGCATGGTCCTTCTCATATCACCACATAGATCTCCATCACACACTGGGGGTATCACGATTTCTCCCCTTCTATTCTTATCAATTGTCTTTAACACCTACTACTACATTTTGCGCTCCGTGCACCATATCTAATCTTCTTATGCATTTTCAAACCCTTTGATACATATATTTTATGGCCATTTCCCTATGACACACTCTAGTTCCACGGTTCATACTCGACTGTTGAGGGTCTAAATATGAAATGAACCTCACCACATTCACTCTTCATGCTCTATGCTTCATTATCTATCTTTATAGCACACATTTTCAAACCATTTCCCGATGATGAACTCTTGTTCTATGGTTCATTCTTGATTGTTGAGGGATATTTTATAAATTAAACTCAATTCATGCATATCCATTGTCAGGCACGTTGGTCCTACCATCTACTCATCTTGCATATCATTCCATCACACTCAAACATTTGCATATCTTATTTGCATTTACTCTTTCTTTAGCTTATTCTATTTACATATTAGACTTTTCTTTCCATGCTAGATGTATTCTTAGTATCTCTTTATATTTCTATATATACATATGTGCATTCACTTGGTCTTTTGTAGTGAATGTAGATATCTTACAGATTCTCACATATTGTAATGATGCTTGGCACTATATCCTTTTCTAGTCCCATTGAGGCTCTGGGGAATCTAGCTTTCAACTCTCACACATTACATGTGTTATTATCTCATCAAAGACTATTTCCTATTCTTACTAGCACATTACTTTCCAATGATACATACATGTCTTGAAATACTTTTTATCTTTCTAACATGCTAACAGTGCTTCATGTGGAGCATCTTCTTCACAAGACTATATACCACCATGGTTGTCGATACATTTTTCTTGACATTGTTTGTCATTGTATGCTATTGTTTACATGTGCTATGCCCTATGTCTTCTTTGATCATTGTTTGCTTTCTTATGGCCACTTGACCCTAATTGTCTTATAAAATTGTGAGCAATGTCCCATGTTTGAAACCCAAATTTTTGCGGTCCACTTTTTTTGTACACTTGCTTGATTACATTTCCTTATATTGTATGCTTACTAATTTTTATACTAACACATAGTTCTAGCCTAATTTTTTTGCATGTGCCATGGTTTGTAACATGCACATCCCCTACCCCCTATAGGTATCGGCTTCAACTTAGCATCGAGGTCCTCTCTTTTGTGCCACACATTCCTATATTCGTCGCATGCACCCCAAATGATGGGGGCATACATTGGGTGAATAAAAATCCCTACAATAGCTCAAAAATATAGTATAGATCTACACTATATAGGAACAACTCAGCAACAAAGTCACATAATGGATCAAAATTTTACTTGGGTCCTCAACACATCACGAAACCAACACACAACATCGAGACAGAAGCACTGGGTATCTGTGTCCTCCCTTTGGTGCTAATGTCTTAGGGGCACACATAGTCAGCTTATCATATCACACACAGTTCATAAAATCCTTTAGAGGAGTTCTACGATTACTGAGCACCATCCTTGAGTTACATAATGGATTCTATCTCCTTTAATCGGTATAACTCAGAACTAATTCAGAACAAATCAAGGCGTCAGGAACAAATCAGGGACATGCCATTTGCAGTGGTGCTTATCAAGAAGAGTCGTGTATGGAGAGTAAAACTAGATCTCTCTCCCCAACACTTTCTCTTTGGCGTGAGATCGCCCGAAAAGCTCGACGTTTGGCATGATATTTCCAAAAAAATCGTAATCTGCATGTGATCACCAAAAAAATCACTCTTCACAACATTTCCAAACACATTGATATCCTTTACACTCTTCTACATTAGGTGCACACTTTCCTTTATTACTACTTTTACATACTTTTCTTTGATTTATCATATACATAACTTTGACTACTCTTTCTCTTCTTTTGTAGGTCCTTCCTTAATACGCAACAAAAAGCAACCCGCAATAATAAATACAAGCACAAAAATAGGTATAACAAAATGCATACGCTTTGATAGGGTCACTTTCCTTTCCTAGTCTCCACACTTCATTTTGTAATCACTCCATGTTTCACTTGTCCACTTGGCATGCTATTCACCGCACTCTCTACAAGATCATAAGGTACGCATCTTCTATCTACTTTATGTTATCGAGTATTCACTCAACAACATAAAGTGGGGAAAATGTAGACACAAAATCATGCACTTGGGTACATTTCTAGGTCCTAAAAGCATACTAGCATTTACATTATTCCTAAGTAAGAAAACTAGTGATTAAAAACTATCTTTGGCTTCTTTTCTTTGTTTCTTGTTTTCTATTTGGTCTTACACACCCTACAACCCAGTCGTAATTTTACTGATTTATCTTTTATGGATTCAGACACTAGTGCCCATCCAAGATAGAAGCATCAAGGCACCCATATCCCCTCAGGCACCCCTAACCCTTGCTCACCTTACTCGCTTGTTTTGGGTCTATTTTATCTTTTGGGAATCTTTTTCACTTATGGTTCGGCCTTCCAGTTGTCAATTACAAAATTCAAACAAGGGAATCATATAAATACATAATTATGTGTTTAAAATTAGGGACCAAATACTAAACATTATTATCATCACCTAAGCTTGCATTCAAAAGGAACCTAAAGCACTCCAAGGCATTCATCTAGCATTCATTCAAGGGACAAGGGCTGCAAATTTGCATACACAACATAGGAAGGAGAATTTCATTATATTCCATTCACACATTATACTACATTGTTACTTTCTAGTTACTGAACTCTGCTATCAAGTGCAACTTGCACAAGGGCATCCTAAGACACAATTTCTACACACGCACACCAAAACTACATAGAGTATGAGATGTAAAACAGGTGCTCGGTCGTAAGTTCACTCTTGAGGTGGCCATTGGGGCGGTCGACTCCCCATTTCATGTTTCCTTTTTTAGGTTTGATGTGGTTTGTAGGTTAGTGTGGGTGAATCTCTCTTTTGTAGGTTCGCAAGTACCTTCGGTGATTAAGGAATGAACATTAGGAAATCAACATAGAGTAATTGTGACAAAAAAATTAGATCTAAAGCTTTTGCGTATTACGAGCACCCAAATCTATTCATTTGTGCCTAGGTGCCCTTGTCCTTCTATGCATGCCCGCGTCTATCATTATTTGTGAGTTACATAATTTACAGAGATCAATTATAAATTAGAACACTGCTTGCATATTTTTCATCACTTCTCCTTGCCCATATCAGTTCTAGATTGATCTGATATCAACTAAGTCATATTTTCTCCCTCTCTTGCTTAGAGTTTCACATTTTTACATGTTTGTTTGTTTGTGTCATTAATGTACTTCACCATTTATACATCGATTACTTATGCAATTAGATTTAATCCAGAATTTATTAAATCACCATTATAGTATGGATGTAGTGGAGATCAATGACTTTCTCATGAATGAGACCCAAAATGAAGCGCATGTGAATCTTGATATGCTTAGTCCATTGATGGAGGAATGGACTCCTGCAAATCTGGATTGTACTTTGATTGTCACATAAGATAATTGTTGGTCATCGAAACTAGATACCGAACTCGGTGAGAATCCCTTGAAGCCAAATAACCTTAGTGGAAACATTAATGACTCCTCTATATTCTACGTCTATAAAAGATAAAAAAATAACATGTTGCTTCTTTCTTGACCAACTAATTGGTCCTAAATTGAGTGAGAAATTGCATCATGAACACTACTACAAAGGGGGTCATTATGAAACAAATTATTGTTTCATCTATAACTTGCCTCTCTTTTATTTTTTTAATATTATTTTCTTTATTAATCTTGCATCAAAGCGTTTAATTTTTCTTCGATGTAGTGCCAAAGAGGAAGCTGTAGATTGAGTTTAGGGTTTTTTGGGAAAAGGTGGAAGCACGTAAGGTATTTTGGCATGGGAAGAGACACATGAAGGATTTCGGTAGGGAAGAGGCGCATGATTGATTTCGGTAGTTCGAAAGGCACGCATGAGGTCTTTAGACGTGGATGAATCCCTTACCTAAAATAATTTATGGGGTGTTGATTTGTATGGAGGAATTTTGACATTTAATATAGTACAACAAAGTGGGCAATGACACCAAAATTTTGTAAACATATTTGAATGGTGGGAGGAGAATAAGCATCACACCTCGTATCATGTAATCGAGATTTTCTCGAGATAAGACAAAACTCAAATCCATCTAGTGTACATGAAAAAAGTGAATTTGATATTCTTCGTAGGGACGAACTTGATCATATTAGCTAGAAATATAGTTTGGGTTATATAAATGAAGAAATATATGGATATCACCTTCCAGGATGGATCGAATGCTCATATGATGGATCGATGTGTGGCCCTCCTGCCATGGTCCAATTCACATGTTTCAATCTAGGTAAAATAAAATATGACATCAACAATTGTTGTATTCATTTTTAATTCTTGTTTGTTTAGTATATAATGGGCTTCGGCTCATGTGTTGATGACTTTAAAAATACCCAAAGGGTATTTTATCACTATGTAGAGTTTACATCGAGAGTGTCAAGACAATTACATTTTTTTAGCATTAATTAATATGGAGGTCGTTTATTCCATTTGGGTACTTGGGTTTAGGGATAACTCTGTTTGAGATATCCTACTCGTTGGTTTTATTGATGATAGAAGTTTGTAAAGTTGGAGGAATTAAATTTTATGCCTATACAAAGTGACATGTTTCTAGAGGATTCACATGTTTTCTTTACGGTGTGTTGTTTGTGGGCAGGTGTAGGAGGCCATATTGTTATGTACATGTGTGTTTCCACTAGAAGTTTATTTAGCCATGTGCGAAGAAATATAGTGCATCATCACGGTTTGGAAAGAGGAAAATCATAGGTCTCCGATTTTCTTATTCAAGTATTTTGCTTACTTTTTTATTTATTATATATAAACCTGGATTTTAAAAGAATAATCACAACTTTTTGAGTCCCTGCTTTTATTTGTGAATATTGTCCTATTCGCATGGTGTCCATGTTCAACTAGGAAAATATTAGTATCCCTATTATAAGTTTGGTATCCCATTTCTTGAAATTTACACATATCTGTTTTGTTTGTGGATGTGATTTGTCTCCTACAAAAAAATCATGTACCATGTTTTTGCCTTTAATCCAACTACATCCAAGGATCTTTTTAATTCCTCTATATTTCATCAATCTCCCTTTACATTTGAACCTCACCCCACCTACCCACTTTTGCATAAATATTTGAGATAAGAACATAAGTAGCAATATTTATAAGATTCAAATTAAAAAGTAGTGGCACTATAAATAGTCCTAAGCCTATATTCATATGTGATCTATAGGAACCAAGAAAACACTTCCACACAACCACCACATGTTTAATCAACATCTTAATGTTAAAATTTTAGGGTGTCCTCAAGATAGTCAACTGAGGAAATAAGGTTAATCATGCACACATAATGATCAATTGTAGGTGTAATGCAATAAAGGGCTACTCATGTGATTGAAGTATGTACAACCCTCATCCACTAAACTTGCATGGCTACATGCACATAGAACACAAACAAAAGTTGTGTGATTTGGCTTTACACTTGTCAATCGAGTTTTCTTGAAAATTTCTAAATAATTTGTAACAAATACATTTTGTGCATATCCTTCTATCATGGAATTACACATGTGGGTAAGTGCACCAAAATGGGTGGCCGAAAAGTGGACAAAAGTCAAAACTAGCTAAAACGCGTACCCATTTCCAAATAACGTGTATGTGTTATTGTTTGTCATGTTTGGTAATTTCCAAACCTAAAACGCTTACACATTTTTAGTGTTATAAAACGTGTAAGCGCTTCTAGTGTTATGAAACACATACACTTTTTAATCTTCTAAATTTTAGAAGGGGCTTATTTACTAAAATTAATGTTAAGTATAAGATTTATTTATGTTTTTAAATTTAAACTTATTTTAGTAAATAAAAGAAATTAGGGTCACTCTGCATCTGATGGAAGTGGTCTGTAGCTCCAACAATTATAATCTAGAAGATAGTTTTTCAAAATCTAATATGGTTAGTACTTACTCATTTTTAGGATTTCAGAAAGGACCTAAAGCTTTCAAGGCATATATATTATAGCCATTCTTTGTTTTGGGAAAACATATAGTCATTTTGTAGGTTTTTACCTTCTAGATTGGATTTTTGCCTTACCACTACTCAAATTGGTACCAAGTTTGAAATTTGGTCCACAATTCACTTTAGTGACCATGAATCAACTCTATGATGCTTATCTGCTTCTTATTGAAATGAGATCCTCACTTTGTAGATAGAGGATTGCTCCCTGAATGGGATTCTTGTCTTATGGCCAAAATGAGGTGATTGTAATGTGCCTCCTCCTTAAGGTTTGATCACACTACTAGGTGTTGAATGATTTTTTAAGAACAATACCAAGTGAATTGCATCAAGTGAATTGAGATGATTGTTCATTCTTGGAAACATGGTGCTCTATATGAAGATCATCCCCTCACCTTTCCTGGCTCTAAAATCATCATTTCATGGAATAAAATTCATGATGCTCATACACCTCTTTGCTCATATGTCTCTCATGGAGATAGATGATGCCTTAATACTTCACACATGATGGTCTTGGATACCTCGGTGGCATGACTAGATCATTTTAGCTTGTTCTTTGGAGAGATTTGGGTATAATGACAAAGTCAGGATATGATGATCATAAAGTCACTCCTTGAGCTCCACATTTCACCTTTGAACATGATGACTCCTTCACAATTTAATTTCTTGACCAAGATGACTCTGGGTGGAAGCATGCTTATGATACTTGGACACCTTTTTTCTCAAGGTGTTCCTCATGGAAATGGGTTTCCTCCTCCAGAAAAGGGATGAATCCTTGAATGAAATTTGAGGATGAGTTGCATGTTCTTTGGATCCAAAGATCCGTTTAACATGAGCCGATCTTATTGGAGGAATGTTTTACGAAATTCACTAAAACATAATTTTTAAGAGGAATAATGGAATCTTGGGATATTTTAATGACAGAGATATTGGTTGTTTTGAGTCATTTTCGTAATCAATTGATGCCCAAATCATTTACATCTATTTTTGTTTAATTATTTATTCTCATAAAGTGTTGGGTCCCTAATGTAGCTACTTAATCTTAAAGGCGCGTAGGTGCGCATGGCGGAGGAAGTGCGCAAGTGAAGGCCCACAAGGTAGAATTCAAAAGGGATTCTTAGAGAACCGAGGACGCGTGCGTGCGAAGAACAATGCGGGAATTAGCCATTTTCAGCCTTTTGGATAGAACACATGAATAACGTGTTCCGTTTGGATAAGGTTCTAACACGGCGTGAGGGTGTCTGGAAGGAATATACCTTGCGATAGGAAGATCTAAAAAGTTAATCATGACATGGAGAGGCATGCACCTGGGGCGACCCACACCTTGACACTTGGGGCCATATTTGAGGTTGCAGAGGATTTTGTTAGAACTCAGATGCCTATTTATACACGCGCCCTTGGCAAAGAACAGAGACACAAGTGAGGTAGCAGAGAGCTCTGCGAGAATTACTACGAGAACTATGGGGTAAAATGGGTAGATGATTCTAGTAAAGGTGTAATGGGGAATGAAAATTTTGTTTTGTGAGCATACATGTATAGATCCAGATATGGTATATGATTGTGGTCCGCCTCTCTGTGATGCTTTGTAGTAAGACTATGAATGAATATGATAAGGTTACCACTATGTTTATATTAAGATCTCCTTCTGTATTATTTGTATGTTTCTAGTCTGCTTTTGATATTGTATAATCATGGACCTTACTTGAATGATTGAGTATATTTATGGATTTAAAAATTCTTAGTTCTATTAATTCTATTGCGCGCTTTGTTTTGTTATGACTGAAGGGGTGTAGAAGCCATCCTGAGCTCTATAGCTTCTTCATGTATATTAAATCACTAAGTCAGAATCATGAATTATGCCTTCCACTAAACTCACATAAAAGAGAGACTCGGCTCCCTCTCGCGTGCCTCGAGTGAGCACCGGTGTCCACTTTGGGTGATAGGCCGACGTGCATGAGGTTCCCTTGTTCTTGGTGGGGTGTAAAAATGACTACATATTGGTTCCGTTGCCGGGACCTCTTTTTGAAGTTGTAGTGGAACATGGCATACATCATGATTTGTGTAAAAAGTGATGGCAGAGCACTTAACACTTGAAGGTGTTGAAGATTGGTTTACAAGTATGGATGATGAATTCACTCGGAGAGATTGATATTGGACTTGGGTTTAACATGCGAAGATGGTTGGAGGACACTCTTGTATCATGTGTTGTACGAAACCTTCTTCTGTTGTTTCCCAGTAGAGTTATTTGAATGGCTCTCGACTTATACATCTAGATCGGGGTGGTATTATAAGTCACACCCTTGGACCCAAGAAACATATCAGAACTTACAAGATGCTGATCTAACATGGACCCGTGCTATAGATCATTGGTGGAAGGGAGTATTGACTAGCTACACTCTGGAATACACCATTTCCACATATTCTGTCCATAAGTTACCGATTTTGAGTTTTTGTGGGAGCACAGAGGATCATTTCTATGTGCTATCCCCCTGGCAATCAAAATCTTGATGGTAACCATGGGTTTAGAGGCATTTCCTATGGTCAGCGAAACCACTCTGAGCGCTTGGAAAGGAAGCTAGGTTGGGGATAGATGGCTGATATAACGACTGAAAAGGAAAGGGAGGAGAGACGGCTCAAGTATAACGAAGTACGTGAAAGGGAGATTGATAGACAACGTGGGATTACAAGTGGGTTGTGGAGCCAGACATGGTGGAAAGGAGTTGAGGTTCACGTGGAGGATGTGGAACCCGAGCAGTCTGTGATACCCCATCTTGGTAAGTGTGGGAGAGAAAACCTTGTGGCTTCTGATGAGATTCTGTCACGTAGAGAAAGAAGAGTCGTTAGCGTGCATCGACCCCACTAGCGACAAAACCTTGGTACTTAGTTTGTTTGAATGAGGGAAAAGTACGGTTTATTCATTGATTTGAGTAGAAAAACCGATCGACACCCCGGAAGATACAACTTTTCATTTAGGACTTCTATGGCTTCACACACTATTCCGGTATTTGGTGGAATGTTTGGACAAGGAACATATCCAATAGGCGGGTTTTGGAAGCGTGTTAGGAAGTGGTGGAGGAAATATTACTAGGAGTGGCACTAGTTCACAAACTATTAGTGTGTAATTTAGTGGGATGACGGGAGCATTCAACACAAGAAACACAGGCCATGTACCTAACATAGGAGGATCTAGAGGTGGAAGTGGTGGAGCTGGTGGCTTAGGATCTGGTGGTGCTGGCGGAGGAGGAAACACTGAGGAAACCAAGGGATTAGATCGGGAGGACAAGGACCTCAGCCACCTCCTCAAGTATTTTTCAAAATGTCTCTACACTTACTAGATTACAGTGGGATAGAAGATGCCGAAGAGCATGTGCATAAATGTGAGCTGCTATGGCGCGTGAGGATCACGACCCGGGATCGAAAAGCGATCAATTTGTGACAACTTTACGAGGGCCACGCATAGTTGGTATAGAAAGTATGACCCTCATCAATTTGTTGTGGATTATACCACGGCGAGAAATGCAATCCTAGTGGAATTCCACATACCTAAGTTTGAAGGAAGAGCATCAACTCTCTCGAAAAATCTAGCGAGGGAATGGCGAGAGCATGCGGGAGTATGATGCGAGTTTTAAAACTTTCTTGTCTAAATTGTCTTATGATATCCACCCTTCACAACATGCTCGGTGGTTTGTTGGAGGATTGATCACACCCTTTAGGATGGATTTATCTCATAAAAATTCACGGACCCGCGAAGTGTTGGAAGTTGCTTTGCTGCCTCGAGGTAGTTAGTAGTGTTGACACTTGTGTTAGCCCATTTTTGGAGGCTTAGATCACTGCCATGGCTAAAAAATTGGAGAAATTATCAGCCAACACAGTTCAGAGATTTGTGGTGGGATGTGGTGCACATATTGTAACATAGAGGGACACACAAAGGATAATGGTGGTGCATGTACTCGGAAGGCGTGCGCACCATGTGATGAAGCTGCGAAATATGTCACGGGGACCATGATGCAGTAGGTGCCCCTGTTGCAGCGTGCGATACGTAAAAATGTGTCCTGTTATTGCAAGATATGCACCTCAACCACACATGACACGAGGATTGTAGATTGATTGACCAGATTCATGAGTCAATTGATCTTGGTGTGTGCAGGCCCAGCATTGCAGTGATTCTAAAGGAGATGACCATGGGTATGAAGAGTGCGGAGATGGAGGTACGCGTGGAAGAGGGTTTCGTGGAGGATTTCATGGTCATGGTAACCATGGAGGAAGAAGTGAGTTCTCACATGGGACGTGTTTTAATTGTGGAGCCACAAACCATTATAAGCACGAATGTCCAGATCTTCTATAATGCTCCTGGTGTGGAAAAAAACATAAGTATGAAGAGTGCCCAGAGTTATACGAACATATGAGTTAGCAGTACCTAAAGGATAAGGGTGCTGATGGTGAGTATTAAGAAAGATGACGTGTAATGGTTCATGAGTAATACGTGAATCGGAACTAGAGCACTGTTATGGTAGCAATAAGGCGGAATTTGCGCATGCGAGGAAGTGCTGAGGTAAAGACCTCTAGTTTCGAGGAAGAAGTAGTACATGGGAAGTATCCAAACCCGGCTCACCGGAAATAAGTTTACCAAGAAACCATGGATGTAATTCAAAGCTTACAAGGAGATCTAATGCTTAAAAGAACAAACTAGAAAAGATGAGAAAAGAAGACCGTAGAAACACCAAAGGATGACTTAGATGAGGTTAAGGAGGTGTGTAAACTACTAAGGTAGGAGAATATTATTCCCTGCTAGGAGAATGTTTGAGAGAAAAGGTGGCACGTGTCGGGGAAGAGCATAAAAGGCAAATCCTACATGCGAGCCTCCCACTTGCTGACCTTGATTATGACAAAGAGATTACCTTAAACGTAGTAGTGGATGGATGGTTGCTTGCTTGACATCCTCATAATGTAGACACGAAGGTTAATGTTCTCACTCTAGATGCTTGGCATCAAATGGGAAGACTGCATTACATCCATCTTCAAATGTGTTGTATATGGCAAATAAAACAAAGCGCAATGCCCATAGGTGTCTTGAAGGATGTGGCCATTACCATTCGGGGGACTAGGTTCACTTTGGGGATTTTGAAGTCTTGACTGCTTAGAGGTAGATAATTTCCCGGCTTTAGTTGGGCGCCTTTAGTGCTATAAGAATAATTCAGATCTACTGGTTTAATAAGGGGTATATAAGCTTTGAAAACAAGGAAGAGAGGGTGATTATATTGCTTAGCGATGGAAATTCCATGCCCTATCTTTTGAACCCCTTGGGGATGAAGTCACAGACGAGAAGATATGTGTGCTCCATAAGAGATCCGGACACCATCCACCCTACGAAGGATTCATCTAGTTTGATGATGCTCGGTCTTTCGGTGATACTTGCAGTGTAGCATGCGATAATTGGGCACATGGGACTTATGAAATGGTTGGGTGACACTGAAAGGATCGGTGACAAAGTAACCATCTTTTGCGTACGGTTTGGCTTTGGGAGGAAAGGTAATAACCAAGTATGCAGGGATGCATACCTTGAGGTCTTTTTGAGGGAAATGGAAGCTCACTAGAGGGAGGACGAGCTGACGAGGTATGCTAGGTTATGTTTTGATAGGCACAACAACAAGGTGGTGGGCCACGCATAGTGAAAACTTGTTGGAATGGCGTGAAGTTAGAATTGTGCTCACTTTGTCGATTCTCGAAGAGCAACATACCCACCGCTATCAAGGATTACAATGGCAATGGACCTACCTCTTCCCACATCTAAGCATGTGAGAAGTGCTGGGAGAAGTCGCGGAAGCTTTACCACCCTCCCTTTGGGTGCACAAGCTGTATTTGACACTATAAGGTTGCGCACGCACTTAGTACATCCATTCTGAAACTCACCGCCAAACGGGAAATTGGTAGGAATTGGTGGCTGACTTGGTTCACACATTTGAGTACCGAAGTACCATGCAACCGGTTGATGAGGTGTTACAGACTATCAAACACCTCACTCTGGGGGATTGCGCCATGGCGGAAGATAGATTAGTAAACTTACTTAGTGGACCTAGCTTAGAAGTGCGGTTCGAAGAGGAGGAACTAGAAGACATACAATTCGAGCGCGTGTGTGTTGAAAAGGAGAAAGGAAATATGGTATACATTGTTGATGGAGAGGAGATGGAGATCCTGAATGTCAACCATTTGGTTGGAATGCGTGAAGTAGTTGATAGTGTGGATGCATGTGCGCGCGCGTATCATGAACCACTCAAAACCAAGAAAGTTAACATCGGCTCGGAGAAGGAGCCCAAGGAAGCTATCATTGGGGACTATTGGTTGGACAAGGAAGTATCAAATATCATCGATCTCTTGCACAAATTTGAGGATTTATTCCCACGTGGATTCTGTCATCACCAATCCGGCATTATGATAATTCTTCACGGGAACTCCTCGTCTTTATGATTATTTACTAATGCCTGACCTTTAGTTTGGTGGATGTAATCTGGAAACAAAACAACAACATAACATAAGAATACCATCGACTATGATAAGGCGAAATGATGACAAATCTGAAATATCAAAGTAAATTATAATATTAACATGAAATTTTACAATCTCACCCATGAGGTACTTCAAGTGTTATTGACTTCACTTGCCTTTCACCAAGACTATAGGAGAAACTTTACAATTACACCTCTTAATGCTTCTTGACACACCTTTAAACTGATGGCTTCCTTTGCACACTTCCCTACAATATTTCTCACTACTTCCTTCTATGCTAAATGAGGGGGTGGCCTTTATATTTATAGAACTTCGAGGCTTATCCATCTTATCTCTAAGATAGGATAAGAAATCCCTCTGACGAATCATATTCCATACCTTAACTCTTATGCATACATGTAAGCTTATCTTTTAAGATAAGATAAACCTTATCATTTACATGGGTTCCACATTTTAGACTTTTTACAAATAAAATACACAAAATATTTATGACCTCACTCCTTGTCCTTATTACCAATATAATATTTCTAATTCCTAATCATGTAGACCCTACTTCTCTAATTACCCAAACTTTGACATTTTAACATTACCGGACCACTTACGACAAATATTTACTTTTTACAACATTCCTATTGTACTTTGGTATTCGTACTCCACATTATTGGCGCAACCGTACTAATAGCGCCGTTATCTTCTATTAGACGCTACTACTAATTATACTTAACAACATCCTATTCCTAATACATACATTAATGAAATAGAAATTACGGAGGAAAATTTTAGTGGTAACATCTTCCCCCTTCCTAGCTTCTACTCAGTCCTCGAGTAGACTATTACAGTGCTTGGAAAATCTTCAACTTGTCGTGGTTGACCCATTTCGTAATGGGAGTGCCATCAATTCCTCCAGTCAGTGCACGTACCATTTTCTATGCACTAACTTTATTTTGTAGGGCTCCATCCATTTTGGAAGAAATTTTCTCTGTCTTCTTTTTTTGTATACGGAATCATATACTAGAACCAAGTCATTCACATGAAATGGAGACCAACGGATCTTTTGATCAAAGTATTCCTTTACGCTTCATTTTCTTCTTATGGCTTGTATCCTTTGCTATTTCCCTCATTTCCTCTAGCAAATGAAGATGTACCAACCTTTCTTTTCTTGAATCACTTTCATCCATTCTTTTATTTTCATAACTCTCACGGTGGGAATATCAAACTCAATAGGAAGAAGCTGGATCAATGCCATAGGCCAAGCTGAAATGGGGAGTATCCTATTGCTGACTTTGATGTTCCCCTATATGCCCACAATCTTTGCATGAATCCTTTTATCCCATTTATGTACTGCAAGGCTGCATCTTTTACTAGAATTTGACCTGACACAAAATTTGTTCGTTCCACTGTCCATTTGTGCTTGGCTTGTATGTTGTTGTCTTCACTGTGCTTAATAGAAAACTTATTGACTAGGGCTTCTACCACCTCATTAATGAAGTGGCTTCCTTGATCTATACAATTTCTAATGGACAACCAAATCTGGTGACAATGCGTTCATATATGAACCTTGCCACTTCATCCATGGAAGTGTTTTTTGATGGCCTAGCTTCATCCCACTTGGTTAAATAATCATGGCAACTACAATATACTTATTTTGGCGTGAGGTAGTTGGAAGTGGACCTCTGATGTCTATTCCCCACTTTTCAAAGGACGAGTGGAAGAATAGGGCATAATGGAGTTGATGAAGTCTTACGGTTTGTCATCACCAATCCGGCACTATGATAATTCTTCACGGGAACTCCTCGTCTGCTATGATTATTTACTAATGCATGACCTTTAGTTTGGTGGATGTAATCTAGAAACAAAACAACAATATAACACAAAAATACCATCAACTATGATAAGACGGAATGATGACAAATCTGAAATATCAAAGTAAATTATAATATTAACATGAAATTATTCTGATCTCACCCATGAGGTACTTTCAAGTGTTATTGACTTCACTTGACTTTTACCAAGACTATGGGAGAAACTTTATAATTACACCTCTTAATGGCTTCTTCAACACACCTTTAAAGCGTGGCTTCCTTCGCACCCTTCCTCTGATATTTCTCACTACTTCCTTCATGCTAAATGAGGGGTGGCCTCTCTATTATAGAACTTCGGGCTTATCCATCTTATCTCTAAGATAGGATAATAAATCCACTGACGAATCATATTCCATACCTTAACTCTTATCTACGTACATGTAAACTTATACATTAAGATAAGATAAACCTTATCATTTTACATGGGTTCCACATTTTAGACTTTTTTACAAAATATTTATGACCTCACTCCTTGTCTTTATTACGAATATAATATTTCTAATTCCTAATCATGTAGACCCTAGTTCTCTAATCACCCAAACTTTGACATTTTAACATTACGGGACCACTTACGACAAATATTTACTTTTTACAACATTCCTATTGTACTTTGGTATTACCGTACTCCACATTATTGGTGGCACCGTCTTGTGAGTGCCGTTATCTTCCATCGAGACACTACTACTAATTACACTTAACAACATCCTATTCTAATACATACATTAATGAAATAGAAATTACGGAAGAAAATTTTAGTGGTAACATCTTCCCCCTTCTAGCTTCTCTACTCCGTCCTCGGAGTAGACTATTACAGTGCTTGGAAAATCTTGACTTGTCGTGGTTGACCCATTTCGTAATGGGAGTGCCATCAATTCCTCCGGTCAGTGCATTACCATTTTCATGCATTCTGCTATTTTGTAGGGCCCCATCCATTTTGGAAGAATTTTCTCTGTCTTCTTTTTTGTATTTGAATCATATACTAGAACCAAGTCATTCACATGAAATGGAGACCATCGGATCTTTTGATCAAAGTATTCCTTCGCTTCATTTTCTTCTTATGGCTTGTATCCTTTGCTATTTCTCTCATTTCCTCAGCAAATGAAGATGTACCAACCTTTCTTTTCTTGAATCACTTTCATCCATCCTTTCATTTTCATAACTCTCACGGTGGGAATATCAAACTCAATAGGAAGAAGCTGGATCAATGCCATAGCCAATGATTTGAAATGGGGAGTATCCTATTGCTGACTTTGATGTTGCCCTATATGCCCACAATCTTTGCATGAATCCTTTTATCCCATTTATGTACTGCAAGGTGCATCTTTTGCTAGAATTTGACACTGACACAAAATTTGTTCGTTCCACTGTCCATTTGTGCTTGGCTTGTATGTTGTTGCCTTCTTGTGCTTAATAGAAAACTTATTGACTAGGGCTTCTACCACCTCATTAATGAAGTGGCTTCCTTGATACATTACAATTTCTAATGGGCAACCAAATCTGGTGACAATGCGTTCATACATGAACCTTGCCACTTCATCCATGGAAGTTGTTTTCAATGGCCTAGCTTGACCCACTTGGTTAAATAATTTGTGGCAACTCTGATATACTTATTTTGGCGTGATGTAGTTGGAAGTGGACCTACTGATGTCTATTCCCCACTTTTCAAAGGGACCGAGGGAAGAATAGGCATAATGGAGTGATGAAGTCTTACGGTTACCATGCGTTTGACAAATATCACATGTCTTACAATAATTATAACAATCTTTAAAAAGAGTGGGCGGTGATAACTGCATCAAGATCCTTCTTCTTTGTAAGTTGTCAGGAGAAGTGCCCTCCACATGTACCATTTTGGAATTCTTCTAGCAGTTCCTTCCCTTGATCACGTCCAACTACCCTCTTGTATCTTTATCCATCGAGGTCTATTCGAAATAATACTCCATGCGAGAATAGAATATGGATTTGGCTTGAGTAATCTTTCTCTTAGTCTTTGCATTAGCACCATCGGAAACTTGAATTCATTGAGATAATTCCAAATATCTATGTATTCACTAGGGATTGTGTCGAGGATAACAATCTTTGCATCGGGAAATCATCATCATCACAAGATGATCCTAAACCATCATAGGCTCGAGAGAGTGCATCTGCATTGACATGCTTCTTTCCTGGCCTATCTATAATATCAAATTCAAATTCTTGTAGAAAAATTATCCATCTTGCTATCCTCCCTGATGGGTTAGGCTTATTTACTGATATATTTTAGAGCTGATGATCTATTCTGACTAGAAATTTTTGCCCTAGCAAGTAATTTCTAAACTTCTTTACAGCAAAAATGATAGCCAGAGCCTCTTTTTCAGTTACAGTATAATTTACCTCAGCACTGCTCATTTTTCTACTCCCAAAGTAAATTGGATGTTCATTCCCATTTTCATCCTTTTGGCTCAAAGTACTTCCTAGTGCTACATCGAGGCATCGAGTGTACCTGATGAATGGCTTGCTCAATCTAGATTCTTCAAAAGCAGGTGAAGACACAGGGCTTCCTTGATTGTCTAAAAGCTTCATGTGCCTTATTTCTGGTTCATAAGTAACATCCTTCTTGAAATGGGTTAGTGGTACATGCGATCTTTGAAAATTCTTGATGAACCTTCTATAGTAACCCACATGGCCTAAAAATGATCTCAACTTACTTCTATTAATAGGAAATGGTAAATCTTTGATTTTGAAACTTTATCGGGATCGGTACCAATACCATCTCTGGATCTGACATGCCCCTAACAAAACACCTTTAGAACATCCAAAGACACACTTTGTAGGGTTTAGTGAGGCTTGTGCTTCATCTAGCCTTTGAAATGTTGTCTCCATTTGGTGTAGGTGGTCGACTTGCTCCCATAGATACAAAAATCATCGAGAAATACTCGATGAAGGTCCCGATGTAGGGTTCGAACACCCTATTCATCAATATTTGGAATGTTCTTTGGAGCATTACTGACCCAAAGGCATAACTCTATAAGCAAGCGTTCCCCAAGGAGTGGTGAGCGTGGTCTTCATCTGATCTTTTCGCATGCTATACGAACTTGGTTGTAGCATTTATATCCATCAGCAAAACTATAGCACTCTGGCCGGCTACTTCGTCCAAGATCGATCTAAAATGGAAGAGGGTAATGATCCTTCTTTGTTGCCTTATTGAGCTTCTGTAATCAACACAAATGCGTAGCTTCTCATTCTTTTTATTGAGATCACAATGGGAGAAACCCATTCTGAATTCTCCATGAGAAAATATGAATCCTACATCAAGCAACTTATCTATTTCTTCTTTTTTACGGTCTTGGAAAAATTAGGATTCATTCTATATGACATTTGCTTTATGGGCTTAGCACCATCTACCGACTTAATAGATGTTCTACCCAACTTACTTGTGGAGTTCTTTGTAATCAAAAGTGAATAGGTGTATGTACCTTGAAAGAGTTGGAGGTAGGATTCCTTCTCACTCTCATCAAGCATCACCAATCTTTATTTGTTGGAGACGATCATCAACTTCTTCTTGAGATAATTTTATGGGGTCATGAGTTGGTGTGGTGGAAGGATATCCATGGTGAAACATCCACCTCACTTTCTTCATCTTGATGTCCACTTCAACAGTACTAGAGTAATCGAGAGGATGTCAATCATTAGTTTCATCACTTGAATCCACGAGTTCGCCTTATGATGCCGAGGATCACATTTATCTTCACCCTCTCTCTACCACGTCCAAGTGTCATGAAACCTTCATTCCGGTAGTTTCTTGCATGAACTCTCCTTAGCCATGGTCTTCTCAGCAACATTGGAGTGCTTAGCAGTACCATTTTCATCACTGAGTCTACCACACATACCACACCCATAATAGATATTGCCACATTTGAAACTACACCTTACGGTTTAGTTTTCCTTTATTTAATGACCTTAACATAAGTGTTGAAGGGCGATCAATTTTAAACCCAACATATTCATTACGAGACTCGGTCATTACATTAGCTCTGCAAGCACCTCCATCAACTAAGACATCATGAATTGAAATACCATTACATAATACCTCGGCTTGTGGAGCATAGGGATCTACCTCTACCTCCAAAACAGGGACCTCAACCTCCTTCCTTCTTGAGCATTGAGTCCACCTCATGACTCCCGCCTCTTCTCAGAAGACATAGCCAAGAGTTGACCATATGTAATATTTGCAGGCCTTTTGGATAGATCTTCCAAGATGGAGTATGGTCCTTGCCCCTGTGAAATAAGAAAATCCTGCACACCCAACTTTCTTCTCCTATGTTTCTTACTAGTTTCTTCTTTCATCTTCTTAGGATCATTTCCATCTTGATTATCTTTTTCTTTCTTTCTTTTTGTTATAAACACATCTACTTCATTATTTCTGCTCTTATCTACTACATCAAAAGAATTCATAGGTGCTTTTCCTTTATCATTATCTCCTTTACCAGATGTAGAAGCTCTATCTGGATAATTATACTTATAATGACCCTTTTTATAACAACCATAACAAACTTTACTCGTTATCGATCGTGGCTTCATCCCAGAATGAAGTGCTTACGAGAGGAGATTATCCACGCCATTCATCAACCCATCCGCTAGTCCTTCCTTAGGATCGGGCATCGAGCTTCCTCCTTAGCTCACAGAACACGAGCATGATAATCCCTTATTTTCTCCTTCTCTCCTTGGGATAGCTTTGTGATCTCGATCATGAGATCTACATATTTCATTGTTTACCAAATTCTTCAAGGAAACTTTCGGTTAATAAATCCCATGAATTTTCACATTATCACCTAGTGTTTGAACCACCTAAGTCTTTGAACCATCCAAAAAGGTAGGAAAAATTCAGTCCATTGTTCCCTTCTTATAAGGGCATTACAAATACAGGATCGTTTAAACTCTTGAATGAAAGAAGAAGCATCTTCATTAGATTGAGCTGAAAAAAGCAGGAATCTTTCCCATTTTCAAAAGTAACCAGTGAAATACCAACCCACAAGTACTGATCAACAAGACTTATGTGCACAAATAATTAGAATCACTATACTAGAAAGTGACTTTACACCTTCTACACGGTAAAATAGAAATGACCACGGTAAACTATGGTAAAACTTGACTTACTTTGCGGTAAAAGTGACTTTCTTGTGATAAACACTATTCACGGTAAAAAGTGAAGTTACTACGGTAAATACCATTCACGATAAAAAGTGACTTTCTTTGCGGTAAATACTATTCCAGCAAAAATGACTTTACCATGGTAACTACTATTCATGGCAAAAATGACTTTACCATGGTAACTACTTATGCCACAGTAAAAACAAGGTTACCCTCGATTGGTTTTTGATTAAGTGGGAATATCTCTCCGGAAAATCCACTAACGAGGAATGGTCTTGCAGAACGGAACCAAAATGTCATCACCAATCCGGCACTATGATAATTCTTCACGGGAACTCCTCGTCTTATGATTATTTACTAATGCCTGCCTTTAGTTTGGTGGATGTAATACGGAAACAAAACAACAACATAACACAAAAATACCATCGAATATGATAAGACGGAATGATGACAAATCTGAAATATCAAAGTAAATTATAATATTAACATGAAATTGTTACAATCTCACCCATGAGGTACTTGAGTGTTATTGACTTCACTTGACTTTTACCAAGACTATGGGAGAAACTTTACAATTACACCTCTTAATGGCTTCTTGACACACCTTTAAGTCGATGGCTTCCTTCGCACCCTTCCTACTATATTTCTCACTACTTCCTTCTATGCTAAATGAGGGGGTGGCCTCTCTATTTATAGAACTTTCGGGCTTATCCATCTTATCTCTAAGATAGGATAAGAAATCCTCTGACGAATCATATTCCATACCTTAACTCTTATCTGTACATGTAAGTTTATCTGTTAAGATAAGATAAACCTTATCATTTTACATGGGTTCCACATTTTTAGACTTTTTACAAAATATTTATGACCTCACTCCTTGTCTTTATTACCAATATAATATTTCTAATTCCTAATCATGTATACCCTACTTCTCTAATTACCCAAACTTTGACATTTTAACATTCTTAGGACCACTTACGACAAATATTTACTTTTTACAACATTCCTATTATACTTTGACTGTTACCGTACTCTACATTATTGGCGGCACCGTATTGACGGTGCCATTATCTTCCATTAGACGCTACTACTAATTACACTTAACAACATCCTATTCCTAATACATACATTAATGAAATAGAAATTATGGAGGAAAATTTTAGTGTCGACAGTTACCATGTGTTTGACAAATATCACATGTCTTACAATAATTATAACAATCTTTAAAAAGAGTGGGCCAGTGATAACCTGCATCCAAGATCCTTCTTGTTGTAAGTTGTCCAGAGAAGTGCCCTCCACATGTACCATTATGGAATTCTTCTAGCAGTTCCTTCCCTTGATCACGTCCAATGCCCTCTTCATCTTGTCCATGGTCCTATTCGAAATAATACTCCATACAGAATAGAATATGGATGACTAGCTTGAGTAATCTTTCTCTTAGTCTTTGCATTGGCACCATCAGGAAACTTGAATTCATTCACATAATTCCAAATATCTATGTATTCACTAGGGATTGTGTCGAGGATAACAATCTTTGCATCGGGAAATCATCATCATCACAAGATGATCCTAAACCATCATAGGCTCGAGAGAGTGCATCTGCATTGACATGCTTCTTTCACGGCCTATCTATAGTATCAAATTCAAATTCTTGTAGCAAAATTATCCATCTTGCTATCTTCCCGATGGGTTAGGCTTATTTACTGATATATTTTAGAGCACGATGATACATTACAACTAGAAATTTTTGCCCTAGCAAGTAATTTTAAAATTCTTTACAAGACAAAAATGATAGCAGAGCCTCTTTTTGATTCTGAGTATAATTTACCTCAAGATACCTTTGCTCATTTTATGCTGCTCCCAAAGTAAATTGGATGTTCATTCCCATTTTCATCCTTTTTGGTCAAAGTACTTCCTAGTGCTACATCGAGGCATCGAGTGTACACTGATGAATGGCTTGCTCCAATCTGGATTCTTCAAAAGCAGTGAAGACACCGGGGCTTCCTTGATTGTCCAAAAGCTTCATGCGCCTTATTTCTGGTTCATAAGTAACATCCTTCTTCAAGAAGCTGGGTTAGTGGGCATGCAATCTTTGAAAAATTCTTGATGAACCTTCTATAGTAACCCACATGGCCTAAAAATGATCTCAACTTACTTCTATTAATAGGAAATGGTAAATATTTGATTTTTGAAACTTTATCGGGATCGAGTACCAATACCATCTCTAGATACTGACATGCCCTAACAAAACACCTTTAGAACATCCAATGGTGATCAAAGCATAAAGAAGGATGGGCATATTAGGATATGTGTGGATTATAGAGAATTGAATGTTGTTTGTATTATAGATCCTTTTCCCACCCCCTTCACTGAAGATATTTTGGAAGGAGTTGTTGGGCGCGAGGTCTATTCCTTTACAGATGGATTTTCGGGATATCACCAAGTAAATTACCAAGAAAGACCAAGATAAGACAACTTTTGCCACCTAGTGGGGAAGCTTTGCATACATGGTCATGCCCTTTAGATTGAGGAATGTGCCTTCTGTATTTTCGTGCATTGTGGTACAAGCATTTAAGGACTTCATCCACAAGTTCCTTCAAGTATATTTAGATGATTGGGCAGTGTATGGGTTAGTCAAGGACCATTGTGATAACTTGAGATTGATGTTTGAAAGATGTCGGCAGTTGAGGATTTCCCTCAACATCAAGAAATGTGTCTTTGCAACTCCTTTTGGAATGTTGTTGGGGCATATCATATACGCAGAGAAGGCTTCTTGGTGGATCCCATGAAATTTGTAGTTATTGTGGGATTAGGGAGCCCCTGACCATAGCGCCATCCGCATGGATTTCTTGGACACATTGGGTACTATAGAAAGTTCATTAAAGGATACGCCAAGATCGCTGCGCCTTTTGAAATATTTCTCAGACATAAGAGTGCCTTTCAATGGGGAGAGGCTTAGCGAGAGGGCATTTGACACTCTAAAATAAATGCTTATCACCACACCTATTCTACGATTCCCATCCTAGGATAAACCTTTCCATGTCCACGTGGATGCCTCTGGTACAGCAATGGGATCCATTCTTGCTCAACCAGGAGAGGGGATTGTTGATCATCCCTTGTGTTTTGCAAGTAGAAAGTTGACACCAGCAGAACAGAATTATACAACGACCGAGCACAAGGCATTGTCAATGATCTACGTGCTCCACAAATTTAGGCAATATCTACTGGTGACTCCCTTCATATTTTACATGAACCATATGGCCTTGAAGTATCTAGTAAACAAAGCAGTGTTGCAAGGGCGCATATGCCGTTGGGTACTTTTATTTCAGGAATTTGAATTCAAAGTGGTGGTAAAACCGGAAAAAACAATTACGGGTTGGATCATTTATCAAGGATTGATTCGGGAGAGGACGCATAAAGTATCGAGGAAACCATGCCAGACGTGCGCAACTATTCAGGTTGTGGCATGTGCCCTTGGAGTTAGAAGACATTGCTATTTTTCTCAAGAAAGGTGTGGTGCCCGAAGGGATGAATGCAGTGGAAAGAAAAAGGTTAGCCATACGTGCCACACCCTTCATGTTGATCAATGGGGATTTGTATAAAATGGGTTGCGATGAGGTTTTTGCCCATGTGTCTTAGAACATGAACACGTAGCCATAATAGAAGAAGCCCATGGTGGGATTGCTAGAGGACACTATGCGGGGAATGCAAGTGTGCGCAAGATCCTAGTCACCAAACTATGGTGGGAGATGATTCACCAGGATTGCATTGAGTTTTGCAAGGCCTATGACCACTGCTAGTGCCTTGGAAAACCTAGAAGAAGGGATGAGATGCCCTTGCGCCCCATCGCCAATGCGAAACCTTTTGAAAAATGGGCAATAGATTTTGTTGGACCAATCTCACCAACTATGTAAAGGACTAACTCACGGTATATTATTACCTGTATTGATTATCTGACAAGGTGGGTAGAGGCCGTGCCCACTAAGGATTGCACCAAGCTACGATTCATTTGCTAGATTTTTGTGGGAAAACATTATAGGTAGGTATGGGTGCCCATTAAGTTTAACAAGTGATAGGGCGCTCAATTCTTAAATGAAACCATCAAGATTCTATTGGTAAAATTCATGGTAGCCCATCACAAGACTACGCCTTATCACCCTTAGGTAAATGGGACTGCAGAAGCATTCAACAAAATCCTTAGTCACACATTGACTAAGATATGTGATGTGGGTAGGTAGGATTGGGATGACAAGGTGTCGGTAGTTCTTTGGGCATACTGAGAACAATGTATAAAAGGTTAAACAAGGCCACACAATTTCAATGGTGTTATTGCAGAGGCTATTTTTCTAGTTGAATTCATGCTACCATAGCTGCGTATAGCATGCAAGAGAGTTGGACGATGAACAAGCACTGGAAGAGAGAATAGATGAATTGATAAAGTTGTATGAAAGGCACTCACTAGCAAGATGGAGCCAAACAATGAGAAGGAAAAGTAAAAGGCATGGCATGACCGCCGTATTAAGAACAAAGCTTGGTTTGAGGTTGGCGGATGGTATTACTATATGATTCAAAATTTCTACACCATCCCGAGAAAGTTGAAGGTGCATTGGTTGGGTCCTTATGTAATTTCATACATCCTTGATTCGGGTGCGTGCGATTCTAAGTCTTTGGATGGAACAAAATTACCTGGAAACTTCAATGGCATTAGGTGAAGCCCTACTATAAATAATGCTTCTTGGTGTTTGTAAATAAGGTAGTTTTGCCAGTTAGTTTAGAATTTCCTTTTATGATTTTCCTTTCTTGTTTTTCCCTTTTGCATTGTTGTTTTGTTTTGTGCCTTGGCGCGGTAACCTTATTACTTTCTAAACTTATGAATGCGTAGAGGACCGCGCATCGATTTAGTGTGGGGTGAGGTGACAAAGGGAAGCATGGAGTTATTCTACCAGAGGATTGGGTTGGTAGACCATTTGAATTGGCCCTGTTGAAAAGATGCATTAGGAGAAAAGAAGGCAGATGGGTGGCAAAATAAGGTTACATTGGAAATCCACGTACTAAGGAGAAAAAGTGAAAAAACATGAGGTAGGAAAAAGCAAGAATCATGAGGATGGAAGAGGTGCCTTTGGTGCTGGTAACACATGCGAAGAGTCTTCTGTCAAGATGGATTATTTGCGTGCCAAAAGGTTGGAAAATTTTTCACACAAGGATTGGGTGCGGGTGGAAACATTTTCACGTAAGGATTGGGCGTGGGTGAAAAAAATTTTGCACAAGGATTGGGCGCGTGAGGAGAAGCGCTGAAGTCAGGTTTTGTTTGGAAATGCCACATTAAACATGGTCGTATGGTGGTAGGTAGCCTAGCCTTAAATGTGTAAAAGTAGAAAAACCTATAAATACAAGAGTGGGCATTTCATTATTTCACTTTGCAAAAACAAGAAGAGTGATTTTCTTTAAGAGCTAGGGTTTCGAGAAATGACTCATGCGAAGGAAAATCCCAAAAACTTAAGCACAATCGGTCCATTAGATCTACAAACTAGAGCATAAGTGATTCACGGGTGTGAGGAATGTTGTGAAAGAACGTCGTGATTGAAGGAGGAAAATCTGAGATTAGGGTTTGTGTTTAGGGCAAGGGGCACGCGAGAAAAGGTCCATAAAACTCACGGGATAACCTAGAATGAAAGCAAAGGGTAAAATGACAGCCACAAAACCAGTTGGTAAACCTATAGAACAATCCAAGAAGGGAAAGGGTAAGGAAAAAGGGAAGAAGAAACAAGAGGAAATACCCTTAGATACGAACGAAGAATGGTATTCGGAGATGCAGTACCCAAATGGGGTTTTTCTAGGGCAAGAGTGGGAGTCCCACATAAGACAAATGACTGTGATCGACTACTGATCTTTGGTCAAGCATAATCGTGAAGTAAATGGTACTAGGCTAGTGCGCCCCACAAAAAAGTGAACACCTGATGGGTTACCAATCTACAACGACGTGGTCAAGGTGAAATTGGAGAAGGCAGGGCTTCTCTAACTTTACAAGTTACCATATTTCAGGAAGCTCGAGCGCTTGTACAATGATGATGATGCGCGCGTGCACGAAGATTTCTTACGCTTCACAGGGGCACAAAATGTGCATAACTCTTGATTAATTTCACACTTTACAGGCCTAAGTTGTAAAGGGGACGTGCTTATAGATGACCTCCATGATGAGGAGGCAATTAGAGAAACCATAGCATCCTAGGAATTGAAGAAGGGATCAAGGTGCTATGACGTCTCGGATATCAATGATCAGTGATGAAGATGGCCGCGCACCTTGTCTCCAAGCTAAATGGACAAGAATGGTGGATCTAGGTGAGCAAGCCTTGGGTGAATGTCTGTAGAAAGGTTGTGGAAGGAATGAATACAACATCTCTAGTACATGCGAGATGAAATCATAAGCGGTGCGAGAAAATGGGGAAAGATCCCTTTTGGAAACATCCTATTAACCTTTGCATTCTCAAAAATCGGGGTGTTGGATGCATTTGATAAATTCGTGTGGGAATACCCTGTTGAAGACCCTTCACCCACGGATGATTCCATAAATACACTTATGAATCAATGATAGGGGTACACAAGTGTGAGGCGCGCTTAGAAAAATGTTATAAGTGCACGAGGAATGCATTCGAGGTGAATGGCGGGTCTCGGAACAACTCCCCACGGTGATTTGAAGGAAAAGAAGAGTTTGCGGTCTACAAAACTTTTGCATCGAAAGATTCATTTTGATGGATTGTAGTTGGAGTCCATGGTGCAAACTCCCATTCTCATTTACTTACCTAGTTTTTCCAAGTAGGGGTAAACAGATATAAGGAATCAAAGAAATTATACCTAGAGTTGTCCACCATTGATAGAGAGCACGGGAAATGAGTAAGAAGCTGGTCTACCTAAGGAAGTGTGCATACGTTGAGAGGTATGTGTCACAAGATGTGCATATTGTAAGGCCATTGAACTTACCTATTGCTTGGAGCAATCTTTGCGAGGATCTACTGCGCATAAGGCCAAAATTTGAGAAGGGCGTGTACGTGGAGAATGAAATATCCATCCCGGATGACCCCATGGGAAGAAAGAATCCCACACCAAAGAGCAAGGAGAGGGAAGAGGAAGAAGAACAAAGGGCGGGGAGAAGTAGATTGTAGATACCACGGGGTGAGTACCTACGTGCGAAAGAAAGAAGAGAAGAACGCTGGTCAGGGAGAAGACCCCAAAACCTACAAAGCCACCATCCCCTGAGGATCCCTCAGATGAAGAGAAGACCACATCCCAGACTGGCCTGGAATTTTCAGCAGAAGAAGAAGAAAAGGGGATGGAAGAACAAGATTTTGAAGATACAAATGACACGAGAACGCCTATATAGGTGAGAAGGATGATGATGAAGGGGAAGAGTTGGAGGTGAATCAGGAACCGGTTGATGTCCATGATTTGGAGGAAGGAGCAGAGGATACAAATGATGCTTTCATCTTTGTAAGGAGGAAGGGCACCCAAGGGGAGGAAGGCACATAGAGCGAAGAAAGGAGTGAAGGGGAAAGTACTAAGGGGCCAGATATGCCCAAGCTCACTCAGGAGGAAGTAGATGAGAAAGCGACAAGGGAGGCAGAGAAGATAATTAATACCTTGGTCGAAGAGGAGTTAGAGCATAGCGCGGAGCTTGTACTTGGTGAATTCAAAGAAGAGTAGAGGGAGAAGAGTGTGGGTAGCACAAAAGGCCCAAATCTTTCAAAGATGCTGTTCAGGGTGTGCACACGGGAAGTAAACACGTGGAAGGGGAAGAACAATGATGGGATACATTGATGACCCCAACAAATTTTTGCGTGTGCATTTCCAGAGTATTGTGCCCACCAAGGAGCTCACCGCCATGGAATCCTTTGACCCTGAGGGTGGGTACCCATGCATAAGGAAGATCGTTATCATGGGCGTTCAACTCCCACCTTGCGACAAGATTGAGTTCGAAGTTAACCAAGGAGTGGTACTTTAGCATGTCTCGAAGGAAAGGGGACAACCCCATTGTAAACATGCAACAACTATCGGATGAGCAAGTGTGTAACGTGCTCAACAAAGTCTCCATGGAAATTGAGGCTAGGCTCTTCCGTAGGAGTGACAGGGTAAAAGTCTTGGAGGACCTATTGGAGAAGAGGAAGGAAGAAGTAGTGAAGCTAACGAAGGACCTCAGCCTTGAGAAATTAATCAGCGCTCAACTACAGAGGGAGCTTCAGGAGGAAAAGGCTAGGGTACGTGAAGTTTCCAAGAAGGTGGAGCTCATCTCCCAAGCTATTATCATGAAGCACCTAGACCTTAACCCTCCCGCGTAAAAGTATGGATCCTCCTTGGAATTCCTAGAGGACTTGACTCGGATCCTCACCATGGAAAGGCAACCTTTGGCCTTAGAGTCAACAGAGGAGGTAGTTGCGCACTTGGAGAAGGAGGACAAGCTAAAGGTCGTCGCGCTCATGGCTAAATACAACAAGGTGCTCGCTGACATAAAAATAGTTACACAAACCACGGGGTCGCCTACGACCATTGCGCGGATCAAGACAAGGTGATAGGCATGCTGCTTGCCAGTGATAAGGCCGAGTTGAAGGACTTCAGGGAAAAGAATAAGGGAAATAGAGCCAAGCAAGAAAATATCATAGCTGAAGTGGAAAAGAAGTCTGAAGCTATTGAGAACCGGTGGGTCTCAATCAAAACTCGGCTAAAAGAGCTCTATAAGGTCATCACGAGGAAGATGGATGCCTTGGAGGATCACGCTAAGGAACTGGAGACTATGGTGGAGACCATCACCACAAAAGGGGAAGGGTTAACCTTCGAAGAGGTAAGCACATTGGTTGGTGACCTTTGCACAAGGGCGCAGGGGGAAGTCAGCACTTGGAATACATTAGAGGCCGACCTGCGGCAAAATTTTCCCCTTCTTCTTCTTTAGGCAATTTTCCCTCTATTCTTTCTCTCCCCATTCTTTATTCTTTCCCTCCATTCTTTTCCAAGGCAAGGCCTTGCAAATTTTTTATCTTGCATTCATTGAGAAGGTTCCGAGGGTGGAGAATAGGTGAAGTGTGGAGTAATGTTGGGCCCTTAATGTAGCTACCTAATCTTAAAGGTGTGTAGGCATGCACGGCCGGAGGAAGCGCACAAGTGAAGGCGCATAAGGCGAGGAATTTAAAAGGGGTTCTTGGAGAACTAAGGACGCATGCACGTGCGAAGAACAATGTGGGACTTAGCCATTTTTTCTTCCTTTTGGATAGAACACATGAAGAATGTGTTCCATTTGGATAAGGTTCTAGCACAGCAGGAGGTGTCCTAGAAGGAATATACCTTACGATAGGAAGATCTAAAAATTTAATCATGACATGGAGAGGCATGCGCTTAGGAAATCCACACCTTGACACTTGGGGCTAGATCTGAGGTTGCAGAGGAGTTTGTTAGAGCTCAGATGCCTATTTATACACGTGCCCTTGGCAAAGAATAGAGACACAAGTGAGGTAGCGGAGCTCTGCAGAATTACTGCGAGAACTATGGGATAAAATGGGTAGATGATTCTAGTAAGGATGTAATGGGGAAATGGGGAATGCAAATTTTGTTTTGTGAGCATACATGTATAGATCCAGATATGGTATATGACTATGGTCTACCTCTCTATGATGCTTTGTAGTAAGACTATGAATGAATATGATAAGGTTACCACTATGTTTATATTAAGATCTCCTTCTGTATTATCTGCATGTTTCTACTCTACTTTTGATCTTGTATAATCATGGACCTTACTTGAATGATTGAGTATATTTATGGATTTACAACTTCTTAGTTCTATTAATTTTGTTGCGTGCTTTGTTTCTGTTATGACTGAAGGGGTGTAGAAGCCATCCTGAGCTCTATAGCTTCTTCATGTCTGTTAAATCACTAAGTCAGAATCATGAATTATGCCTTCCACTAAACTCACATAAAGAGAGAAGGGCTCCTCTCGCGTGCCTGGGTGAGCACCGAGCGCTGTTGGGTGATAGGCCGGCATGCATGAGGTTCCCTTGTTCTTGGTGGGGTACAAAAATGACTACATAAAGCCCCGACAAAAATGAAGAGAATGGGATGAATGGTATATGTAACTAGAAGTGAGATGTTATTATTGGTCTAAAGCATGATTATGACCCAAAAATAGACATTTGGAAACTCACTCTCTATCTATCTCTCATGATTTCATGGGAATTAATCGATCTAAGTTAGATCCCATCCACATAGAAAATATCTAAATGTTTTTTTAGGTCAAGACACCCCCATCGGTGTGGGTCATCATAATACTGGGATTACCATATGAGTAAGTTTTAGTAAAATTTAGATGGGTCAAGTAGGTTAAGAATCTCCGTGGCATCTTAATATCCATTCTCATCTCTTATCATTCTATAAATTTAATGAGTTTCATAAGTGACACCATCCTTTCTTGAATGCAAATAAACTCTATCAAAATGGTTTATGAGTGTTCTGAGTTTGTGTAGACCCTTGTGTTGAACAATGTAATGCATTCATTGCGTTCTCATTGAATGTGAGAGATTATGTATTTATTAAACAATAATATCTCTTTGATTATGATTCATATATATCCTTTTGCTTGTGTTTTTCCATCTTACCTTTCTATGTTGTTATTGTATGATGTGTATGAATTATATCAGCATAATTTTAATCCATTGTGTCATTTATATAGAGTAAAGGATATTAGAATTTAGTGTTGATTGTGTCTTTTATTTTCTCCTTTATCACTTTGTGTTCTTCCCCTTTTCCTTTATCTCGGGAGAGTGATCCCTTCATCCTCTGGTGTATAACCATTCTTATCAAATTGTCGTAATCTTTCTCCCTCAACTTTGCAATAATTTTAGTTAGATTAGAATAGTGGTTAATCTAGAGCTTTTAAGGAAAGGATTCAACCTTATTGTCAAGGTTTATCTCAAGGGTTAAGGTCCCACACCCTATAGATACTCCCATTTTTGTTGAAGAGACGTTCATACACTTGAATAGATGCCTAAATTAATAGGGTGCACATAATTCTTTAGTGAAAATATCTTGAAATTATTTTTCTAGCTTGCCAATAAGAATTCTTTAGGGATTATATAAACCTTTAAATAAGACTTAAACCATACATAATATCAGGCCTTGTGGCCATTTAGTACATCGAGAATATCAACAAATCTTTTATACAAATTTGGATCAAGTATTGTATCCTTTATCAACTTTTCTTAGCTTCAATTTTGTGGCAATGGTGTCAATATTGATTCACAACTCATCATTCAAAAAGTTTTCAAAACATCATTGGCATATTTTGATTGACATATAAAAATACGATTTTCTAATTGACTTACTTCTATGCCAAGAAAATACTTATCAAACCCAAAAATGTCATTTAAAATGTCATTGATAACTTAAACAAGTCACTTAAAAATCTCCCATGAATATTAGATCATCGACATATAGACACACAATAAGAATATGTTCTTGATGATTCATCTTGATGTATAGTGTTGGATCATTGTTGTTTTTTCTAAATCCATTCTTCAAAAAATATGAATCAATCTTGATATACTATGTGTAGATACAAAAATTTGGTATCGCTACCCTTGTCACCCCGTGTTCACTTCTTTTCATCATGGTTGCCTTCTAGACCCCTTTTTTATTTTAATTCATATTCTTATTAATATTTCCATCTTTCCCACTTATTATCCTATCCATTTTAGTTTATTGTTAATTCTCATCAATTATCCTCTAATCCTCATCTCATTATCTAATTAGTCTTAATCATTCCTAATTTCTCTTCTCTAGGTTGTTTATCATCCCTAAAATCCCTAGTTTCTCATCCCTAGGCTCCCTTAGCCTTTATTTACTCCATTTCATCTCTCACCTACCCATTTCACTTCCCTATGCAACCCTAACCTGTCTAGACCCTTTAAAACCCTAATCCCACTCTCAAAGGGTGTGATGCCTTGAGTTAGGAATCCTCCCACTACCCAAATGGACAAATCCCTACAGATGCGGCAACCCTCTCAGGTCACCATCAACCCTATAAAGCCGATTCCCCTATCCAAGGGATGCATAACCATAATTATATTGTGTTTTGCGACCTTATCTTCGTGTTTGAGCTTATTTCAGTTGTTTCAGTCTTCTTGGAGTCCCTTTGAGCTTATTGGCATCACTTGTGGATACTTTGGGGAGTTTATATTAGATTTCTATTGATTTATGCTATCATTGCGTATCATTCCTATTATTTTTCACTAACATTTTACTGATTATGGTTACCATCAAATCTTCAAACCCAACTTCTCCTCTTAGTCATTTTTATGTCGTAGGTTGTCCATTTAACTTATCCACCTTTGGCATTGTTTAGGAATGTCTAGGTCATCATCGCTTCTACCAAGTTGTTGTTGACCCATGTTTATCATCCATTTCGCCTTTTAGGTCCGGATCAATAGGTCTTCCTATCTCTATGATCTATTTCAACCTTCATATCCACCATTTTTATTTTCTATTAGTCAATTTTTTTCCTATCGGTCTCCGTGTAACCGCTAATGAGCCAAGTCATCGTCAACCCCTGTCCTGCTAGCATTTGTTCCATCCATCCAAATCCATATTTTCCTACATCCTTTTTTTTTCTTGTCTCAAACCTTCCTCTCGTAAGTTTCTATTAGTATTTACAGGTCATTTTCGTCATCTGATTTGCACTCAGATCCCACTAGATCTGCATTTTTTATCTTATTGCTATGATCAATCTGATCCGGTCATCGTCGAATGGACTTCGCTACACCGGGTCATCATCAACCTTGACTAGGTAAAAAAATTTGGTGTTGATTTAGATCATATCTACACTTTCCATCCATTTCTACAATTTTCAGATTCTATTTAGTTTCATTTTTGCATGTTATCCAGTTTTTCACCATTGATTTTATCCTCTTTTATCAAATACGGGGTTGACATCCATATAAGGAAGTTAACGCTTATTAGACCTGATTCATCGAAACCCCTCATCTACAATCTAATCCATTTTCCTCTTAGTTATCTTTGTTGTGTAGGTAAATTTTCAATGAAGAAATCTACTTTACGCATGTCCTTTCATCACCATCTCACTCCAAGGTACCTTAAACCCTTACATCTTTGAGTTGCTTGATTTTCTTTAGTATCTAGTTCACTAATCTAAATAGGAAATAGAAAATTTATTCCAACATTCTAGCACACCCGGTGGGACCACCCTTTTAGGTGAGTCTCTTGCATTTCATTTCATTTTCCATATTTCTTCCATTTTCCACTAACATTGTAGGTAGAGGCTTTTCTTTTTCTTGTTCATGTTGGGATTTTGGATTTCTTGGATATTACTCTTCGCTTGCTTTATTTTGAAGATCAAATAAAAAGGAAAAAAACTCTCCAGTATTCCCCTTTTTGTCTTAGTTTCTCATTTTTGCATCACATTTTCCCTTCTTTGTGTGATTGTCCTCATCAAATCTCCATATTTAGTTTTGGGCTTAAAATGAACCTCTTGCATCCTTTCTTGCAAATCTAATATAAGTAGGGGTTTAATTGGTTGCATTTCACATTTCATCACACACAACCAAACTCACACATTAATTCACACATCTAGACATTCCCTACCAAAGTGAACAATTGGAATTGCATCACCCAATAGGAAAACCGCCACGGTTTCTGGCCACATTATAAATCTTGCACAAATTTGGGCCTCACGTACTTTCGGGTATATCGAGGACTCCAAATCCACAACTATCTAAAACCAACCTTATATTTCTATTTCTTAGGTACCTTTGTTATCCATTCCCCTTTTTCCACATTTTCTAAATTAATCAAGATAAAGAAAACATTGCATGCTTGACTTATTTGTCTTAATTAGTATAGCTATTGTTTTCTTATTTTTTTCATACACATTATCACACACTCTTTAGCTAGGAAAATGGAACAAAGACTTGTGTCAAACAATTCCATTACTTCATCCCAATAAAATTCTGCTATGGCCATTGTCTCATCCATGCCTATGGTTACCTCTTCCATGGTCACCCAACCTTTGATCATCAATGTGCCTCATCAAGGACCTCTTGTTCAAACCACCACCTATGATGAGACCAATCCTTTCTTACATCATCAATCCATCCCATCTAGCCCATCACCCTCCATCTTTGCATCGGTTGAAGCTTTTAGGCCTCCCATTATCCCTCATGGTAGTGTGGAGTTCCAAGATCTTCTCGATGTTAATCCCATATCCCTCCATGATTACCTTCTTAGGAAGTCAACCCAACTTCCTATTGATGGGCCACCTCTCCAAAAAATCTATGGTTATCATTCCAATCCCAAAACAACCCAAGTTCTTTCTTCGTAACTTGCGGTGTTTTTCCCTAGAGCCATGAATGAGCTCATTTATGGCCCAACATGAGCTTGATCCATCCTCTTCTACCAATCCTCAACCTCATCAAACCACCCAACTAGTCACACCCATTCCTCCTAATCTACCTCCAATCAATACAACTATCACCACTTCCATTCCTATCACCTCTTCAGCCACTATCATCACTAGTGTCCCCATCCAATATTTTCAACAAACCCAAACATTTCCTCCCATATCCGAACAACATAATCCATCCTTACCCCTCACGTCATGCGATCATGCAAATTTCATCACCTCCTGACCTCCTCGTAAGAGCACTTCTCATTACATAGTGTCGATCCACCATGCAATCCCAACCAATCATCACTCATATCCCCACTCATCATATACCTCAACAACCAACCTAATCTCAACAATCACATCACGTCCCTAGCTCTCAACATCAACCTTTACAAAAAATATCCAAAAGCAACCAATGGCATACATTCATCCTCAACAAACACTTTCTCAAATACCCATCTATTCACAAGCCTATCAACAACCTTATCAAACTAATTCTCATATCATGCAATCACAACCACTCACTTCTCATCCAATCACTTCAAATGACCCCATTCATGCCTTGATGAATAGGTTAGCTAGCCTTGAAGTCGATACCTTGGGGACCTAATGTCACATTATCTTATGAACAAATTTGCAATGAACCTATTCATCCATTATTCCCCATCAAACCCTATCCTTCTCATTGGGAACTTCACAAATTCACCAAAATTAATAGTAAGGAATATCCCCAACAACACCTTCGTGCATTTAGGCATGCATGTTATCTCATTTCCCATGATCAAGATCTCATGCTTCGTAATTTCCCTTGGAACAATGGATCAAGAGCTTCTCGATGTTAATACCATTTACCTCCATGACTACCTTCTTAGGGAGTCAACCCAACTTCCTATTTATGGGCCACCTCTCCAAAAAAATTATGCTTGTCATTCCAATCCCAAAACAACCCAAGTTCTTTCTTCACAACTTGCGATTTTTTTACCTAGAGCCATGAATGAGCTCACTATGGTCCAACATGAGTTTGATCCATCCTCTTCTACCAGTCCTCAACCTCATCAAACCACCCAGCTAGTCACACCCATTCCTCCTAATCTGCCTCCAATTAATACAACTATCACCACTTCCATTCCTATCACCTCTTCAACCATTATCATCACTAGTTTCCCTATCCAATATTTTCAACAAACAAAAACATTTCCTCCCTTATCTCGAAAAACATAATCTGTCCTTACCCCTCACATCACACATCATGCAAATGTCATCACCTCCCAACCTCCTCATGCGAGCACTTCTCATTACATAGTGTCCGATCCACCGCATGATCCCAACCAATCATCACTCATATCCCCATTCATCATATACCTCAACAACCAACCTAATCTCAACAATCACATCACGTCCCTAGCTCTCAACATCAACCTTTACAAAAACATCTCCAAAATCAACCAATGACATGCATTCATCCTCAACAACACTTTCTCAAACACCCATCTATTCACAAGCCTATTGACAACCTCATCAAACTAATTCTCACATCATGCAATCACAACCACTCACTTCGACCCAATCACTTCAAATGACCCCATGCATTCCTTGATGAATAGGTTGGCTAGCCTTGAAGCCGCTACCTTGGGACCTAAGGTCACATTATCTTATGAACAAATTTGCAATGAACCTATTCATCCATTAGTTCCCATCAGACCCTATCCTTCTCATTGGGAACTTCCCAAATTCACAAAATTTAATAGTAAGGAAGATCCCCAACAACACCTTTGTGCGTTTAGGCATGCATGTTATCTCATTTCCCATGATCAAGATCTCATGCTTCATACTTTCCCTATTTCCTTGGCTGGTCCCGCATTGGATTGGTACAATGGTGTTCCCCAACACTCATTGTTATCATTTACCAAACTTTCATAACTCTTCTTAGAACATTTTTCAATCAATATTGTGTGCAAGATTACCATTACAGACTAATATTCCATTCGAAAATTCGACAATGACTATATCACATAATTTTTCACACGGTGGTGTGGAATCATAAATCAATTATCATTTTCCCTTCCACAAATAGAGCTCATTGAATTATTTTCATGATCTTGTGTGAAGCATATTTCATCCACCTTAAAAATCCAATCATTTCAAAAATTTGAAGAAGATTTCACTATGGTTTGTAATATCAATACTCGTGCCCTTGAGCAAGGCCAACTTAAGATTAAATCAAACAATCCAAAAACCGAGTTTACTAAACCATCCACACACAATGATATAAACACAACACTAGTTTATATAATGTATACACAAGAATAATATTGCAATATATTCATTTGAGAGTGTTTACATATGTGTGTGTGTGTGTGTATATATATATATATACGGGATTAGGACATCCTATTCTTAAGCTCAAGCTTCCTATTAACTCTCAACTACATAACCATCCTAGAATCTCTCACAACTATTTTACGGGTGTTCATACAACCACAAAACCTATTTACATATTAAATATATATGAGTTCTTAAAACAACTCCAACTAATACATTATTGTTTATATAACAATAATATAACTACTAACATTAATACTTATTGAATACACAAGTTTAATGTAAACATTAATATCCTAACATTCCCCCTTAATGTTTACATGGTAATAAAAGAAATTCCGTACTTCTCTCGTAGCTTGCCACCTCTATGCGCTCATGATCTTGGCACACACTCGAATTGAAGGTAGAAGAAGGAAAACATCAACTTCTTATCAACCATGCACTTTCGGGAACACATCTGACCGATGAGGATGGGAACACGCTTAGGAATCATCTACTTATCAACCAGTCACTCTAGGGAACACATCTAACCTAACAGTGTGGGAACTCAAGCAGGAACACATCTGAACAACCTTTAATGGTTTTCAGGAGGCTAACCAAAACCAAAGTACGAAACAGAACACATCGATTATTCTACCTCAACAAGACTCATGATGTTGCATTTCACTATGCTATCTATTCTTCACTATGTTTTTGCATAGGGGAAATAGGAATAGTCACAAACACAACTGAGAAACTGGAAATGGAACATTGGATCAAGTTGATCATGTTCCCCCCTCAATGTGAAATTTCCACTTATTGAAAACTGAAAATTGTAAAAACTAAAGCACACAACTGAAAGCAAACTCACACCACAAAATGCCACCATATCTTCGTGTGGCCCCGTCATTACATTGGTGACCGCGAGAGGTTGTTTTCTAACCTCTAGCCTCAATGCCTTCATCTTCTAGTATATGTGTTGCTAACTCAGCAAGATGTGAACATGAAGCACATTTTTTTCCACATTGAGCTTATTCTTTTCTTCCCTCTGCTGATGTGAAACACTTTATTTTTCCGGACATCGGGTAACACCAAAAATGCGTCCGTAAGGAATTTTTTTATTTTTCAAAATTTTGTCATTGACTCTTGACACTACCTAAAATCACCTATTTGACATGACGTTGACAAAACAACAAGGACTACATAACATATGATGACTCTATGGCACTTTGACACTATAGACTATGACCACCAATTTGACGTAAGACATACAAAATAACTCTTGACTCGGGTTTGATTTTGGCACTGACACAACTATTCTGCAACATATAATAATGATGACTCGTATATATATATATATATATATATATATATAGTTATTTTTGGACTTGACTCGACTCTTAACTTTCACAATGATATGACAATACAAAAGACAATTTATCTGGACTAAAACATAAAATGTAATCAAAATACAATGAGGACTCAAAATTATCTAAAATAATATTTAATAATTTTAGATAACAAAAACTAATTTCTAGATTAAAATCAACTCACAAATAAATCTAGACCTAAATACATGAAAAGAAGGATATTTTTTAGGAACAAATATTACAATGACAAATCCTAATGAATTTATGGAATAAGAAAACATATGACACTAATAACTAAGCTATAACCGATTCTTCGTGATCTAAGTGCAGAGGAGACTTAGTGAGGCCGCAAACCTGTTGATGCAACTGAGCTCAAGCCAAATGCCACGGTCAAGATGCCAATGCTCCAAAAGAAGATCAGGCCTCTGAATTAGAACAATATGCACAAAAATCTCTTCCATGTATAGTTTTCCTTCATGATCTGACAAAAATACGATGATGGATTATAGGAGGCACTGAAATGACTGGGTTTTTGTGGCTACGTAGATCTTGATTTCTAATAAATTAGATTATGCAACCGTTTGCATGAATGGTGTTGAAATAGATGGTAGCTGGTAATAATAGTCCTCTAATATGGAATATTAAGAAATGATATCCCTCATAAAATCCACAAAAATCTCAATTTATAGTCCAAATGATGCAGGCCGAGACAACTAAATTGAGGGCGTTAGAATTCTGTATGATTTAGAATTTGTAATCCCACTAGGAAGAAAAGTTATAATGGCACATGGAATTGAATTCCATCTGTCAAAGAATGGAAACAAAATTCTACACAAAAAATTGATTGACAACTTTGAATAGACCCGTGAACACGTGCAATGATATTCATTGTCAATCTAAATGGCATGGATAAAGAATGCCCCAGTTGCGCACTGCTACTATTCTCACACAACTATAACTGGAAGTTTAATATATACAAACTCCTCACCTCTCACAAAAAAACCATCAACAGGGGCGGTAAATTATCTAGACGCCCCTATCAAATTATTATACTTCCATCACAATAACCTTGCTCTGATACCAAATATAAACACAACACCAGTTTATATAATGTATACACAGGAATAATACTTTGCAATATATTCATTCCGAGTGTTTACATATATATAGGATTAGGACATCCTATTCTTAAGCTCAAGCTTCTTATAAACTCTCAACTACATAACCACCCTAGAATCTCTCACACCTATTTTATGGGTGTTCACACAACCACAAAACCTATTTACATATTAAATATCTATGAGTTGTTAAAACAACTCCAACTAATATATTATTGTTTATATAACAATAATATAACTACTAACATTAATACTTATTGAATACACAAGTATAATGTAAACATTAAGATCCTAACAAATGAAAAATCCAAGAGTGTGGCTAATGTCGTGGTGGTTAAGTCTTCTTCCACACCCACCTCTAGCACATGGCCTCAACAAAGAGATCCTAGACCAACACCTAACTATACTCCTCTTGGAGAGTCATATAGTTCAATATTGATAAGTTGATGGTGGTCCATCTCATCACTCTTCCCCATTTGACCATTTGATGAATCAAGACCTAAAATGGCTTGGTACCATGAGGATCACTATTGCAAATACCACCAAGTTCGCGGACATGATATAGAGAAATATCGAACCTTCAAATATCTTGTCCAAAAACTCATTGACCAAGGTGACCTTCAAGTGGATAACCCTAACACACCTCCAAATCAACCACTTGATGTTTTCAAACAACCATTTCCTAATCATGTGCCAACAAATCAAACCACTCCTCCTACATCTCAACCACCCAATGCTCACACCATTAACACCATCAACACTACCAACACCATTGATCAAGATCTTACCCCATCAAAAACTCCACCTACTTCACCAACTATTACACCCACTTCTTCTTTGGACATCATCCCTATATCTACAATTCCACCAACACTTGTCCCCATCTCTACACCAATCATATCTACATCTACATTGACATCTACCATTGATTCTACACCTACATCTACTTCATCACTTGTCACATCCACTTCATCATATTTGATCATACCTACTACCTCACCCATATCTACTTCACCCCCACTTATTATATTGGGTTCATCCTTAGCAGGTCCCAATTCCTCTTTCCACACTTTTACCCGCACCAACCACATCGACTATTGTGACCACATCTACACCATCTTCTCCTCCCACATAATTCTCATCATTTGAATATTTTTGAAATAACTCCAACTCACAATGACTTCAAGTGATCCTCCCATCTCATCTACACAATCAAACACTTCCACATCAACCCCATCTTCACCTTCTTTAGATCTCATCAAACATAAGTTACTCCCTCCACCAATATCAACCACAACAACACAACCTTCAGACTCTCAATTGATATTTTTTCATCCCTCCCAAGGGAACCTCTTCATAAAAAAATCTAAGACCCTTGGCATGCTTCCTCAAAGGTATCTTTCACATCCTCACAAAAATATAGACATCCCTCCATCTAAGATCAAAAATCCAATGCCACATCATCTATCTTAGGACCACATCCATCTCTCCTAGGGTCAGCCCCTTCATCCAAAACACCTCAACCCACCAATCAATCCAAATCAAAACCATCCAACACTTCTTCTTCTAGAACACCTGACCATCACTAAAATTTAATCCAAGACATCAAAACCCCAAAATGTTAAGACTCAACCTTGACATCCAAGTCATCTCAGACATCCACATTTCAAACATCTACCTCTTCCTCTAAGACTTAGACTCCTCACAAAGATAAGGCACCTCCTAATACTTTGGTTAAATCATATGCGGAGGTCCTTCAACACTTACTTCAAATTTACGCCATCGCACTTCTTCCTATCAAGACCTTTGATCCACATAGTAAGAATAAATCACGGTTTGAATCGACCTCATTTTCACTATCACCGCACCCTGGACATGACATGGAACATTACAAATCACTCCAAACCATTATCCATAATATTATTGAGGAGGATGACCTTATTATTGAAACAAGTCAATTCTCTCCTTCCACCTCTATTCCAACATCTACATTTTCAACTTCATCCACCAAAATTCATAAGTCCCCTCATTCATCATGGAATTTTGCGGCCATCCCACCACCAAGTGATGAATCTTCTAAAGATGGTCCTCCCTTATTCATCAATGTTGTTCAGATAGCCACTCGATCTGGTCCACATGATTCTAAACCAACAACCCAACAAAAATCAAATACCTTTTTCACCATCCCTCCTCCCAAGGAGTTCACTTCATCTCCATCCTCATCATCATCAAAACCTAAGGTTTCTATCTTAGCCACCCCTCGGCCTATTGAACAAAGTATTTTCAAACAACTTCATCAAGCCCCGGTTAAGATGTCACTTTATGAGCTCATCCAAATCTCATCAAACCATAGGAAGACCCCTCATAGAAGCCTTGACACGTATCCCAACATCTAGTGATCGGACTCGGCCTTTTACATATCTCAGGGGAACTTGCTAGAAGCCTCTACTACCATCTCATTTGATGATTCCGAGATTCTAAATATCACACCGAGAGGAACATGAACTTTCCTTTTCTTCGTAAAGTCTGAATTAATGAGACCTTCACTCAAAAATCCAAGATCAATAATGGGAAAGTATCAACACCATTCCATACCTTCAATCAACTCAAGATTCCTAAAACCATTTTCACCCAAACACCCATGGTCCTCTGTGCATTCAATGATGTTATCACTCTCTCCTTGGGAACAATTATCCTTCCTATACGCATTGGTGAGAAGCTCCTCTAAGAAGTCTTGTACATAATAGAAGGGAGTTTTAATACAATGTTCTTCTTGGACGACCTTGGATTTGTGTTATATGTTACATCCCTTCCACGCTTCATCGTTGCATTAAGTATAAAAATGAGGGAAAAATCTTGACACTTCCTGGTGATGCTCCTCCCTTCTAAGCATGCAACATGACTTATCACCTAATGATGTCCTCATTCCCAAAAACGACCCATCTCAACCATCCACTAGCTCATCCATCTCCTCATCCAAGCTTCCCAACGATGACTCCTTAGACAAAGTCATGGACAAACTTACATTGGGGGAGTATCGTCTTCTCATGCTCAACACCTTCCCTACGTCTCACCGCCTCAATAGACCTAAAAAATATCAATGTACCAACCCAATGTCAAGGACATCGCTCCTTTCATCCCACCTCATCTTCGCACCAATCTCATCTATGGTGGTGTTGATGCCCCTTCTTCTCACATCATTGATCATCCTCACACCAAACCATATACCAATAGTTATAGCTTCCTCAACAAACCATCATTTTCCCACACCTATCTTCACCGTTGTGCATGGAAGGGATTTGGCATGGGACATTATGAACATGGTGCACATGGCCTTATTATCAACAATGCCACAAACCTCATGAAAATTTCAGATTAGGTTATCAAGAGCAACATGTTGACCCCATCCCACCATCTGAGATGCTTATGGACATGTTTTTCCATCCCATGAAGCCATGGATACGGATGACACCGTGTCATTTGCCACAGATTTTTAGTCTCCACCATCACCTTGGGACCATTCACCTATCAGTGTGAAAATTAGACTAGGTCCCTTCCCCTTCGCCATCCGGAAATGATAGAAGAGGACTCTTCTACCATCGACATTCTCCATTGTGTTGACGATGACACCATTCTTTCCCACATGGGGTAGAAGATTCTTATCTTCATAATACCTTACCATCCAACACATACACTCTTCTTAATGAAGACACCATCGATATCAACATTGGGACTCCTCAGGAGCCTCGCATCCTCAAAGTGGGTTAATCCCTTGACCCACATGATCTTGATTCTTTCACCGCATTCTTGTCTCGTAATAGTCATGAATTTAGATGGTCATACTATGACAAGTGAGGTCTTGATACTTCTATCTTTGTCTATAACATCGTTACATTTCCCAATTCCAAGCCAATTAAGAAGAAGCTTCGCATGCATCCTTGAGTTTCCCTCCTTGTCAAAGAGGGGATGCAACACCTTCTTTCCTCTAATTTCATCATCCTCATTGATTATCCCCAATGGGTTTCCAATATCATACCTATCACAAAATCATCTGGAAAGCTTCACATATGCACAAAATTTTGAGATCTAAATCTTGCTTTCCCTAAAGATGACTTCTCCCTTCCCAACATTGATCAACTTGCGGATCTTACCGCAAAACATGAGATGCTTTCTCTGGTTATAATGAGATTCTCATCGCACTTGAGGACCAACATGAGACCTCTTTTATCACCCCTTGGGGGACCTTTTGTTATCGTGTCATGCCCTTTGGTTCTGAAAAATACCAGAGCCACCTATCAATGGGCCATGACTTACATCTTTCATGACCTTATCCATAAGACAATAGAGGATTATGTCGATGATATTTTGGGTAAATCTAAACATTGATGCAATCATCTTGCTGTTCTCAAAGTACTTTTCAAGTGCCTTATCCAATTCTTCCTTCGTCTTGATTCGGAAAAGTGTGTATTTGGAGTGCTAACTGGAAAACTCCTTGGCTTTATTGTTGTAGACACCTAAAATTGGGTCGCAACCCTCTAAGCCCCTTTCAACTAACATACCCCCTTACCATAACCCTTTCACACATTTTAATTAATTAATTAATCTAATTATCAATAATAGGTTGATTACCACCTCACCCCTCTACCTCACCTTGGACCCATTCCAGGGGCATTTAACTAACTGATACTAGGTCATCACTCCTAGCATTGAGTCATCACTTCACTTAACTAACTAAGAATCTTTCAAAACCTAATACTTATTATTAACCACTTCTTCCATCAATTCCTCACATGTTTAAATGTGAACCAAGACTCCTATCCTGATGAAATCTTTACCCGCGAGGGAAGAAACAAACTATTTTAAGAAAATTGGACTATTTCTCCCTAATTGACACTGGTTATTCCTCGATCAACGTCGGTCAAGGAACCGACATCGGTTCCTTTAAATAAGGATTTCCAACTCTTTCCCCAAGTTCTTCCTTTGGTTGGCTTTTGGGATTTCATTCGCATTCTTGCATTCGATAAAGCATTCAATGATCAAACATAGCACCAAAGCATCTAAGTTCTTCACCAACAACCAACCTCTTACTCCATAGCCTTAGATCATTCAC